>CM037779.1:45008207-45058207 GCA_021229015.1 Solen grandis | reverse complement strand
GAAATATTTTTAGATTTGGAGCACTTTGTGGCCGAATAAAAACACAATTATCGTAATATGACATTGACCTGTTCAATGTTTTTTTTAAATTTTTAATTGTGAGGCCCTTTCAAACTTAACAAAACATAACGTGTGAAAATTTCTTGACGAATAAACAAAAAATAAAGTTAGGAGCGACAAAAAACATGTTTTTGGCGCTCCTGACTTTATTTTCTGTTCATTCTTCATGAAATTTTCACACGATATGTATTGTTATGTTTGAAAGGGCTTCACAATTCAAAAATATAAAAAAGAATTGGAAAAGTCAAGGTCTTATTACGATTATTGTGTTTTTATTCGGCCACAAATAGCTCCAAAACTAAAAATATTTCATTGAGAGTATATGAACAAAAGTTTTAGTTCTTAAAGAGCTCTTTCCAGTAATGTTTAGTTTTTGAAGATCGGACTTGATTTGGTCATTATACGGCAGTCCAAAATTTGATCCTTTTTTGGAATAATTGTAAATCAGGTTTTATGCTTCAAATTCTGATACATAGGAATAAAAAGTTTGACTAGTGCGACTTATATACTTGTTTGAACTATTTGCTGTTTTTGCAATTTTGTTTCTAATTTTGCCGCTAGAGGGCGTTTTGCTTGAAATCACTTTTTTGCTTATAGCTCAAAATGTTAAAGTCTGATTGAAATGCGGTTTTCAGCATTTTGTTCCTTGTTGACTGCACCACAGAATGTGATGGATTTCAAGGGACAGGGTATGGGGAAATATTTGCGCTAGAAGAGTTTCAATGTTCTAACATTGCAAAAAAACAAAAAACAAAAAAAAACTGTGCAAATGAGAGTAGGTCTTCAAATACCTTTTCGTTCTGTTTCATATTGAAAATAGTGGCTGAGTTGAAATAAAGTGTTCAAGTTGATTAGGTTAAAAGCGAAAACCGAGATACCGCTTGCGGTTCTAGTTTTATTTATTTTTTTTAACCAATATGTCCAGCTTGACGCCAAAAAATGACTTTAAACATAAAAACACTTTTTTATGAAATGTGCAAATTTTTAAAATTTGGAAAAATTAGGAGGAACACATTTGTTACATGCTTCAATTTTTTTAATTCATTTACTTTTAGTTAAAATGTGTTTATATTAACAATATTTAAAAAATAAAAAGTCATATTGATTTTTTGACGCGAACTCTTACATATTGTAGCTACAATTATGGGTCTTGCTTCGCTTTCAGTGTTTTATTGTTGAATAAAATGTAAAAACTTTTTCCACGGCGTTTAGAATTCAATAACCAGTAAGTGAAACAAGTGCCTTTAATTTTACTTTGGTACATGAACCTAAAATACTTTGCTAGTGAAACAAAACATAAAAATAACACTTTTTTCTTTCTAGAGCTGACATGAGTGATAAAAAATAACGTTAAAAGAGAAAAAAGAAAGAAAAAAAAAAGTTGACCCTCCAGTAATTCGAACCCCATCGATCAGTTTCAAAGCAGTTTACAGCAATTTAGCCTATTTACTCTTCAGTTGGAGGTAATGCAAACTTTATAGACAGACCTTAATACTAATATTGGTTATGCATTTTTCATCATGTTTACAAAGAAGTTGCTATGATACCCATGTTGGTTGTATTGATACGTGTGTGTGATTTAATGTAGTAGTTCAAAATAAGGGGTGTCATACCCCAGTTCCGATCACCAGCGGAGAATACCCCTTGCCCCGCTTTTACCAAGTATACATGATTATCTGTTTCACGGATATATATTTCAGGATACACTCGTCAAACATGTTCATAAGGATACACTCGCTATAACCTGCTCATGGAAAGAAACGCTAATTAATTAATCGATTAATTATCTCTTACTATGTGTGGTTTCACTGATCATCAATTAGTCGATTAATATTCATAAAAACGAAGCAATACCATTGTAAATACGGAGATAATAGTCGAATATATGGTGATAGTTCCGAGGATGGTTATTCCAGCATGCCTTCGTGTTAAATTAATGTCACGTTGTATGCCAGACCATTTTCGACCAAACACTCTTAACAATTTGTTCTATAGTACGAGAAAAGAAAATAGTTTGACCATGCTAAAAAGATACCTCTAGCCCATATTGTGAGCCAAAAACTAACTTACTTTTTGATGCGATATGCGGAAGTTATACGATATACTTGGATTGCCATTTTCGTTTTATTTTCCATTGTTATTGCGTGTATCATTAAAAAAATAATTCTGTAAAATTCATAATGTACCATTGTTGTCGGAAAAGGCTATCATATATCAATAATTATTGGTAATGAATTAACACACTCATTGATAATCTTTTTTTTTTTAAGTTGTCACATCAGTTCTTTACCACTGACAAGAAGCTAGCTTACAATTAGTTGTGAATTCAAACACATGTGTCGTTTTTCAATATTCAAATTTTAATCTGGTTTAACTATTTTACTTAAAGCATATCTATTTATGGATTAAACGACCATTTATAAGCAGGTGAACATGTGTAATTTGAATATTAAAAAAAATAATATATAAACTTTTAACATTTAGTTTGTATAAGTAAACATATATCGAAACCAAATGTCATGTCAAAAGTATTTTTCTTATTTTTCAATGAGATATAACTTATATATGTCCAGTAGGAAACTCCAATAATACTAAATTACTATTATACGGGAACAGGTTATTGTAAAGTTAACAACTAAGGAAAAAGTAAATTTAGAGAAAAAAAAATAAAAAGAATAAATTTAAGGGTCTACAGACTTTGAATAGACTCATATTAAGCACTATTAAGTTTGTGATCTAAAATTTGACACTGACCACGATAACCACAAAAGAAAAAAAAGGGGGGGGGGGACAGAGTTCAAAGTTCAAAACAGAAGTCTAAAATGATCTGCTGTATAATCATTAATTTTCGTGGGGAACTAATTTTCTTGATTTCGTGGATAATTTATCCACGAACATTTATCCTCATGAAAACTGTTTATTTCATAGACCACACGTTTTCTAGATCATGGTTCCACGAATATATGTACCAACGAAATTGATTTAATCACAGATTCCACGAAATATAATGTAAACGAAAATAAATGATTTTACAGTACATTACAAGATTCTTATATTTTTCCATCTTCTTGGTAAATTTTAGTGTAAAGCTGATTTGAGCATTATGCTTTTCAATGCGGTACATTGTAAAGATTTGCCTTACAAAAATATCTAATAATGGTATATTTTTCTTCATTTTACAAGTACATATATAGATATAAAATTTGGCTCTCAGAAGGATTAAGTTCAAAATAGTTGCCAAATAATATGTCTGTTATTGTTAAAGTGACTGAATATGTATTGCACTTATTTCTAATGTAAGTCAAAAGTTGTTTCCAGAAGGAACTAATATTACATTCCCAAAATATATGTTTGATTTTTTTTTTTTAGTTGGTTCTTGCAGAATGTGTATTTTATATCATTCTGAATATCCATTTTATTTAGTAAGTAGTTTGTACCAAGTATTCTGTGGTTAATTCTGTATTGGAACCAATGAATTTGTGGATCTTGAGTTATTTTAAAAAACATTTTATATATCTGCTCAAAATTATAGTTTGCAACACTTTTTTTTTCACTTTCCCACTTTTGAAGGGTTTTTGGATAGCATTCTTTTCTTGCATAAATTTGATAAATGTGTCTACAGCCTTTTTCATACATTGAAACCATCCTTTAAAATTATTGGTATTGGAATATCATTTTTTTCTTGGTATATTCAAGTTCATTTCATTAACATGTTTTTTTTATTATTATTTTCATAAGTCCTTCAAATTCAAGAAAATTTTGATCTAATTCCATATATTTCAATAAATTTTGAAAATGAATAAAAATTGCCATCTGCATCTAATAAATCTCCTATGTAAATTATTCCCTCTGAGAGCCAATGGTGATAACAGATACTTGAGCCTCCTACCTTAATGCTTGGATTATACCAGATATTTACAAAATACACTCATTGATAATCTATCACTGGTATTCATATTGTTTTCTCACGTTAGCAGAAAAAGGAATAAATATTTTCGTGTATGTATTTTTTAAGCATAAATATGCATATGTCAGACATGGTGTGTGTATATATGTATGTATACTTTGATATCTCTTGAATTTTTTTTTAAATACTATTTTTAGTGTAGATATACATAATTTTTATATTTTAAGTATCTAAAAAAAAAGTATGTATGTAATCTCAGTTTTATTTATTTGCTTCCTTCGGGATTCGAACCCATGCGGTGAAACTGAAATACATTGATGACTTGGTGTCGCTACCACTACGCCACTTTGGAGCCTTTGTAATCCGATTAACAACAATAATAACATTATCCTCGTGCTATTTGATAAACGTTTCCCTTACGCTGGAAAAAAAATGATAATAACAAAAAAAGCTATATTTTGTAAACAATGGCTAAATTATTTTTATTTTTTTATTAATTTGTTTATTTATTTGTTTTAATGAAAACATACACTGTTTAAATTAAAGTGAATGAAATAAATGTTCAATGAAACCCGTATCAAAGACATAACACGAAACGTATATAAGGTATGAACTAATTTGTCAAGTTTGCATCATCTTTCTGCACAATGCAGACTATGCATATCTATATAGTTCGCTTCCGCGAACTTATCCTACCTAACTGTTTTACAGTTGAGGTCTCAATCAAAGCATGATCCTGGTCGTGGGCTCTCATGCACAGTCCTCCAAACATTTTTCGTCTTTTTCAGTTAAAAATATTTACCTATTTTATTGAGTATTGTTCTCATAAGTAATGAGAATTACTCACACATATTGGGTAACATTGCTTAACCATTCTGGATGAATGATAGTCATTGATATAGGTGAACATAACTAACTGAAGTAGGTGAGAAGTCAAATTTAATTAGGTTAGCATTACTGTTTTTAATGGGCATTCTTTTTGCAATTATTTTAGTCTTACTCATAAGATAAGGTGAATTTAAAAACTTCACATTACTCTTATCAGGGTGAGTAATATTAGCCTTATTTAGTGTTTACTTAATAATATGAACAGTACTCACTTTATTTAATAAACGTCCACCCAAACAACCAAAATATAACTCATCTTATTTAATGTGTCTGTTCACCCGATGATATGATAGTACTCACCTTATTTGGTGAGTTCTCTTCACATTTTAGTGAGTATGTTCACCCAATTATATGAATATTACTCACCTTATTTAGTGAGTTTGATCACCATCTTAAGTAATAAATATACACCGAATTATATGAACAGTTCTCACTATAAGTGAGTGCTGTTCATCCAATTATAAAAATTAAAAGGTTAACATCACTCACTGAATTAAGTGAGTTCATCTGTGTAATATCACCAAATTATACGAACAATACTCACCTATTCATTGAGTGATGTTGAACACTATTCCCATATTGTGTTAGTTCACTGAGTAACAGTTGTCACCATATTCAGTGATATTGTTCCATTTTATAACTATCCCCATGCAGTGTGCACTGTTTATCGAGTTATATGAAGAGTATTCACCCTTTTCAAATAGTACTGTTCATTCCGTTATATGAACGGTACTCACCCTATTCAGTGTGTACTGTTCACACAGTTCTATGAACAGTACTCAACCTATTCAGTGTGTACTGTTTAATGTTCACCCAGTTGTATGGACAGTACCCAACCTATTCAGTGTGTACTGTTTAATGTTCACCCAGTTGTATGGACAGTACCCAACCTATTCAGTGTGTACTTCGTACCGAACTAGTTTCTTAGATATGTCAGCACTTCTTCCTCAAAGTCTCATCTTATTCAGTAAGCAATGCCCACTTATTGAATGACTTATGCTCACTTATTGCAGTAAATAATGATCCATATTTTTAGTGACTTAATCACCTTTTAAATGAATAATTTTCAGTTAGAAATACTCACCTTAAAATGAATACCTTTTCCAGTATGAAATGTTTACCTATTTCAATTAAAAATGAACAACTTTGTCAGCGAGTAATGCCCACTAATTCGAGTTAACAATAAAAATATTTTCCAGCAAGTAACACTTACCATTTTGAGTTTCTAATGAACACCTTTTTCAGTTTTTTGGTGAGTAATTATCACCAATTTGAGTTTGTAATGAAAACCTTTTTCAGTAAGTAATTTTCACCTGTTTCAGTGCATCTATAAAACTGTAAGCATATGCATTGATGGTATCAAATATAAAAAATAGTAAGGAGTAAGATATTTATTAGGCCTCGACATGCCAAAGTGGTTAAAATGGTATGGTATATCTCCCATGCTTGGCGCTCAGCATATAAGGGTAGATCCAGAACTGGTTGGCCCGGTGTCAGGATAATGTGACTGGATGTGGTACATGGCAACACTATATCTGTCTCAAGTAGATCTAGTCTCCAAATGACTGAAAAACTGTCGGTGGGACGATAAGCCCAACAAACAAACTTGCAATGTACTAGAGGAATTCACTGGTATAGATCCAGGTATATTTCAGTTATTGGTCCCCTACCGGTGTTTACACCGGAGGGGACTATAGATTTGCCCCCCGTCTGTCCTTCCTTCCGTCTGATGTCCTGAAATCTGGATCCCGCGATAACTTAAAAACCGTTTAAAATAATTTTATGAAACTTGGTATATGAATAGATAGCCGTAAGGAAATTCTGCACATCACTTTTTTTTATTTTATCTCGGACCAATATTCTGGTTGCTATGATAATGGAATAATGGATAATGGAAAAAATATGCACAACAACGGTAGGGGACTCGTGTGTTGCGTGCAACACAAAGTTACTTGTTCAAATGGTCCTCAATGATGTTAACACCATACAAACAAAATGGGATCTCTCCATACTTTGCGTACTAGTTGTTTTCGCTGCAACAGTTTGTCATGCTAATTACTAGTAGAGGAAGACCCCGTATAACTACCGACTAATCACAAGCCAGTTGAATTTGAATGTTCAGTATCATTAGATATCAGGAATTATTGACATGTAGTATCACATAGAATAGTGCGAATGATAGTGAACAGAAATGACAAGATCGGAATGTACGCTCGTGGTCAAGTTGCTTTGCACTTTTTAAACTTACTATGTTCATAATCTGGTCTATTGTGTTAACCCATTTTTTCATAGAAGCTTCCAGTGCTTGGTGCTGTTCTAGTATTTGTTATTCGGAAATCACAGTTACGTCCATTAAATACTGCAGAGGTAAACCCCTACAAACAAAACAGAGACTGCTGTTGAAAAAAAAAAGTTCAGTAATTATTACATATATCAATTATATGACATTATGTATTTTCACTGATTTTACTATAAGCTGAAGTGTACAGAAATGAATGTACCGTTCAATTGTTTTTACCTAATTACTATGCATACCTATGTTTACATATATAGACCAGTGTGTGTGCTGTCCATATATGGAAATACCTTCATTAATATGCATACCTCAGGACGACTGTGAAAAGTTCAAAACAACAATTTATACATTTTTTCCTTTTTTTAAAGTGTTGGACAATATGTAGATATGAAGTAATAAAGGTATGTGAAATTCTAGGCCCTAACATCTTATATTAATGGGACACCTCCTTACTGTTGCGCTCAGTTATGTACCTCACTTGGTGATATAGGCAAACTTGCGTGTGTGTGTGTGTGTGTGTGTTTGTGGAGGAGTGAAGAGTCTACATATGCCAACATATAGAGTTATTTGAATTAATGGTAAACTTTAAAAGGTAGACACTATGTTTAGATTCTTTCTGTTTGAACTCAATTTATTTTACATGAATATGAATTAGTTCAAATCGCCGAGTGGCCCGACTGTACGCCCTGTAACTAGTAGGTCTTTGGTTCAATCCCAAGCCACAAGTAAATATCAGCGTTAAAATTGGTACTGGGAAATCTCCCTTGTTTGGCAGTCAGCATATCAGAGCAATTCCAGATCTGGTTTACACAGATCAAGATATTATGTCTGGGTGTCAATATATCTGTCTCATTTAAAAGTAGCTTTACAAGTGACTGAAATACTGTCAGTAGGACGGTTAACTCAAGGTAACAATCAATCAAGATAAAACAAGCATCAATGGTGGAATGCCCCATGAATTTCCAGGCCTGGAGGCCGACCACGGCATATACTTTCGCGTGCATCACCAGGAATTGAGTTCCAACCATTTAAATAAACTACACTGTTATGGAACTCAGACGATTTGCCTAAAACCTTTATTTTATATAGTTAAGTAATAAGTAACTCCCCAAATAGAATATCGAATGTACTCCGGATACGACGTAAAACGGCATTTGTTTCTGAAATGCATCTGGTTTGTAATTTACTGTATATAACTGTAACAAAAATTGGACTTTTCGACAATTTAGGACTATATCGTAAATAACTATAACTATTGTGGGCATTTTATTTCGACAATGTCCGTTTAGGAATATATTGTATCGTATAAAACTGTAACAAAAATAGGCATTTCTTTCGGCTATATCTGATTTGAAATATATTGCATATTATAAAGCTGTAACAAAAATAGGCATTTCTTTCGACCATATCTGGTTAGAAATATATTGCATATTATATAGCTGTAACAAACATAGGCATTCCCGTCGGCTATATCTGAAAAGAAATATATCACATTTTATATAGCTGTAACAAAAATAGGCATTTCTTTCGGCTATATCTGATTAGAAATATGTTGTATCGTATACAACTGTAACAAAATAGTTTTGTGTGGGTGTGTTGGTTTGATAATATTTTAGCTCATTGATAAAGCATCTGACAAATCATAGGCATTTCACTTGTCAATTGCTATTCTTCAAGCGAATATGAAATCACAAGGTCATAGAACTTTTGTAATACCTAATTTACAGCATTTTTTCGTATAATCTTGATTAAAAAATTTATAATTATTCATAGTAGTAGCCGTGTACCAAAATATGGCACTTTACTTTGACCATATCTCCGTTAGAAAGATTTGCTGTTATGCCATCTAACAAAATAGGACATGCGACAGCGAGAGATAAATATAATTATTTAACATTTTTCCCATCGACGTAAAAAAATAAGCATTTACACTGTACAGATCTGATATAGGCCCATTTGTCACATTTGTCACATTGCTTTCTTTCAAGCGAATATGCAAAATCGTATACAACTGTAACAAAAGTAGTTTGTGTGTGTGTGTGTGTGTGTGTGGTTCACTTGATCATATTCTTAAGCTCATTGACCTAAAGACACATCTGGCATAGATCTGGTAAGGCCCATTTGTCACATTTGTCACATTGCTTTCTTTCAAGCGAATATGCAAAATGCCAAGGTCATAAGAACTTTTGTAATACCCTAATGTTACAGCATTTTTGTTCGATATATACATCTTTGAAATTACAAATAATCTTGATAATTCCAATTCCACTAGTAGTCAGAGGGCACCGTTGTCCAGTTAGAGCATACGTGAACGCGGACCTTAAAGCTGTGAGTCCAATCTCCGTAAAGGGCAAGGATTTGCTGTAGCCATCTCAGGCACAAATTGTTTGTACAGTGCAGGAACAGCCGAGAGGGATAAATATAATTATTAACAATTTGTTTCCCAGTCGACGTAAAATAAATAGTTTTAACACATGACCAGAGCGTGCATTCCGTAACAAAAAGGTCGTGGATTCCATTAAAAGACGTTAAAAAGAAACTAGTACTGGTTCTTGTTTCCGTGTTGCAAGATTGTCCGACCCTGGTTCCGATCCACGACCGCAACAAACCAAAAGTCGTGAAAAGTGACACTGGTATGGTTCCCATGCTTGGCGCACAGCATATACGGATAGTTCCAGGAATGGTTGGTCCGGTGTCAGGATAATGTGACTGGAAATCTTAAGGATCATATACATGTAACTAAAATAATGTTTACTTTCTTTTTATTCCAGGAACGTATGTGGATTCGTCTTTCGTTGACAATCAGTTGTAAGTGGACAACTACCGTATTTGGTGTGGGTGTGTGGGTGTTGGGGTGGGGGGTGACAAATAAGGTAAGGGTAAGGGAGAGAAGTGGAAGCTTCCACGAGATCAGATATAGACTTGACTATTTGAGTTTACCGTCGCTTCGACAGTATTTCAGTCATATAGCGACGTCCAGCTCATTACAGGTGGAGGAAGACCCCGAATGCACGGGGACATCCGGGTAAAACCACCGACCTACCGCAAGCCAGCTAGAAGGCTTCTTCACATGAAAATCCGAATGACCCTGCCGGGATTCCAACCAACGCAGTGAGGGGCTGAGTGATTGTTAAAGCCAGCGACTTACCTTGCACTGGGTCAATTTGTTATTATCTTAATGTAACTGAAATATTTTATTAACCTTACTATTATTATAACTGTAAATAGGAGCAATAATATTTATTTACAAAATTACTTGCCTATCAGAGGCCCCAGATCAGATACAGCTACTGACAGGTATTGAATTCAAGAATATAGCAATCCTTATTTACATAAGTTAACATAAATAACACATAATGGCTATCTATTAGTCTTCGAAAACCTCCTTCGATGAAGTTGAAACTTTCCTCAATGATAGTACATGTAGTTAAACTTTATACAAATTTTCTCCTAATTACTAACAGTTCATTTTAATTTGATACCTAAACTGTGGATTGACCGATGATCATGTATAGCTTGTAAAAGCAATGTGCTTGTTATTAAGCCAAATGGATGCCAAATTTCAGTTGTTTTACTTTCAACCTTGACTTAAACAAAGAAGATGCTGAAGTAAATGTTTTGTGTCAGGCTTTTAATACCAGATTAATGGATTTAAATGATATGCATGCTCCTTTAAAGAAAAGAAAAGTATTATTCAATCAACAATGCCATAATTGAGTGTAACTCAGGAAAAAAAAGGCTAGCTAAAGAATTTCAGAAATTTAAATAAGCTAGGGCATGGGAAGACTTTTGAAAACAAAGAAATCCTATTATCAAATTAAACAGTAGACATTCCATCAATAAATACTTCAAAGACAAGTGTACTTGCGAATGCAAATCAAAGGATTTTCACCCTACAGTAAAGTTGTTGTTTTTTTTGTCTAACAAAGGATTTTTCCCCAGAGAAAAAACCCTGGATGAAAATGTAATATGTTTTAATATACTTGTATTTTGCCTTAAGTCCCTTTAAATTAGATACTTTTGATAAATTTTAGATATTTACTGATGTGATAAATTGCCACTTTAGTGATGTGTTAATTTTCATCTGGTGATGTTAAATGATACATTGATCTTTAACTTAACAAATCTAACTTATATTACAAATTTCTCATTTATTTAATACTTCAAATATATCATATCAGAAACAACCAAATCTACGAGTTACTCATTCATTTAAAAGATTTATAAACAATCGGAACTCCTCGGTGATAAAGATTGACATATGAGACCTTACGTATGATGTTGCTTTTTGACCAAGTGATCGTAAATATTCTGCTTTTTTGCATTCCCACAGTAACCGTTCTTTCTACTATATAGACAAAGAAGATAACTCGAGAAGTAGAATGGGGGCTCTCATTTTTTTCCCCATTAATTTGTTTCTGAATTATGCAAAGTTTAAGAAAATTATCTGCGCTAGTTATAATCTTCCGTCTTTGTAGTAAAATACCGATACTGTGGGAAACATATTTAACCCTTTCCCGCATATAGACTCATTTTGACGCCCTCAATAGGTACCACATGAAGCCTGCAGAAAACCACAGTTAAACCTTACCAAATTTAATTACAAAATCCTTATTTCCAGACCGCTGAGGAGCAGCGAACAGCATAAAACCTGATCAGCCTGCGAGTTACTCGCAGGCTGATCTTGTTTTATGCTGTTCGCATAGGTCTTTTCCAGACCCTAACTGATATCAAATCATGACGAATTTAAAAAAATTAAAAAAATTTAAGTGATGTATAATTATTATATACATGTTATTTATCAATCCTCACTTACTAATCTATCATGGATGTAGATGCCTTAAATGTCCATTCCAAAATGTATGTATATGTTTTATGTCTTATAGCTTATATGTATAATTTGTTAAATAGCTATGCATGGCTTATGATATTTTGTTGTAAAATATGTCTCGAACAATTAAAAAAATTTGAACTTGAACTTGTTTCTTTGTTTATTGGGTTAAAAGTCCCACCAACAGTATTTCAGTCATTTGGAGAGACAACATTTACTTGATACAGATATTATTCTGTCACACTGCAGCATCACGCCGTAGACACGTGGCATGATACCACGCCCAGTCACATTATCCTGACACCGGGCCAGCCAGTATCCACCTCTTGAAACTACCCTTATATACTGTTAAAGTCAGTAACTTTACCCTCTTGGCCACGGATGCCAACGATATTTGGAAAGAATAGGCGATGACTTCAGAGTGTATGATTGTGTCTCCAATGACGTCAGACATCAACAGGACGGAGTTTGAATCTGGATAGATTCCAGTCGTGTCCAGAAAGCCACGTGTGGTATTTGGAAACAATTGGAACACCACGCCAATTTTTTTTCGGTATGATGAGGATGATGTATTTTAAATGATTCAGAGAAAATCTCCAATGACGTCAGATGTGTTAAAATGGTTATAAACGTGGCTGCTGCTCTTGACAAGTAGTAAGTTATAGTGCTAAATCACCAACCTGGACGCCCTGAGATCGAGACCAGGATTTGTGAGACAACAAAGTCCGTCCACTCAGATTTTTTAGACTATTGTCAGTTATTTACCTATGCTTAAGTACTGGTTTATCCAGGCACACAAGGCTGAGACAAATTTATTTCAAGATGTCGGTTTAAGTGCCATCAATGTATCCGGCAGGTCTGTTTTAAGCAAAGCAATGGCCGTGTTTAATGAGGCGGGTACAGCAAATAAATATGATTTAAAGCGTAAAAAACAACAACAGAAAAAAAAAACACGTCGTATTTAAGAATAACAATGAATATAAAGAACAAATCGTTGAAATAGTTTGAATTTGATAAAACATTTGTTGATCTTTGTGTAAGATCATAATTGTACTAACTTCTTCTGGTGTGATCATATAAAATACAGATTTTCACTACGCCTCTTATGAAATAGTGTCCCGTGACCTCGCGTGAAGGGAAAATGCGTTTTTTTCCCCAAAAAATGTGTAAAAAAAATGAAAAACAGACAAATCAATTTTTAAAAATCAAAAACAGACAAATCAACTTTAAAATAATAATAATAATAATAATGATAATAAAATCTACATAAAATAATAATAATAAAAATAATAATAAATATTCTATATATCCCGTTAAATTATTATTAAATGGGTATTTTGAAAAAAAATCGATGTAAAACTCAAATAAAGCAAGGCCATCATCGTGTTGAGCAATAGTTTAACCAACAATTGTGCTCCAATCTAACTTATGAATAAAGCACCAATTGCTGGACTGTATATTTATTTCTAACATCGGAATTACGTTTGATAAATGCACTGTGATATATAGATATATCTTTTATAGAAAAGACATAATCTATAGACTATTTGACTATTTGAGTTTATCGTCGCTTCGACAGTATTTCAGTCATATTGCGACATCCAGCTAATTACAGGTGGAGGAAGACCCCGAATGCACGGAGAATTCTGGGTAGAACCATCGACCTACTGCAAGCCAGCTGGAAGGCTTCCCTCACAGGAAAATCCGAATGACTTGGAAGCTTAAGGATCATATAACTAAAATAATGTTTACTTTGTTTTTATTCCAGGAACGTATGTGGATTCATCTTTCGTTGACAATCAGTTGTAAGTGGACAACTACCGTACTTGGTGTGGGTGTGTGGATGTTGGTGGGGGGGGGGGGGGGGGGGGGGGGGTGACAAATAAGGTAAGGGCAAGGGAGAGAAGTGGAAGCTTCCTCGAGATCAGATATAGACTTGACTATTTGAGTTAACCGTCGCTTCGACAGTATTTCAGTCATATAGAGACGTACAGCTCTTTATAGGTGGAGAAAGACCCCGAATGTTCGGAGGCATCCGGGTAGAACCACCGACCTACCGCAAGCCAGCTGGAAGGCTTCCTTACATGAAAATCCGAATGACCATGCCGGGATTCGAACCCACACGGTGAGGGGCTGAGTGAGTGTTAAAGTCAGCGACCTTACCATCTCGGCCACGGAGGCCCCACATAATCTATAGAAGTCAAGTGATTGATAATTAGTATATAGTACCTATAACCCTTGAACTTGTACTTTAAGTTTTGACTGGTTTACCAAAAGGGAAAACATTGCATGACTGCAGGGACCGTTGTTACAAGACATCTAGATTGCTATGTCAATTTATTTATCGTTTTCGTGAAAAATAAAAGAACATGCACCGAAGTTCATTGCAGTCATACTACAGAAAAAGCATGTGTTGATTTTTTTTTCTTTTATGAGGTTTTATTAAATCTTCTCTGGGATTTTGCCCCCTGGAGCGTAAAATTGTAGCAGGAAGCGTAATCACATCATATTATCCATATCTGGACCTAATAACTTAAATCTCCTTTCAAGAGAGACGGATATAGCATCACTTTGTTAGCATGTTCAGTAACATGTCCTTGGTTTTTATCTATTTCAACGTCAACCTGTCAAATCCGAGTATGTATATAGAGATTCTGCTGAGAAATGATATTTACTTAAATGTTATCTTGTCATAATGCCATAAATAGACTTGAGCTGAACTTATGAAGTGAGCTCCTTGCCATGAGCTTGGTCCTAATCTCGTTTGGACCGAAGGTTCATGGCAATGTTCTATGATCACCAACTTGGCGATGGTCACCATCTTGTTTCTCCTTGGCCACTCTGCTGTCTTAGTGCATACAATATATAACCACCGACGAGTTTTATGTCCATAAAATACTTTGATTATGGCGATTTATAATATGGCCTCTACACGTGCCCCTCCTATTTCCGAATCAATATTTGCAGTGATTGGTAGAAATTGTTTGCTGTCTTAGCAAACTTATGTGGTCCTCTAAAAGACAATTTTTATGCCAAAATGTTTATCTTCGTATAAATTCACACTTGCTTAATTAAATCCAACTAATTTAGCAATGTGTTTTGTGCAATACATTGGAACGTTAATCCATTTCAGACAATTCGTTTTTATACAATACGTTCCTACGTTAATGTGTTTGAAACATCATACATTTCTATGTTTGTTTAAAAGAGGACTTTTTGTAATAACATAATCAGAAGAGCGCAGAATTTATTGCATGCTTTTATTGTCGATTTTATTCTTTTATGGTACAGTTTAAGATACATTTACTTGTACAGGAATCCGAATTGAGATACATGTATATCGAGAAAGACACTTTGTGGATAAATATATCATGCTACCCAATATACACCCAATTCATTGCTGACACTGAAATGAATGAATGCATTATGTTATATAAATAAATCTAAGATCACTAATTCCGAGCGTCTTACGTTCCGTTCTCAAAATCGTTTTGTTCTGCTGATATATGAT
The DNA here is from genome assembly GCA_021229015.1 of Solen grandis. Classification (NCBI taxonomy): domain Eukaryota; kingdom Metazoa; phylum Mollusca; class Bivalvia; order Adapedonta; family Solenidae; genus Solen; species Solen grandis. The sequence goes on along the minus strand of CM037779.1, from coordinate 45,042,714 downwards.
ATTTTTTATGGTTATCAAATCTTTTTAATTGTGTATCCGTGCTTCTTTTGAACAGTCCGTATATACTGGGTCCATTTCGGCAGTATGATAAAAGCTCCATGATTCCGCAACGGTTGTAACAGCATTCACAAACTATGTTATGCTGATAGGATGCGGATCTTTTCACCAAGTAGGCATTGGCTTGTTCTTTTGGGATCAGAACATCGCTCAGTTTTTTATTTTGTTCTGAAACAAAGAACGGGTGAAACTCAGATTAAAATGTGTTGATATGTAAAAATGTGATTTTATAATAAGTATTGAGGTATCATGGGGTTAGCTATAAACTTTATCTCGTAAAATCAATATAAACAACATTATGTTTAAAAATATTTTCCTAAAAGTAGATGGTAATTTTATCTAATCGATACATTATACCTTATTTTGTCTCACGGAACAAGGTAATAGTACAGTATGTTTCTTTTCTATGTTTCGATCCCAGATAAGAAGCAATCCTACTGAATCGTCCGAGATGGAATGCTTGTATTTGAGAAAATATGAGTGTGTATGGTGCCAATGTTTATAAAGCGGATTATGGACGGAGCTAGTAGTGGCGGTGTCTGATTGACGTCATTTTTTGCTAGCTCAAAAAAAAAAATGTACCCAGCAGCACTGACCCAGAACCGTACTTTAAACATTAGGTGGAACTGTCAATCAAACGTAAAGCGGGTTCCATAATATAAGGTCAAAGGCAAAGCTGTATGGTGAAAAATGTTTTCGTTTATATCTTAATTTTTTCTGAATTTATCGCAGCGAACCGTATCTATTCGCTTGCGGCACTTGCGCTAGAACCGCAGAATTACCACACACATTGGAATCTTGATAAATATCAATGATATGTACAGTTTTAAAAAAGTTTCGTTCTCCTGTACTGAATATTGAAACATGGTAAGGAACGGAATCTGACATTACTTGATAACGACGGTCATAACTTTGTATAAATTCTATTCATATTCTTTGCACGGTTCGGTCAGTCTGATATTCAATTAACACATGGTATAACGAATCATTGTCAAATGACAATTTTAATGAAGTAATGCGACATGTCAACAGTTTGTTCGTTTTTAGAAGTCTGCTCCACTATCAACTTCCGTTTTTGGTTCGTCGATTTTGAATCGAGCGATATGATTGGACGATGTGGAAATTGACATCGTCAGATCGTGGAAATTGCTTGCGTATTAGTATTACTTCATCCAGTGGGAATTATCGAAAGAAACAAACCGAAGTTGAGAGAGGAGCAGATTTAAAAATATGTACAAATTGTGACATTTCGCGTTATTACTTCATTAAGATTGCCTTTTGACAATGATTCGTTACACGTTTTAAATCAATATCAAACTGATCGAACCGTGCATAGAATATAACTGAAGCATACATTTGTACAATGTTACAACCTCCTTAATCAAGTGATGTCAGATTCCATTTCATACCATGTTCATAATATAGCATAGAGGGAAAAAATCGTAATTCAGCCTACAGTGAAATGTCTTTCTTCTGAGGAGCGAACATCCGAATATTAATCTATTCCATGTCACGTCACAGACTCAAGTACTTAACATGAAACCAAATATATTTTCGTCCGGTTTTCAGAGCCATGCTATTATTCGAGTATTTCACAGTCTCCCATTCCATTCTCGAAATATCGTAATATCATCAATCAATGGGGTTGGAACTGACCCTTCACAAAAATAAATGAGTTCACTATAGTTCAATTTGGGCGAAGAAGGAGATGATGATGATGATGATGATGATGATGATGATGATGAAAAAGATGATAAGGAAATGAAAAAAAAATTATGATGATTAGAGGAGAAAGAAGAAGAGGATTAAGAAAATTATGGTTATGATGACGACAATTAAAAGATGATGCTGAGGTGGTTTGACGAACATTGCATACTTACGTGCTGTACTGTCTCTCTTGCGACGGAAAGTGGGCACCGTGTTAAAGCCGTCCCGACAGAGCAATCGCAGAGTTTCATCGATCCGGGAGCCACACAGACCGTACGGATGAGGTATCTGGGTGAAAGGTGTGCACGTCTGATCCCAGTTAGCCGTCACGTAGCCATGCAGTTCTGTCAGGGAGAAGTAAGCGAGGAACCACCACCAAGTTTCGCACTGCATCTTAAATGAGGTCTGAAACGATATACATATTGGTAAGAACAAAGTAAATATATGGTTAATGTATTTTGAATGCCGATCGTCTGCAATTTCTATTTTCGAAAAAAAAAAAAAAAAAAAAAAAAAAAAAAAAGACGCCAAATTAAAATAATCTGACAGGCCGCAGCCTTTTTTGCAGGTAAGGCAAACCCAATTCATTAGCTGTTGGAAAATAAATACTATCGACGCATAATGAAGATTTATTTGACATGCTTTTTTTTCATACGCCTTTTTGATTTAACAAACTTTAAATCACGTCTTTGCTGAAACCCATTTATCACATTTAAGGTAAAGTCCCTTTAATGGTTCCGCTACGTCTTGGACCACTTAACATCTACCAAAATGACCAAGGTACCCTAATGAAAGTTTAGGAAACCTTGGTTATCCCCGTGAAAGGCCATGCGGTCCTAAATGTTGCGGAACCATTACAGGGACTTTACCTTAATCCACAGCTTTCATCATCATTTTGAGATTATTGTTTATCAAATTTTACACAGACATTTTATACACACCATTACAAAAAAAAAAATCTACCTACATCACAAGGTTAAAACTAATAGTACGTTTACGAACTGCAATGTCACATATTACTGAAATGCATATCAAACTATACCGATCACTAAAGGTTATTAATACCCCCACATATTTATTGTAACGTGAGTGTAGATGGGACGTGACGAAACGTAATTGGAGGGACGTGACGAGCGTATTTACTATATAGTACCATAATTACGTATATGAAATGCAGTATTTTTATTAAAGCAGCTCGTTCACTGATGACCATTGATTTAGAATTTGATTTTTAACTATCTGAGTGTGTCATATATCTATCAATACCCATCTATATACGCATGGTCATCAAATATAACACTCCGTGGTTGTAAAAGAAATGGGTGTTTTCTCCATCACAAGCAATAGCGTTACGAACAGTATTGAATCTAAGTTTAGAATTATAGAACCTTTATTTAGAAATTCTATTTTCGTGTGCCATCACATGGCTGACCACATTCATAACTCACTTCACAGCCTGAATTTACGAAATCGCTTCCCGTAACTCGTGAAGACGCCAAGTTGCGGAACGTGACACGTGGTATCGCAAGCACCTGCTACGGAGAAACCGTTTTCTATGACCGATTTTTTTATCCGAAGTGGGCCATTTTGAAAATAGAGTTTTCCCGTGCTATATGACCTACTGAGTTCAATTGTCAGGAAACAAAGACTTCGCCTACATTAACGCGAGAAAGTAGAAAAATAACTCGTCTGTGAGCGAGCTGCTTAAAAGCAAGTAGCGGGATCAGCTTCCTGTATTATATATAAACCTGGAATATTAAGGTGTAATAAACAAATAACATAAAAAATGAAGGACGCTGATAATCTTATTCCAAGCATTCTGTGAAACCTATTAATTCATTTTGTGCTAGAATTGTAAATGTATTTTACTTGAAATATGCATGTGACTCAACTGATAAACTTTAGGTATATATGGGTTCGGTGTAATAATAATTTGATAGTTCAATTTTGATGAATATGGCGTTACTTTTGAAACTTGTGTAGACTTATAACTTCATATTTGTCTCTGGTTGTTAAATATTTAAGCCTGACATTTACAAATTCTAGATATTTCGAGATACTGTTTTATTATTGTAAACACAGTGGTTAATTTCACTTCTGATATAAATACCAAAATCATAACTGTCTTATAACTCTTCAATTATGTATGTATATTTTGTAAAATCAAATTAGGTGATAGAAATAGCCAGCTGTTGTTTATCTGAGTTAAACGTCCCAGCAACAGTATTTCAGTCTTTTGGAGACAATGTCTACTTGAGACAGATATAATGCTGCCACACTGCAGTATCACACCACAGACAAGTGGCATGATATCACAAACATGGTCAGATTTAGCAAACCAGTTCTAGAACTACCCGTATGTGCTGATCGACAACCTCAAGGGAGATAAACAAGAACCCACGACCTCCCGCTTGTAGGGCGGGCGCTTTAACCGCTTAGTCACATGACCAATGTTAACTGTTGTATTCATTATGCAAAAGTGGAAAAGTGGGAAAAAGAAACCAATGTATACAATTGGAAGACATCTTTTTTTTTCGATTTAAAACATTTGAAAATGATAAAATTAATGTGTGTTAATTGTTTATTGGGTTTAACGTCCCGTCGACAGTATTTCAGTCATTTGGAGACTATGCCTATATGAGACAAATATAGTGTTGCTATATATAGTGTTGCCACACAGCAGTATCACGCCGTAGACATGTAGCATGATAGCACACCCAGTCACATTATCCTGACACCGGGCCAACCAGTCCTGGAATTACCTTTATTAATTTTGCTGAACGCCAATCAAGGGGTTATATCGTACCGTATTTTACAAATTTGGTATCACGCGACCTGGCTGTCACACTGTATCACTTTTTACGTACTACATTATTTGATCAATACATATATTGTTAAAAACTTACATATACATATTCGAGTAGTGTTTTTCTTCAAAGTTCACTATATTTTAGTATAAGTTGAAACTGATACATGTACTTTTAATTTAATCAAGATCAATATGTTCTGAATATCATAACGTACAACCCCGGTACTACAATATCTGTTAAAACTAAAAGGGTATAATGTATGCAAAGTAAATGCAAATATAAGACTTTCCGCACCATCTCCTGAGCATTCAAATGTATTTTACATTTTACAATAGAATATTGATGTCTCACCAAACTGATATTTTTTGCAAATTTTCATATAAACATATGTACCTTGTAAAGCTAGTTGCTTTAAAGAATGTGTTCTGTCCATATGTCATAATTTTATTAAACAAATATCAAATTATTGTTATGCTTATTTCATCAAGATAAAACTATTCTGGATAGTAATACTATTTGATCATTTTTGGCTTGCGACTTATGCATATGTTCATTTGGATTTGGAGTTTCCTAATCTTTCTCGTAACATGTTGCATTTGGTAGATAGCCGAGTGTGAATATCCAAATGTGCTGTCGTCATATGTTAACATGAATTATGGGTATGACTTAACAACCAATCGAAAATTGACCGCATGTTCTGTAACTCTGCGTCGACTGTTAACAAAATATATACATCATCGGAAACCATTTATTAGTATTAGTATCAATCAGGTTAATTATATCTTGTCCTTTACAGTAATGCTATTTGGCAGATTCAGCATTTCACACATAACTCTTTGAAAGAATCTGTATGTAACTGTTGGTGCAATCTGTTGATAGATACGTAATTATTAAACACCTGTTCCAAGCGTGTGACAACAATTTCAAACTTTTATTAGTATTTTCAGAGAAATTTTGTTATTATGCAAGGACCAAGACTTGAACATTAAGCAACATAAAATAATCAACCGGTCAAGTTTTCTTTTTTCCAATGGAAACGTTATTTATGCAATCATAGAAAAAGATGTCTTAAATAAGACATGCATCTTACGTTTAAAACAAATGCATGACGCACGGAGCATACCATCCTTTATTGTACCTAATACACCCGTTACATTCCCAAATTTAAGTTGAAAGCAATCCATTTTTCCACGTATTTTTTATTTTACTTTCTGGTGGTCCCTTTCCTTTGATCTTGGCGAGAAATCTTTAACAATGCATTCGCTGTTCAATAACATTGCCGAGATACCAAGCATTTTACACCTTCTAGGTCAAAACAATTGATCCGATTTCAGTATGTGAATGACCCAAGTGCAAAAACGTTTCAAAATAATAAATAAAGCCATAGTGCATTTCTGTTTTATGTCGACTTTATCATTCTTATATTTCAAGCCGGAAACGCCAGCCTTTCTTTTACTCTGAAATAAGGCAATATCACGGAACCCCGGTGAGCTCCACACCCCCGTCCCCCTCCACAGTGCGGGTGCATTCTCTACAGCGCTATGCCCATTACCGATAATAGTAGATACATTACTTATATAACCAGTGCGGGAGTACTCACTGCTTCAAGACGTTTTCGTAAGAGTTGTAAACGTAAGCAGTGAGAAGCAAGTGTACGTCTCTTTGCAGATGTGATATTAGAAAGGTACCAATTTTAACGGTACAATTTCCATCCTGTATACCGGTTTATATTTCCATATTCATACAAGTAACAATTAACAGTAATTAATTATTTATTTTCATTTTGATGTAGCAGTGAAAAACAGATATACCACTTCTGTTGATTCTGCAGCTACAACTGCTGTTACAACTACGATTGCTGGTGATAATAATAATGGTGCTACTACTACCACTGCTGTTGCTGCATTTGTCTCGTAACCACAGAATGTCGTAGGTTCAATCACACGGGCGCAATATTGTTAAGCAAGGCACAGAGGATATGTGTTTGTTTTGAGTGGATATTAGTATATCTTATCGAGAAGATAAAATTTTAATTACTTCATGAGCGCGTAGCACGAGTGAACAAAAATGAAGAAAAAAAATGTATCACTTCGAGATGAGATATTTTCAATATCCACATAAAACAAATATTTTTTTCTTTTTAATTTGAAAAAATGACGAAATGCTGATGAAAGAATTAAACTATTTAGGTCAATTAACATGCGGATAATTCTGCATGAATGTTTGAAAATAAAGTTCTGACAGACCAGTATCACTCACACTGTGGGTGATATCGATTCTATCTTAGTGTTAGATTATAGTATTGCATTATCAATTCATTGTTAACATAAATCAAAATGGCATATTTCCATTGCTTGGTGAAAAACATACTTTCAATGGTTGATATAGGACCAACTGGTCTAATGTCAGGAAAATGTGACCCGTTAAGTCATCGTCTCTAAACAGCACTAATAAATGACTTAAATTATGTCGGTGGGACGTTAATCCAAACCAAGATATCACCACAATATTCCCGCCGTCTCTTGTCATAGATCAATCAGCACAAACGCTTAATATCTATTTCCTTCTTAATGCGTCATTTCCCTTCTACTTTTAAATAAAGATCGCTTGCAAAAAAATAATTCTGAAATCTCTGTTATCATAAGCGCTATAATTTAAACTGTTTTTGATTGTTTTCATCGATGTTTCCTAAGATAATCGATAAAATCCTAGTACAAACTTGATAACAGATAATAACGCAGAATCAGTCTGGTTTAAGCTAAAACAAGGTACGTAGATTTGCTGAGGAGCTGTAGTGAGTCATGCGACGCACTTTGGTACACCCACTCTGTCGATCCACACCTGTGACAAGAGATGCTTATTATTGCCAAGTGCTAATTTCCAGGGTACAAGTTTCGTCTAGACGGCGCAAAAACATGAATGAATACGCACTGCTTGCTGAGACAGCCTTTCGGGGCTTATCATGTTCTTGCAGTCAATTTCTGCAGTATTAATACTTCAAACATTTATAAATAGCAAAACACTTTATCCGCAATCGTCTTATGGCTGGGTTTTGTAACCGCAAATTGTTGATTGCGACGATAATCGTGGATAAGACATTTAATGTGATGAGATAAATAAAAATGAAAGGTTTAAATATTTATGAATCTATTTATTATGGTGAAAATATTAAATGCTATTAGATATTTCTAAACAATATATTTTATTTCATTTCATTCTGGGAGAGTTTTGATTACGTGATATGCACACCTAACAAATTATACTGCAGGGCTTACTCAGTGCTGAATCGTTTACGGGAGCGTGGGAGTTGAGTACATACCTCATTGTCATTCTTGTAAAACAAGTGGCGGAAGTTACAAGGACATGCTAAGAGAGAGAGAGAGAGAGAGTTCTTCATATGAAAATATTCGCCATCAATTTTGGACAGAACGATGCAAAGCTGAATAAACTGAAAGATAACTTAACTGCAGGAAAAGATAAAAACATACTTAACGATATAATTGTGCAAAAAAGGGTGCGAAGAAAGATAAAGTAATGTTGCATTGTGCAAAAAATATCCAGAAAACACACACACACACACACACACATGATATATGAACTTGTTGTTTATCGTATAAATTGTACAGCTACTATGGTATGTGGTATATTATACCGCCATGCTTTGTTACCACATGGGTCTTATAACTTTCTGATTTGCTTGAAATAAACTTTGAACTTTGAAAATATAATACTGAGTGTTAAGAAGAAGTTAATAATCGTTATGATTGGTTATCTTGGTAGAGGTTAAATGGTCCAAGACCTAGCGGAACCATTACAGGGATTTTACCGTAAACTACCTCCTGCACGAGGCGCACAACCAGTTACATATATACGCATTTACGCAAATGCGTACAATTCGTCATAAATAAAGAACACGACGCAGTATGAAAATAAAATCACAAAATTCCACATGGACAATGAAATTATAATACACTCCGTTCAAAAAGAAAATGTGCACTTTGTTTTCTGTGATTTCTCATCGATTTATTTGGTACCAAAAATTGAAAAAAGGAAATGAAAATCTCTCCAAAGATTGTGTTCTAGATTCATGATAAATACACTCGAGATTGAAACTGATATTTTTACCAAATGTTGAAATATGTAAAATTAAAATGTGCACACTTTCTTTTGGAAATGAGTGTGCAATTTGCAACTTTTCTTTCATCTACACCAGCTCGTAGCATTGATGCATAGTCGTGCGTTTTGCATAAACTTTAAAACCACATCAAATAAAAGCATACATATTTGTGTGTTTGTTTGTTTGTTGTAATAAAGTAATGAAGAAAATAACGACGAAAACGGTAAGAAAGAATATAATCAAACAAAACAAAAAAGTAAAACTGAAACTAAAAGTAGACTAAAAGAAATACAACTAGGAATATTTCTGTAATACGCACAGGACTAAAGAAAAACTTGCATATAAAACAGGTTTTCTTCGTACAGGTATTTCATCATTCTGTGTAAATTCTGGTTTTTAGATTTTGTCATTCATAGAGAATGAGACCAACATATACGCTAGACGGGATAGAGTTATATCTATTTTGACGTGCTATGCTAACTGGTTGTAATGTCGTGTCTGCAAGTGCCGACAGTGTGGAAAGCAGATTATTTTGCGGAAATTCAATTCATTTCACAAGGAAATGCGACACAATTACTCTGGTAACTGTTACATTTTATATTATCGTCTGATTGTCTGACATGCAATCAGTGTCGTTAGCCCCCTATTGTTTGGCGGGAACGAAAAACCAGTGAGGATTCTGGAACAAGAATTTACAGACGCTTTCCTATAGCATGTGTTTGTAAAAGAACAAGAGAGACGGACAGACAAACAGAGTGACAGGGAGAGAGAGAGAGAGAGAGAGAGAGCATGGACTTATAGAACAAAGAAAAAAGAAATAAAAAAACTGTAGAAGTAGAAAGTATGCATTTCAAATGTAAGCATATAGGTCTTTATTTTCTAAATTATTTGAGCGTCGCTTTATGATAAAAAAGTGCTGTCGCAGCAAATAATATATACATAATCTGTACAGCTTATATCAATAAAGATAATAACAAATGGAATAAATCAATTTATCAAGATAATCATGCTTGGACAAAATAGTTTCTGTGTTATCAATCATAAAAAAAGGAAAATATTTACTTACTTGAACTATAATTTTCGAGAATAAAATTCCAATTTAAGATAACGTTGTTTTCCTAAAATGGTGTAATCACAGTGCTCAGTTGTCAAGTATAAGCCGATGTCTTAAAAGTTTCAGTTTCTAGCCCTTAATGAGTCTGGTACAGGACGTAATACATTGTTAGCTACGACGTTTGTTTGCCACTTCGTCCCGGTTAAAAACACCCGATGTCTTTTTACAGTCACTGTAGCGAGAATAGCTCCAGTAAATCCTAACACGAGATTCCACGATTTCTGGAACCTAGTAGAATACTTCTTATGAATTCATTAAAGATGAAATGTGTTCTTTACGATCGAGGCGACGCTAAATAAAATTGTGGCTAATGATAGAGAATCTGACGAACGTGCGGTGGTGGGAGCACGCGGTCTGTGGAGTGCTCAACAAAATGTGCCACCTTTTGCTGATTTGCTGGCCGTATATATCAGGATCTTGTCACTGCGTGACTCATTAACTGCTCGAACTGCAAGTAATATCATTAGAAATTCAAATTACAGTTGTTTCAGTATAATAACTCCGTCTGCCATTTTGCTCCTCTATGGGAATATGAATTAATTGAGGAAAAGGTTTGTCAAAGTATACCTGGTACGATGTTATATACAATTTCAATACGAGTATGTAATGACGCCTACGCACGTGACAAATAACGTCACATAATTATTTTGAGTTGGTGTTTAGAAATGTCAATGATTTTTAACATAATTATCAACTACCATCTCTTTACATGCACGTTGCAAGTTTAGGCATATAAGTATGGAACTTTTTTCATACCCATGAGTACATGCATTAAGTACGACAAGGCAGATCGTATGGTACGACAAGGCAGATCGTATGGTACGACAAGGCAGATCGTATGGTACGACAATGCAGATCGTCTGCTACGACATGGCAGATCGTATGGTACGACAAGGCAGATCGTATGCTACGACATGGCAGATCGTATGGTACGACAATGCAGATCGTATTGTACGACAATGCAGATCGTATGCTACGACATGGCAGATCGTATGGTACGACAATGCAGATCGTATGTACGACATGGCAGATCGTATGGTACGACAATGCAGATCGTATGGTACGACATGGCAGATCGTATGGTACGACAATGCAGATCGTATGGTACGACAAGGCAGATCGTATGGTACGACAATGCAGATCGTATGGTACGACAATGCAGATCGTATGGTACGACAATGCAGATCGTATGGTACGACATGGCAGATCGTATGGTACGACAATGCAGATCGTATGGTACGACAATGCAGATCGTATGGTACGACAATGCAGATCGTATGGTACGACAAGGCAGATCGTATGGTACGACAAGGCAGATCGTATGGTACGACAATGCAGATCGCATTGTACGACAATGCAGATCGTATGGTACGACAAGGCAGATCGTATGCTATGACATGGCAGATCGTATGGTACGACAATGCAGATCGTATGGTACGACAAGGCAGATCGTATGGTACGACAAGGCAGATCGTATGGTACGAAATGACAAAGCCCAAATTATGACGTAACAGAATCGATGTTACAACATTAAAATATATGTAGGCTTAATAGCAAACTTGTCACAAAATATGAAAATACGAATATATGTGACTTCAATCAAACTCTGCAATTTGAACTCGACTTTAATGTATTTGTTGCAAATATATCATCAAGAGCATTTATATGATGTTAATTTCTATACCTAGTACGAACGAGAAACAGTCTTGTGTATATATTTTGTGGGAACAATAACTTGTTCCAAGAAATGGTCTTGTTTGAACGAATTAGTGTTTTGATGACATATTTTGTGGGATCGGAAAACCTGTTCCAAGAAATGTTTCCAAATTTTTGTGAACAAGAAACTGTCTTATGAACATAATGTGGGATAAGAAATTGTTTTGTGAGTACGAGAAACTATCTTGTGGGAACTATTTTGTTGGTACGAGAAACTGTTTTTTTTTTTTTTTTTATTTTTAGAAGAAACTGTTTTATAGGTACAAAAAAACAGTTTTTATTGGTACGAAAAAATGTAGGTACGTGAAACTAGGTACGTGAAACTGTAGGTACGTGAAACTGCAGGTACATGTACGAGAAACTATAGGTACGTGAAACCTGTAGGTACGTGAAACTGTAGGTACGTGAAACTGCAGGTACATGTACGAGAAACTATAGGTACGAGAAACTGTAGGTTCGTGATACTGTAGGTACGTGATACTGTAGCACATATTTCTACACGAACAGTAATACATTTTCAGTAAATGGACTTTAATAGCTCTTTTACAATTGAATCGGTAATTGAATATATGGACTGTCTTGGAATTTAAAATGACAGAGTTCATTGATACCACATCTGAAAGTTTAAAGGTCTCAAACCAAACCTTGAATAAGTTCACTGACTTTACTTTTTGTGTATAGTCGTTTTGATTAAAAGTGGACAATTTTTTGTGTGTGAGAAAGTTAATACACTGGAACATGTATGTTTTTTTTTAATTTTTTTTAATTGTTTTTTTGAGTATGCCAAGTTTCTGAATGCGTTTAAACACAAGACCTGATGGTATATATTTTTTCGGGGGGGGGGGGGGATATTGCATAATGAAGAGGTCCATCCAACAGTCCAACAATTTTTTTATGAACAATAGGTCAAGGTCACAAGGTCAACCGAATTCTGTAAAGGTCCATTCACTTAAGCAAATGTCCAAATATTGAAGCAATTCAATGAAGGACAGAGAAATTATAGCAGATTTAAAATAAAGTAAAAAACTGACCGGAAGCCCAACGCCCGACGACGCCAACCCGGACATCATCAATTTAAGTTACGGAATTTTAAGTTGCAAATGGCTCAATTTGCTGGTCAGCCATTTTAAAACCATCAAAAATAATACGTAATTTTACCTGTAAGCGTATCAATTTGTGTGAAGTTAGCCATATGATAGGCAATTGACATTCAGCCCCGCATACGAATTATTCAACCAGCGTGCAAATGCATACTGAGCTCAAGGTCTTTACATTCGTTTTTTTAGAGCTGGTGTATCGGTATCTGCGTTTGTTTGAATGTTGATATCATTGTTTTGCATTCGTATTTTGTTCGTTGAATGTAGAGCTGAATGTTGATATCATTGTTGCATTCGTATTTTGTTCGTTGAATGTAGAGCTGAATGTTAAACCCACAGCTCTGCACTGGATCATTTTTTTGAATGTTGAGCTGGATGTTTAACCCACAGCTGTGCATTTCGAATGCCGGTTAAACAATTCGAATGCAGATGTGAATGCCGATTGCTGATTATGTGACGAAGATAGTTAATACAATAGCAACTCCAGAAAAGATTGAAACATTTAACCGGTATACACCAAACACAAAGCTACCCATTCTATCTCTAGATGCACACTAGACCATTTCGCCAGAAGATCGGCAATTAGCGGTAGAATTCGCTGGTTTAAATTGACCAATCAGAAACTTGGGAAATCTCAAATGTATGTTAATTTCTCACTGAACAATGTGTGGAATTATACACCAGCAAGTAGATAAGGTGTTCGGGAAGTGCTCGTTGATTTACGTAGTACTACGACTCATTTCGGAGTGAAATGTTCTATAGTAAACTGATATTTTGATGCTAAAAATAGACCACCTCTTTATTACGGCATTGTTTTGGGAAAATAACAAGGCTTGCGGTTATTTCATACGTTCTCTGTGCTTTATTAAAGGAACACTAAATCTGTGAGAAATCATGTAAGCTATTCGAAAAACTCGACTTTAAAGGGTCACGATAACCTGCCGTAATGGGGTCAAAATTTCTCTCCGGCAATATTCCGGAAAGTCTGAAAATTGTTCTTAGAGGAAATGATTTCCATAAACTCAGTTTTTACAGCAGATCTCCCTGATACGTGATTTATATCAGCTAACACTTGCAAATGAATGCACGAACAAATGGTCCAGTGATAGAATACCCACTGGAATACATCTGATTACTGAAAAAATGTACTAAAATACTGAAATGCCAAAAATAATTAAATTTGAATTACAACAGCGTAAAAGAATGAATTAAACAAGTGAAATAGGTCTGGTTTGATTCGTTGATTGAAATGATGTATTTATACGATTAAAGGAACATTCGAGAGGCAGACAGTCGCAGATGGTGGATGGATTGACAGACAGACAGACAGACAGACGGACGGGCGGGGAGATAGATAGATAGATCAAACAAAAACAGATCAAGTATGCATGCATGTCCTGATTTATTGAAATTCACGTGGCGACCACGTGCTATCATTAAATTCTGCATCTGACATTTTTTCAGATGTTCTCAGATACCAATCAAGATAACGGTGAAAAATTCCAAGGAAAACCAGCAGCAGCAGGATAATGGGATTATCGAGGAGGCTTAAGAAAGATGACTAGGACCTTTATCTTCTTATCGACCCGGCCTACTGAAGCGCGGACTTAACACACAAAACCACAAACACGCAATCTTTAACCGAGTTAGCTCATTTTTTTCTGGATAAGCCACTCAAAAAAAAAAGTATGTTAAATCGATAAATTCGTGGAAGATCAACTTATAAAGGTAGTAAAGCCACATATCAGCATTTTTGCGGTTAACCAAAGGCATCCTAATTTCGAGAACAACCGCTTTCATTATCTAAGGAGTGATTCCTGAATCCTTACATAAGCCAGCTAAAACAAGAATGATAGGCCTATTTTTATTATTATTTTTGTTTGTTTATTTATTTATTTTTGTTTTTAATCATTATTGTTATTTATTCATTTGTCTATTAATATTTATCTATTTATTTAGTTATTTATATTTCTTTCTTAATATTCATTTATTTATTTATTAAAATATTACGATATTCAATTTTATTTCTACGTTCATCAAAAACAGAGTTTGGTGTTTTGAGCATTTTGATATATTAATACAGTAATATTTTTAGATTAGTAATTTTTATAATAAATTAATCAAGTTCAATCAGTTTTATCAAATATCGTAATATCGTGTCATTTTAGATACATGGTATGTCTCTCTCTCTCTCTCTCTAAAATAAAAGAAATCCATGGAAATACGTGCAGTGAAATCACATATTCTGTAGTCTATCACCGAGGGAAATCCGTAATCAGGTCATCATAACGTGAGTCTACTTTCAGTGGCTTTTAAAAAAAGATGAACAGTTAGGTACAATGAGTGTTTCTTATATATGGCTCTTAAATATAAACATTTCCTTACACACGCTTGTGTTTAATTGTATGTATGTACATGTATGGCAGACAAAGGGTTATGGGGGCCCTAGATCGTCCACCTGAAAGCAAATAATGTTTTTCTTTCTAAGAAGGTAAATATTTAAAAAAAACTTGGTTGAGACTCTGTCATTGAACATATGTGCCAAGAATTGTTCAGTGTTATATGAGATTTTAAAGTATTTATTACTATCGTGTGTATCAGGAACACGAGGCCACGGGTTTTACGGATCCTAATGATTGGAATAATCTTTGTAGGGGTAACCAAATGATCATACATTGTATGTGCCTTTAAAATCTAGTAAGTAGTTTTAGGTTGCTTCTTAATTTTTCGATTATATAAATATAAGGCTATAGTGGCCATGCTTTTTTTTTCGATGATGCGAATACCTTGAACAATGATAATACAATTGGTTGAGCCTAAATATATTGAAATCTAGCCTGCTGTTTGGAGAAGAAGATTTTCAAAGTTTTCAGCTAAAGTTCTCCTCCCGTTGCTAAATTAACCAAATTTCGGTATATTGAAACATTTTTGAATAATTCTGAAAGGAACACATCCATTCAAAGGAGATGTCGTTTGAAGTTATATTATAGTTGATGACTGACGGGCGAAAGACGACAGACAAAACGTGATTGCAACTGTGTGCTCAGGTGAGCCAAACTTTTCATTACCTTTAATAAAACAAGAAATATCTTTAAAAATATTTTCGGCAGTGGTAACCAGCCTGATGATTACTTTCTGAATGGTTTAACATGTAATAGATTTTGTTGTTGGTTTAATAGTTATGTAATACCTGTGTCAGTGCAGCTCTCTGAAATACCACGGATCCAAATAATTTGTACAATCTTGGTAGACACGTACAGCCTTAAAACATCTGCGCATTATACTTTGTTTCTCGGGCTACAAAACGAAACCGGATGTTACGTTTTTGTTGATATAGGATCTGTCAGGGTCGAACACTCAATTCCAAAATCTATGTGTTTCCTATTTTTTTAGCGTTTTACTCATTCAGTTTACCTTAAAAAGGTGCAGTGCCTTACTATAAGGGACAAATCGTTCGCAGGGGAAGAAAACTTCAACTTTTAAAACAAACAGAGATCTTAAGAACTCGTTTCCGCAACTCCTTTCTTTTCTTTTGACTAATTTTACAATGACCAATGGGAATTTAGCAAAATATATAATAACGAATGAAAAGCCTAATTTTATTCCGCTTCATTACTGTGTTTTTTCACTGGAAGTCAGGGTGAAAATAAACGGCCTAACGGCCGAAAAAAATAAAGAAATAAATGAAAAGTAAAGTACAAGTACAGTGTCTATAACAAATGTGCTTTACGTACTATCTACACATGTGTGTGTGCGCGCGCGCGGGGGTGTAAAATGACGTAGACAAGTTCCGCGTGCTATGCGTCACTGTAAAGAAAGTAATAATGTATCATGTGACATGTAAATAAAGATCTCACTTGTAAATACAAGGACTGTTTAAGAAACATATCACCAGTACTTTTTTACTTTGTTTTGTTGTTATTGTAACTGTATTTTTTTTCTTCAAGTTATGAAAATAATGTACACTCGGGGCTCTCCAATTGCAATCGGCTTGACGTCGTTTTAATTAAAAGTATAAAACGATCAGTTATGTAAAGTTTATGTGTATCATTCGCATAATTATGCATTGTATGATGTAAACAAGAAAAAAAACTCACCGTCAAATGACAGTAAATCCCAGTTGAATAGTCAAAATCACTAGAAGAATGCGCAAATAACGTCAGCAAATTTATAATCTGAATACACAAGTTGCGTGTAGTTCAGCTTTTAAGGTCGCAACAACGTTTTGAATTTCGAAAGACCACTGGTCGCATGATTAATGTGCAATATCGTAAAGGAGAAACTGTAGTTTCAAACTACACTTTTCTCTTAAAATACAAAAAATATTGCCAAATCGTGTTTCTCATTTCACGCCTTTCTTTGAGTTCCTCACATAAAAACTGAAGAAACAGGGTCTTGCTTTTAAGCCATGATATATTGTCATAAGAAAATCAAATTATTTAGTTCGCTCTTGCTGACAGTGGTGTATTAACTGCTGGGAATTCGGTCTCACATATTGGTCACGACAAACAACTACTAAAGATATTTGATGACCAACTGTCCGAATTTTTGGTCAGCACAGTGGACATTGGTCGCATTTGTCACCCTAACGTGATAACAGCGGCTATGCAAGGTCGATGCAGAAGCTGAGTCGAGCTTCTTACTCTGAATTATATAATCTCGATAACATAACTAGCGTTGTGACGTAGTGAATTTGTGGCATAGCTAAATATAGCGTAGTTATGAAATGGGAAATTAGGATGACCTTCAAAATTGGATTTGTCATACTTATGAAAGATGCTCATTTTACAAAATATTGTAAAAACTGATCCAGTTTTCAAAGACCATTTTAAACAAATGTCGCCTAATTTAGTTTTAATTATACACACATTATACTGTTGTGCAAGGGAGTATTTATACATGAATAATCAAAGCCTAAAAGGAACAAGATTACATATCATTTCTTAGACTTAAATGCGCATTAAGCAGACATTCCCGCATTTCAATCTTATCCAACGTTAAGGGGACAGAAAGAATATCTGAAAACAATGTAAATGAAATCGAAATAAAACAAAAAACTGCAAACTAATGAAGACAAGGATTCCATATTGCTTACGAACAGCTTGACTAATTCTTACATAGCTTACTTTTAACAAACGGTATTTGGATCTAGAGCCAGTGTAATACCATTTGATAGAATTTGAAAGCATTTGTGATCTTAATTTTATTTTCTTCCACTTAAGATGTTTTACATTATAGATGCAATTCAAGACGTTTGAATGCCACGTGCCGATACTACGGCCTTCACATTGTATAGTAGTACACTATAATACAGCGTAGGTGATAACACCATAACCCCATGGTCACTGTTTGTTTACCACATTTACCGTATAGGTAACTCTTCTGCACAATGACCCACACCGAGGCCGAGAGGGTAAAGTCGTTGACTGTAACACTCAGCCCTCATCGCGTGGGTTCGAATCCCGGCAGGGTCATTCGGATTTTCATGTGAGGAAGCCTTCCAGCTGGCTTGCGGTAGGTCGCAGGTTCTACCTGGTTCTGGGGTCTTCCTCTACCTGTAATTAGCTGGACGTCGCTTTATGACTGAAATACTGTTGAAGCGACGGTAAACTCAAATAGTCAAGTCTAGACCTATACACTATACATTATTTGCGGGGAAAGAATCGTCATTTTTCGAGCAGGGCTTAATCAAAAAATATAAAAATATGTATGATATCACCACTTTTTATGTTGATCTAATGTTTGAAATGTATCTTTCATAAATGCGTTAACTTTTTTATAATTTAAATTAAAAATAAACGTTGAAATATTTAGCATGTTATGTAACAAAGGACGGATAAGCATTGAGTTTTACCCTTTATTTTCAAAACTTATTGGGAATCCATAAAATAAAATAATTGAGTAATTAAGCAAATGTTATCCTGTCTTTTTATTTAATTGAGTAACCAGAGAGCATCTATATCTACTCTCGTTTTTTTTTTCTCTTAATTAAACTATTTAATTGCAAACATATATGCGATCTATGCACAATTTGTCATTTTAAATTATGTTAACATGAAACTAAATAATTACCAATAATACACTTAGTAGATGATAAAGAATGTATATAGTTTTGATAAAGGATCGGGGCCACTAATTATATCAACAGTAGTGGTCGGCCCACTCCTAAAACTTTCAAATATGAGTTGGTTCAAATTTAAACAGTAGGAGAAGTACTAGATACTGTCAGAATATAAGAAATGTTAAGCAAAATCTTACACAATCAAGTTAAATTAAGTGTTTTTTTTATTACCTATCCGTGTATCGTTTGTCTAATTTTAGTAATTACGTAAATATTCAGCTTATAATATATTTTTTTGACATATGTAACAAAAATTCAGATCACATAAGAATAAAAATAATGTAAAACTATGGAATATTTGATGTTATTCTTACGACATGTGAAAACAGCCGAAATCATGGTTCTAGATAGGTTATCAGCTCTCGGTCAAACACCCGAAACAAAACAAGATATACCGAGCGTAAGTCATAACAAAAACATTACCCTTGCATAGTGTACCATGTGACCTTGTGTTATCCTGAAGAAATCCGGTGAACTGCCTTAGCAAATGGGGCAACAGTGTAGTTATCAGCAAAAAAGCGCTATATTTCTTTGTTTAAAATAATAATAATAAGAGTAATAATAATAATAGTGATTAAAAAATGAATAAAAAATCTGGTAAGTAAATATGTCAAACATATAATTGAAATATTTAACTTCTTCCTAAAACTGTTTTTTTTTTTTTATAGAAGTGTCAGAAAATCCCTTCATTAAATGAGGAGTAAGCATGTATGCATCGTCGGTTAACTGCTCTAGCAAATGGTGCAACAATGTAGTTATCTGCAAAAATGCGCGATATTTCTTTGTTTACAAAAATAAAATAAAAATAATGATTAAAATGAATAAAAAAACTGATGGTAAGAAAAATATGTCAAACATAATTTTTACATATAACTGAAATATTTAGCTTCTTCCTAAAACTGTTTTTTATAGAAGTGTCAGAAAATTCCTTCGTTAAATGAAGAGTATGAAACTCTTAAAAATATAATTAAAAACAGTTTTTTTTTGTTTTTTTTTATAAATTTACTGTAAAGTACACTGCCCTTTCCGGTCATTAAAGATGACCTACATTAATTCCGTACCATTCCTTGAAACGTTACCGTACTCTGTCTTGTGGTCTACAAATGTTTCGGATGATTGATTCTACCATGCACCAGACTCCAGACTGTACTTGATACCGTCTGGTGGAAGGGAAACTGGTCAGGTAATCATTTAACCGTATGGCTGTGAACTTATTTAATAATTTTCAGGTATTTGTTATTTTTATTTATTTTTTTAATTATTTATTGTTAGATAGATGTTTGACACATAGATAGATGAGCAAACAAACAGACGGAGAATGTCGGTTACGCATGGAAAAAAAACACGGACTGATAGTACGAGAAAGAGAGAAGGACAGACGGACGGATACATGGGTGGGCTGGTGGATTTGTTTTGTTGAAGGTTAGATGTTAGACAGAAGGATTGATGAATGGAAAATAAAAGTATCCCCAATAGAGTTCAGACCTTTTTGAGAACGCACGTAGCACCTGACGTTTTTGTAATAAAGTTATTTATATGAGCGCCATAATATTCATGAGCCTCGGGTTTCATTAATGCGTTTATGAAACTCAAATAAAGGCGGATCAATACCTTATATTTGCTCTACATCTGGACAAAAAAGACTTATTTGATTTAATGTCTAAAAAGAAAAGTTTATTATGCGGACTCATTTAATATGCGGCCTCTGTCGTAGGCTTCTAAAGGCCATGGGGATTTTTTTTATGAATAATACCCTTCTGAAAAATTATTCTCAGTGGCGGATCCAGACCTTTTAACGTGGGGTTCACTGGGTGGTGTGTGTGTCGCCGGGCGAGGGTGGGGGCGGGTGCTGGAGTTAGCACCGAGATCACAAAGCGACTTAGCAAACTGAAGATTAAAATGTATTCCTTTCAATTGCTCTGTTGAACACAAAATGGGATAGAATGAACATATTCCATCGAGGACCCTACAAAATTGGCTGAAAATAAAAGCATTTTAAACAATCAATTCTCATCCATAGTGGAAAACTTTATTCCTTGGGTAATCTAAATGCTTTTTAACTCAAGATTTATAATCTGATTTTATGCAACTTCATTCAAATCATTACAAATGCAAATTTCTTAAACTTTCTCGAACAATGTTGGAAAAAACACTGTTCTTGTACACGTAATTCAAACATGCTTAACGTAATTCATACGGGCTGTCAAATTCATTTATACATACGTAATTATAGAATATTTATCACTTACTAAAATACGAACACCTTATATGATACACCGTATATATCATTCGTTTAATGAATAATTTCTGGATATATATATATATATATATCATGCTGGTACTATAATCCGCTGTATTTATTTATAAAGTGCATTCCTTTTAGTTCAGGTTTAACGATGAAAAATATCCCGGAAATACATTAAGCAGCATAATTTAAAGATGTATCATTGCAAAAAAAACCAAAAAAAACCCAACAAACTGTAATATTGTGAGAAACGTATAGCTAACTTTCTCATATACACGACGTGTGGTTTGTCCCCATGTGTGTGTATAATGTGCGTGCGTGCGTATTCGCTGTGTTTTATTACAAAGGGTTTTAAACTCACCGCCTTTCCGATTACCATCCGCATTTCATTATTCGAGTTCAAGGTCAATTGCCAGTGACGTCATTCACTCATTTCTAAATCACTCACACATCATGTTATTCTAACATTATTCTAACATTATTCTAATATTATTCTAACATTATTCTAATATTATTCTAACATTATTCTAATATTATTCTAACATTATTCTAATATTTCTCACTCAACGGAAACTAACATATACTAAAGGCACTGGGTGCTATGAAGATTGCTATGTATTTAGCACGCGAGTTAGTGGCATCTTTCATTGACCTATTGAACCCGGTTGGTTGAAATGACGTCACGTGTGCGTTCTTGAGGTGTGCACATAAATTAGCTCATGCTATGTAAGAGAGAGGGTAGGGGTCAAGTTCATCGCCCCAGCTGACCCTACAATAACCTTTAGAGAAAACAGATTTCTGCTGCTTGCGCGCGCATCATTCGTGTTCTGCGTGATCGATCGTCGTTACATTTCTTGAATTCTATGGTGGGCATTCCTGAGATGAAATGAAGTTTATGTTTGTGCACGTGCCGTCGGGGGCGGGGCGAATCTAAGTCAACGTAACGTTCGACCTTACCGAAATCCATGATTTAAACTTGAAAATAAGGTACAATGTATATGCCTAAACTGCATGTGAATGATATGCAATATATAATTGCAAGAAAATCATTTTTGAGATTTTAAATATTGAGATCTGAGACCCATCACCTATCGGCCCTTGGATTATACGCCTGTATTTCGTCGTTTTAGTGTGCATAAAATTATGCCATTTCATTAGTTCCATAGCGGTTTTAACAGGTAATATAACCTAATAGTGCACGTTTTAGTCGACGTTTCCGACGGCTTGACGTCTTAAAATGTAACGACAAGTCTACCAATGTGATAAACAGATTACAATTCATCTTTTAGATCTATTGAAAACTTCTGCTGTTTTTCAAAGAAGGTTTGGCAAGGCTTGGAAATTTTATCCTCGTTTTTGACAAAAATATAAATGTAATTATGATATTGAAAATAAATGC
This sequence comes from Solen grandis, assembly GCA_021229015.1. Classification (NCBI taxonomy): domain Eukaryota; kingdom Metazoa; phylum Mollusca; class Bivalvia; order Adapedonta; family Solenidae; genus Solen; species Solen grandis. The sequence continues at coordinate 45,020,331 of CM037779.1, read as the reverse complement.
AACATGGTTGTATTTTATTCACGCTCTCTCGGCTCCATCTCCCTTCTTTCGCACGTACACGTGATCTAAAATGAACAATGCTTGCAACGAGCACTTCCCGAACACCTAATCTATATGCTGGTGTATATAATTCTACACAATAATCCAATGGGAAATAAACATACATTTGAGAATTTACCCCTGTCACTGATTGGTCAGTTTAAATCAGCGAATTATACCGGGAATTGCCGATCTTAATGGTCTATAGCTCGGAGGATCTTTTAAATCAGCGAATTATACCGGGAATTGCCGATCTTAATGGTCTATAGCTCGGAGGATCTTTTAAATCAGCGAATTATACCGGGAATTGCCGATCCTCTGATGAAATAGTCTATAGCTCGGAGGATCTCTAGTCTGGGTCACTACGTCAACACCTAATTACATGTCTGATGATCTATATTTAATACCGACCATCTGAAAAATGATTCACTGACATGCTGTTATGTGATGATACAAACGAAAAATAACAAACGTAAAGCAGAAAATCACGATAAGCTTATCAAAGCGAGCGCTAGAAAATGCGAAGCGATCAGAAACAGGCGAGGAAAATTATACAACATGAACCTAATCTGCAGTCTTTTGTTCAGTGCATGTTGAAAAAATCTTTATGACAACTTGTCAAATTGCACTTTTATGTGTCATTGACTAAGCCTTAGTTTTCTTTCTTAACCGGCAGGTTTCAATATGAACTATTTCCCAGATAGCAAGGGTATATGGGACCCATATGGACTGTATCTGGGTATGCCTATATGGGCTAAACTATGTGGGACCCATGTGGGTCCCATATGTAGAGTTTTTTACCCATATGGGACCCATATGGGCTGTATCTGGATTTGCCTATATGGGTTAAACTATGTGGGACCCATGTGGGTCCCACATATAGAGTTTTTCACCCATAAGGGACCCATATGGACTGTATCTGGGTATGCCTATATGGGTTCGACTATGTGGGACCCTGGACCCATATTGGCTGTATCTTGGTATGCCTATATGGGTTCGACTATGTGGGACCCATATGGGTGCCATATACAGAGCTTTCTGTCCCATACTGGACCCACATGGGCTGTATCTGGGTATGCCTATATGGGTTTGCCTATGTGGGACCTATGTGGGTGCCATATACAGAGCTTTCTGTCCCATACTGGACCCACATGGGCTGTATCTGGGTATGCCTATATGGGTTCGACTATGTGGGACCCATATGGGTCCCATATATATATATAGTTTTTCCCCATAAGGGATATATATTGGCTGTATCTGGGTATGCCTATATGGGTTCGACAGTGTCGGACCCATATGAGTCCCATATATGCTATTTTACACATGCGCACTCTACATTTCCGGTTAACCGCAATATTCAAACCAACGGTCAACAACACAACGCGATGTTAACCTACTTAGCTTTTCTTCAGAGTGACGGCCAGACGAACATTATTAGCCTATTCAAAACGTGAAATACGTATGTATAACATTGATTAAGATGCCTTTCTAATAATTAAGTCTTGCTTTTTTTGAAAATCGTTCTGATTATGAATAAGGAATTGGTTTGTAACGTATTTTCGTGAGTTGAGTTCGACTTGTTTATCGTATATTGTATGTACCGGTAGTTCAAATTCAAGGTGTCTAAGTCTAGAATTTACTTTTATCTGCTATAAATTTTAGTTTCAGGACCAAAGGATCAATAATTTCGATCAAAAGATAGATAAATTTTATTGTTACTTTTTGCATTATTTACTGTATTGTTAAATAATAATGATAACGTTACGTACTGTCATTGGCAATTTCTTGGTATACATTCCATATGGTATTCCTACAAGATAACAAATCCTGCAACAAATCTGTGTTTACTATTATCATGTATTTATTTATTTCTGTATCATAAAGCACTGTTATAAATCACTTGTATTCCAATCAAAGTATACCTTGCTATTTAAACTTGCTACAGATATACATGAAGCTACATTAAGGTATTCACATCTCTGATATATAGAACTAGAGGATTCATAATGTATACACTTTGTGTAATTGTAGATAGAATACCTGTCAACCTGTTTAATTCAAATCTCTGGGAAATTGTGAGGAGTTTTCTGAATGGAAATGAGCTGGATGTAAACTACAACTTCCATGGACTGAAGGGGATGCTGCCATTTACCAAACTGCATGTCATGGATGAATTTTACAGTAAGATTTGCTGCAATAAACTCTAGCCAAGATTGAAGTCTTAAATGTAATGAAGTCATAGTCAATGCCTTGGAATTATTCAATTTTTATATCATTTACAAGCAAGATATGTTAAGACTAAATAGAACCCAGAGGCTTTCAAGAGCTGATAACACACATCACCTACATTATGATTTATTTATAAAATGCATTATTCAGTGGAACACATATGAACAAAAATGATACTTTATTCTCCTCAGTTATATTTTTTAGTTTCAAGGCAAAGTTTAACAGTTCCAACATTGTTTGGTTTGCTTCCTTAAGATATATTTTATACCTTTTGAACTTTCAGAACCACACCACTGAGGACGCTGAGTAAGAGGTCTATAAATGACTGGCAGGTGGTACTGAACAGGGAAGGGGGAAGAAAACAGTGCAACAAAAGTCAGACAAGTCTTCAATGTAGGAATTCCAACAGGAGACACTCTCAATAAGTGGAGGGACAGATTCATAGTGAATAGTTTAGAATATAGTTTTGAATAGTTGAATATCAGTCCATTATTTTTCAGACACGCCAAACTTTGAATTAAGTATACTATACTATTTTTTTCTTTTATTAAGCTTTAAAAGAATCTGTTCTGTAACTAACAGTTTTGTGGAGATTGGACTACTAGTATGTGCGTGAAAATTGTTGATAAGATTAATCCAGATTATTTTTTCACATTGTTAAACATGCTATGCCAACAATCTATATGTTTTATATAAATTATATTTTCACATATCCATGTATCACTTGGCTGAACAAGATAGTCTGCTTAGTCTGTATAATTGTATTTTCACCACCCAGTTTGATATGGTTGATTTAAGTATTTTAAATAGTACTGCTGAAGTAATCCATCATTACAGTTAGCCTTTTTATTTTGAATTTTAATGTAATTTCATATTTCAAGTACTTTAAGGTTAAGAACTTAAGACGAAATAATAGTTGTTATGTGTGTGATTGTGATGCATTTATTCGTCTAGTCTTGTTATGCTAGTTATTTTCTTTTTACAATAGTATGCATTTTTGTATAATAAGTTGTTGAGTTTATGTGCTAAAGATATGCAATCTTTAAGTGTTTATTTTTGTTGCATAAGAAATTGTCATATGGTTAGGAAATCACTTTTAAACTTTAAATAGCACATTGAAAATGAAAAATATCCATTTGTATTCAAATTGTATTTGAATGAATTATGACTTTTCGAATTTTATTTTCTCAGCATGTGATTAAATTGAAGTTTTAATTAAATTAAGAAGAAAAATAAAACTGTATGTTGTATTTGAAGGACCAATTTTCTGATTTCCAGTAATATTATTTTGGAGCGACAAATTTTCACAGGCTGTTGGTACCAGTTTTCCACATTTGACTGCACATTCAGACAGTGCAATAGTATGGAGCCATATTGCATGCAAATGGGGTGCAAGTATGGGACCCTTAAGGGGCCCATATTGGATCTTGGTGGACTGCCCATATGGGACCCAGGCAAAAACAGGTAGCACTTTCGACATGGGTCCCATGTGGGTAGCCCAAATGGGGCCTATGTGAGGGGGCCTTGAGGGGCACATATTGGATCTTGGTGGGCTGCCTATATGGAACCCAGGCCAAAACAGGTTGCACTTTCGACATGGGTCCCATGTGGGTAGCCCATATGGGGCCTATGTGGGAAACCATATGGGACCCATATGGGTCCCTTATATATTGCTATCTGGGTTTGACCTCATAACTGCTCCTGCGTAGTAATAATGATACGCCAAGATCTCAGTAACTTGTTTCTGCTTTAAAAGCCTGATTCACAGTCTAATAATATATGAACTAAGCGAAGAATACAATAATTAATTTATATAAAATGCAACTTCTGGGTAAAATAGATTTTTCATTAGAATCCGATTTGGACAGAAAAACCCGTTATTATTTGTCTTCTTGGTATAACTTAATGAACTGAAAAAAGCAAGGTCACATGTCTTTAACGATATGGGGATAAAACCCTCTCTAAATGACATCAAATTAAGTGACTGAGAGCAGCAGTATGAACAAATTTTCATCGAGGGTATCTGCATGATTTATGATGAGAAAACAAAATCGAATTTAGTGGAAAACTTCATTTAACGGTTCAATTAAAAATCTTAGAAAATTCAAGTGCTGCAGTAACCGCCCTTTGCGGTTTAGCGAAATATGTTTATTTAATTCATATTTTGGTTTCTAGATTAGAATTTCAGGTTGTTCTCAACTAATCCAACCGCTAATATTCTCGACAGACTCTTGATCTCTAATAACCATATCCCACGCACTGCAGTCGTTGGCATTCCAGCGGGCGGAACCTACCCCGCCCACCCTTGTTATTGTGTTTATCTTTTACCTTTAGTGCTGATGAGAGTACCGTTGGTGCTCTCATGTCAACATCGTCGGAAACCCCCGGCTGACATGCCGTTTCGTGATATGAATCATGTCGTGAGGAAACAGGCAAGCAAAACGTTGACTGAAATATTCTACGACGTCATGTAAATTACTGTAAACAGCTACACATGTAAAACGACCTCTTTTGATAGATTCAGAAAACATGATGACGTTAACAGACACACCTTAGAAATAATAAAAATAATAATAAAAATATATATATATATATATATATATATATATATATATATATATATACACACAGGCGGTGTGGGTATTCGACGATGGCATGTCTACAGCTAATCCGTAAATGGCGAGATTAAATGACGGCTAAAAATCAAGCATATATAACTTGAACTGTTTAACCCTTCACCCCATAAATATCCATGTACGTAATTATGATGAAAATTAATTTACGGATTTATTTATTTATTTATTTATTTATTGCAGTGCAGACTGTGTAAAATCTGGTGTACGATATTGTTTAATATCTGACCTGGGTCTGCTCTGTTTGCCAATGCGTCAAACAAGCCTATATGAGGTTCGTTTTATCCTGCTGCTAAAACGAACTAAAATAAACAAGGCCCGCTTTGTAGTTATTGAATTACCATGCGGGTACCTTTATTATTAAGTTGAATGAACATTTCTTGGTCGACCGGCATTTTCCAAGTTACCTTGGTACATCGGTGTCATGTAACATGGCATCCAAAATGACGAAGGACAAGCAATCTATACATAGAGACTGTGACGTCACTAGCTGACCGGTGTTGACACATTGAGAACAAGTGTTAATGAAGATGAGTTAGCTACCTTTATGCATCCATTGACACACGTGAAAGTGATTGGTCAGAGCAGAAGTTACATAATACAATATTAAGCGGTCAACCTGTATTAAGCGGTCTATTTTGATACTACCGAACTGACATTTTGTTAAGTGTTTAACCTTCATTGAGCGTCCAACTCCGTTAAACGGCCAATTTTTCTTGTTGTCTTGACTGACCGCCTAAGACAGGATTGGCTGTATATCAAAGAATTATGTGCATATTTAAAATAATTCATAAAAGCTGTTAAATTTGATAAAAATTTCAGCGATAAAAAACACAGTGGCAAGTATTCTCAATTTCGGACTGAATTTACTTATAAATGCCATACAAAATGTCTTCCAAAGTACCTATGACATCACGGGAACTATGTGTAAGTCGACACATGTAATGCAGAACGGGTACCAACAGATTATGTGAAATTTCGCGGATATCGCGAGAAAGTCGGCTGGTACCATTACTCGCTATTGTTTAGACAGGAAGGGCGGGGATCCACCCCGATGACGCGCAATAAAATGTGCATTTTACATGCATTGGGATTTTTTAAATCTTAAGATGCATTTCAATTTGCATGTTAAATTGCAGCTATGCAACAGATCTACAAAATTATCTCTGAAATCCGTGTACACGAAGTCACAGAAATTGTTACAGTGTTGCTGTATAGAGGTATCGAATCTGCCCAGATGGGAGGGGAATAAATTCAACTTCAACTTCAGCCGTTGCTCAGAGGAGCCGTTTTGGGAGGTTTTACTGTAATTGCAACAACTTGCATTAACTTGCAGTTTTTCATATGCAACGTTGCAATTGTTTCACAAATATAATTAAGTTGGTAATTTTGTATATCGGACTATTTCTTAATTAGGATAGTAGTTTCTCGTGAATCCATTGACAGCTCACGCGCCATGACATCATATCCCTTTAAACATGTTAATTAGCTTTTGGTTAATGGTTAATTATTACTGTTAAACGATTTCAGTAATTAGCATTTAACGAAAATTTACATAATTAAAATCTATACATGTTCACATTTAATTTCAATAGACACAACATTGCATATATACTTGGGTAGCATTATAAAATAAACACTTAACTTTTTACAATTTACAGTTGAACAGGTACTAGCGGCCACCTGTATTAAGCGGTCAATCTACATTTAGCGGTCAGTTTTGATATTTCCAAACTACCATTTTGTCATATATTTAACCTTCATTTAGCGACCATCCCTGTTAAACGGCCACTTGCTCTTTTTCCCTTAACTGACCGCTTAAGCAGGTATGACCATATGGTCTGCATGATTTTAATAACACATATTATAAAAATTCAAATACATGCGTTTTATTATCATATTTATAATAGGTAGTCTAAAAAAGTATGCAAAAAACAAGGTGAACAATTAGAATAGTATGGTACAATTAAAATTAATATAGTATGACTGTCATGAACGGGGGAAAAATCCCAATCATATGATTGCAGCATGTTCAGAAATATGTACATCTCGATCACGAGCACGGAATCATCACGTCACGTTAGGTGCTCTAGATATCGCAGTTTATAATCTGAGTTTGTTTGCTTGGATTAAACGTCCCACCGACTGTATGTGACACCGATATAGTGCGACATCACGCCATAGACAAGTGACATTATTCTGCACCTATTGCAATTATAATTCCACCGGGCCAGTAATTATTACTAATAAAAATCAAATAAATAAAATTTAAACCCAAGCGAGGGCATTGGCACTCTACAGTGAAGGAGAACTTTTTTTTTTTTAATCGTACAGATCTTTGATATTAATCAAGATGCCAATGTGTGTAGGAATTCTGCGGTTTTAGTGCCAGTGAACGAGCGCATGGTTTAAGTCCCATTTTTTTTTTATATAAAAGATTAACTATAAGTGGCTTACTTTTTTCACGTGGACAACAGCGCCACCTTTCGTGTCGACGCGCGGCTCACATAACCGTTAATAAATATTTTTCACATAACCTAGGCAAAGTACGAAAATACGAAAAATACGTGAGCTATTTTTTGGACTGAAAAAAAAGAGATATTTAAATGGGACAGACAGTTAATCCTGGAAATACACTTATATACTGAACATCAAGCTAGGGACTTATACATGTCACGTGCGGGGATCAAAACTACAGGGAAATGCGCTTTCATAATGCAACAACCGTTTATAAACAATGTTTGCAAATTTAAACCATTTTACCCCGATATGAGACTTAATCCTATGTAAATAAACGAGCACTCCCCGAACAGCTAATTGATAAGCTTGTGTATAATTCCACATATTGTTCAATGTGAAACTAACATTTCCCCAAGTCACTGATTTGTCAATATAAATCAGCGAATTATACCGGGTATTGTCGATCCTCTGGTGAAATGGTCTAAAGCCTAGTGCTATTAACATATTTTGCTACATTTTTATTTTGAATTTTTCACTCGCAGGAGATGTATTTTAAGATTGGTAAATTGACATTATTTAACTAGCCTCATGTTTTCGAGGATAAAGATGTTTTCCTACGCCAAATTAGTTCTTCGGAAGCTAAATTAGTCAATTTAATTCTTAATTGTCTCGGTAGCCACCCCCGTAATAACTTTACTATCCAATAAAGTGTTTCACACACCGCTTCAATTAGCACTACTAAGATAATTAGCCCCTTATACTGCTATTAGACACTGATATTAGCCCCCCCCCCCCCTCTTCTCTCTCTCTCTCTGGTGTGGTGTTAAGGTATTCTACCCACCATTAAAATGTGATCATGGTCCATCAAGTGATCGTAGGAATTTTATATTTAAGCCAAGTTAACTCCAAGTCAGTGGATGCTTGCATCTGCACTGAAGCTTTTTTTTAAGCATTTGAAGGACCATGATTTAGTTATAATTTAATGATGGTTGGAATACCTTAAGTTTTTATTTAATTTGGAACCTGCCTGTATGTATGTCGTGACAAACGGTTATTTAAAAGCTGAACAATGAATCATTATCATTTTTTAATTTTGTGTCCGAAACGAATAGGGATTATTTTCAGCTGTTATTTTTGTCACTGGCCAATTATTTTAAAATTTGAAAACATTTTGAGTAATTAAAAGAAGATACTGCAAATTTTATTTTGTGCCAAAAAATCAAGATTTACAAATGAAAATGTATAAATAAAAGTACTAAAATATGATATAATAACAATAGCATGAGTATATTGTTATATTTTGATCAATGTATAACTTCTTCTCTACTACTAAATTACTATTTCTTCATCTTCTTGTCTGCTACTTCTATTACTTCTTCTACAAATTCTTCTTCGTGCTTCTTCTACTACTACTACTTGTTCTTCGTCCTCTTATTCTGATCCAACTACTACTCCTACTACTTCTTCTTCTTCTTCTGTTATTACTTCTACTACAACGTCTTCTCCTGCTCCTCACCGCGTGGGTTCGAATCCCGGCAGGTTCATTCGGATTTTCATGTGAGAAAGCCTTCCAGCTGGCTTGCGGTAGGTCGATGGTTCTACCTGGATGCCTCCGTGCATTCGGGGTTTTCCTCCACCTGTAATTAGCTGGACGTCGGTATATGACTGAAAAACTGTCGAAACGACGGTAATCTCAAATAGTCAAGTCTAGTCATCTTCTGCTCCTACTGTTACCACTACTACTACAACTACTACCATTTATTCTTTTCCCTTCTCCTTCTTTTGTCGCAACAACACTGTCTACAACAACAACAACAACTACAACTACTGCTTCTCTTCTTCTTTTCTTCTTCTCATTCTCCTTCTTCCGTCACTATGACTACTACTTCTTCTTCCCCTTCTGCTAATGCTCCCAATTCTTATACTTATATCAATGCTACTACATCTGCTGCTGTAATAATCACTCCCTTCAATCCATGGTTTCCTATCTAAATAATGGAACCATGTATAAAAATAGACTAGCAGTGTTTAAAAACGCAAAACAAGTTCACAAAAAGTGATGCCAAGGACGATGCATAAATTCGTATTCACCCCTATAGAAAGGTGTGGTGTAGCATAGCATTCCGTAGTATAGTGAAGTGAATTGCAGTGTGAAAAATAGAACCCCGACTGTGGAAGTTCCGCAAAAATCTCTTCATGAAGGAACTTTATAATTGAATTGTTTCGTTTTTCCCCCTTATAAACAAGCACGGGATAAAGTTACACGATAGCATAAGGTTCTCACGATAGTGATAAATTTGTTGTTGATGATGTTGAAGACAGTGAAAAGAAACACCATTAAATATAGATGTTGCTAAGTTAGTAAAATAATAAGTTAAACCCATTCATCATTTTGAAATTGAAATTAAAAAAAAACTACAATAAACATGAAAAAAAAAACACCAAAAAAACACCAGAATGAACTTTCGTCAAGTAAATACATCATGGTATTTTATAATCGTTCTGCTTGCATATTTACGCTAGTAAGAATACACTATTTATATAAATAGTGCTGACATTTCACAAGTTGTATTAAACATTTACTTGTGCACCTGTTTGACTTTTAAAATAAACATACAAGAGTCATCTGGATAAAGTTACCTAATATCTGACTGGTCCACGCATGTTCGGAATAGTCATTGTATATCATGCTACTCAAAATTTGCTAAAGTTCACTTAGTGGAATCCTGTTTATTTGTGTAGTAAAGATTGGTTTCAGTTGATATAATTGGTATTTTTAGGAAGTCAGTATGAAAAGTAACCTTTTTTTTAATCATTGCGTGTTCTGATATGAAATGAATAATGAATGAAACGTCGCAAAATTTTGAGTAGTAAAGTAAGACATCAACTTCTGGATGTTATAATTATACCGTTGTCCGTTTTGATCATGCAATTTATGTGATTTAAACGGTTACAATTATTATGCTTACGTCTACTATGAGTTATCTTGTAAAATACCGATATCTCAAAGCAAACGTTGTTATCTAAAACCGTTTAGGAATATTAAACTGAACAAATTATCCTTTCAGACGAAATACATTTTCCTAACATTATATAGTTTAGTTTGAAATGAATGAAATATACTGAAGATAATGGTAAAAACAGGTAGACAATATATATAATATTTTAACGAGTGAATAGCGCTCGCCAGATTAAGGACATGGTCATCTGACATTGTTGTTATTCAACAACATAATGGGAAGTCCCAAACCACCACAGACTCATTATTACAGGTATCAGGCATGCTTAACTTTTTTGTCTTTATACTGTACCAAAATAAGAAAGGAAAACTTAATATAGTACTACAGTTTCCTTTGCGTTTTTTCCTTAAGTAATATGTGGCATTGCCTAAGAACGTTTAGTTTCTTAGATGATGTCATTCAAATATTTATTTATTTACTTAAATATTTGTTTGTTTCTTTCATGTATTTTAAACATTCCTTTTTACCAAAAATATTATTCTTACAATTTAATTTTATGTTATCTTTTTTCATTCAACATAAGAGAATGAATGAATGAATTTCGTACAATTCAATACAGTTTCATCCCTCTTTACAATCGCATATATAGAAACATAGAAAAGCGCATGTATATATCATTTACGTGTCATTATATCAATAAAATCAGGCACTATTGCTTTTAACAACCATAATATCGATTAAAATCAATATGCATATTATTTACGAGTCATTATAAAAATTATCAATAAATGCAATAAAATCAGCCGCTGTTACTTTTAAAACAACTATATTATCATTCTAATCAAATCGATTAAAATCAATGTCTATATAAGAATCGGTTTATATAAGTATAAGAATGTAGTAGGCTTATTGTTATTATTGTAATAGAAATACAAGGTACATCGGAAAGAACGTGTATTGTTAGTAAAATGTGTATGGAGGAGATAGCGTTCTAGACATTGAAAACACCAGACACCCAGCTGAGAAACGAATGCACTGCTGACACAACAGAAACCATAGACAGACCATCTATAATTTATTAGTTGATTAATGGCTGTGATTGGAAGGTATCGATAACTGACCGCAGCTTATCGGGCCGGCCTCGGTTACACGATAAGTAAATAGAAATCAGCTGATTTGAGGGGCCTACACAAGGGTCGAACGAGATTGTTATAGTTGCCGCGGCGTCTGACCGCTTACTGGCCAGGTCAATGGGTTAAAACTAGACTAACAAAATGGCGTGATTTTGGGTCTTCATCACTGAGAAATATACCCTGTATTGTAGAAAAAAATGCATGCTAAGCATTATATAATACAATTACGAGTAATGCCAACGTATTGCAATGATAAGCCAAGTTGCATATCTTTGAATATTTAGGCACCTTTCTATCATTTGCTTTAACCTTGTATAAATAGTAACATTGTGTCTAATCGAGAAGCATAAAATCACGGATAAACATGCAAAATGCAACTTACCTCCTCGACATCTGCAGGTCCAGACTGTCTTGCTCGGACAAGGCCCCACGGGCACGGTCAGATTCCGGTAGATTCCATGCCCGTCGAGCACAACTACTCCTCTCGACGATGAGACAGCAAATGAACGTCCTAACTGTTCTGCTGTATTTACATAAGGGCGCTTGGGAAGGCTTAGGTTGGATGGATTAGAGCTAGTCCCCTTTTCTCTATCCAGAACACAACCAAGGCGCTTGGTTCCGACTGATTGATTCGAGCGCTGTACGTCACTCCGTCAGGGAATTAGGGACT
>CM037779.1:44958107-45008107 GCA_021229015.1 Solen grandis | reverse complement strand
GGAAATCTAGGAACACAGAATTTTGGGAAGATCAAGAAAAGTTGCTCCCAGATGGTGAATGCATTACTATTCTGATAAAAGGAAGCGAAAAGAAGGCATGACCGTTACCTATGAACCCACTGTAACATTCATTTAACATGTACAATTTATGGAGTAAAAATGTTTGAACACATGCTGTTATCTTTTGTTGTGACAGATTAAAAGTTTTGTTGAATAAACAAACCAAAAGTATGTAAAAACATTACAATTCTGTTTGTTAAATATGACAGCGTACAACACAGGTCTTATTACTATATTTCAGTGGGGAAAAAAAATTACAAAAAAACAACAACAAAAAAACGGTGAGCATGGATTTCGTTTTTGGTAAGCTTCGAATATAAAATCATTTTTCAAGTGTATCATTTATTACTTGTTTGCTTGTGTAAAAGCGTGTGCAGTCTACATACACGTCGCTTTCAGGTATAGGCAAGAAACAATTATTTATTACAGTAAGTAAGTAGGTACTTCTATTTTCTCCAGGAAAATCTAACAAATATGATTAAGCACGCAGAAATAAAAAAAGAAAGAAAAAGAAGCAAGAATGGATAAGAAAAATAACAACAAACAAACAAACAAAATTCATTTAATGTCTTTATATAATTTTTATCTTTAATTTGAATTAACCCATATTTCGATATATTTCATGTACATGTAAAACAGTTATATTTTTAGAACAGTAACAATTAAATTAATTAGTCAACTAGTTCAATTACCTGTTGCAAATAAAGTGATATTGAGCTCTTTTAGTTTTATGGTGTAATGTAGCTAATAATCTCTCTCTCTCTCTCCCCCTCCTCTCTCCCCCCTCTCTCTCTCTCTCTCTCTCTCTCTCTCTCTCTTTCCCTCCCGCCTCCCCCCCTCTCTCTCTCCCTCTCGCCCCCCTCTCTCTCTCTCTCCCGCCCCCTCTCTCTCCCTCCCGCCCCCTCCCCCTTTCTCTCTTTCTCTCTTTCTCTGTCTCTCCTCTCTCTCTCTCTCTCTCTCAAATCGTTGGTTTTATGTATTATGCAGCTATTACATCTTCCTACCGTTAATGGCTCAGTAGTGCTGATGATACAGAGATCATCTAGTGTGTTGGGTCCAGTACTCAGTACAGACGTATAAATATTTCAAATCATCAATAACCCTGAAGTTGATCCAGAATCTTTTGGGCTTATACACCAAGAACCACATTGGTTCCGTGAAAATGTTCTTTGATTACAGATCCGATGGTTTGGAGCTCAAACCCCGCTTGGGATAAAGCTTTTTTTTTCTTAGCATTTCTCAAGCGCAAAGTACTGGTCCAACATTGGATTCGACATATAAATTCCCCCGAGCATTTAGATAAAAGGATGTTGTTTATGTATGTATTACACTCGGAGACCTTCCGGGAAAAAATTGTTTATCTCCTGCATCTGAGACAGTGTGCTTGTCGACCGGTAAAAGAACTTGAACTCAGAAAAAATAATGAAAGATATTCCCCGTATCTACCAGAATCCTTGAAAATCCAATTTTTATACATCAAATGTTTTTCATCTTGGATTCGCTTTCAAATGTCTAAGCCTGCTTTAAGAGCGACCATTGCTTCTTTCATTAACCCGTCAGTTGTCTCAACAAATTTAATCATGAATAAATCTTTTTCAGATAACATCTGTTTGAGGACAAGACATCGATGCATGTGTTCTACGTTAAAAATCCTTTGTGGTAAATTATTTACTTTGCTAATTTAAGTTGAGTACCGTGTAGGGGTCACGTCCAATTGTGTGCTCGTTGCAGTCAGGATGCTAGCGTGAGCCGGTATCACGCAAAGAGCGTTCAGTACGCAATAACATTATCCTGGCAGACATAAGTACAATTAGTACAAAATGATACCATGATCTCTGTCGCCATTTATAAGTTTCGACCCCTACTACTATTACTACTACTACTACTTCTGTAACTGCGTCTGCCACTGAATATTACTCATTCATACCACTCCACACAAAATTTATGTTGTCACTACTATTGCAAATACTAGCACTATTAAAATTACTACTACTATTAGTGATACCACTATTACAATTACTACTACAACTAGTGATAACACTATTACAACTACTACAACTACTAGTGATACCACTATTACAATTACTACTACTACTAGTGATACCACTATTACAATTACTACTACTACTACTACCACTATTACAATTACTACTACTAATAGTGATACCACTATTACAACTACTACTACTACTACTACTACTACAAGTGATACCACTATTAAAATTACTACTACTAATAGTGATACCACTATTACAATTACTACTACTACTACTAGTGATGCCACTATTACAATTACTACTACTAATAGTGATACCACTATTACAATTACTACTACTAATAGTGATACCACTATTACAATTACTACTACTAATAGTGATGCCACTATTACAATTACTACTACTACTACTACTACTACTACTACTACTACTAGTGATACCACTATTACAATTACTACTACTACTACTACTACTACTACTACTACTACCTTTGATACCACTATTACAACTACTACTACTACAAGTGATACCATTATTACAATTACTACTACTACTAGTGATACCACTATTACAATTTCTACTACTACTAGTGATACCACTATTACAATTACTACTACTACTAGTGATACCACTATTACAATTACTACAACTACTAGTGATACCACTATTTCAACTACTACTACTCCTACTACTACAAGTGATACCACTATTACAATTACTACTACTACTACTAGTGATGCCACTATTACAATTACTACTACTAATAGTGATACCACTATTACAACTACTACTACTAGTGATACCACTATTACAATTACTACTATTACTATTGATACCACTATTACAATTACCACTACTACTACTAGTGATACCACTATTACAACTACTTCTACCACTAGTGATACCACTATACAACTACTACTACAAGTAGTGATACCACTATTACAATTACTGCTACTACTAGTGATACCATTATTACAAATTCTACTACTACTAGTGATACCACTATTACAACTACTTCTACCACTAGTGATACCACTATTACAATTACTACTATTACTATTGATACCACTATAACAACTACTACTTCTACTAGTGATACCACTATTACAACTACAAACAACTAGTAACCATTTACATACTATAAGTGATACCACTATTACAATACTACTACTACTAGTGATACCACTATTACAACTACTACTACTACTGTGATACCACTATTACAACTACTACTACTACTTTGATACCACTATTACAATACTGCTACTACTAGTGATACACTTTCAACATACTTTTGTGTCACTTACAATATCTACTAGTATACCACTATTACATACTAACTACTTTCTTACTACTGTGTATTTTCAACTATTACATATACACTATACAATACTTACTACTAGTGATACCACTATTACAATACTACTACTACTTGATACCACTATTAAATACTCTACTATATGATACACTATTACAACTACTGCTACTACTAGTGATACACTATTACAACTACTCTACTATGTGATACCACTTACAATACTACTACAACTACTAGTGATACCACTATTACAATTACTGCTACTACTAGTGATACCACTATTACAATTACTACTACTACTAGTGATACCACTATTACAACTACTGCTACTACTAGTGATACCACTATTACAACTACTACTACTACTAGTGATACCACTATTACAATTACTGCTACTACTAGTGATACCACTATTACATTACTACTACTACTAGTGATACCACTATTACAATACTGCTACTACTAGTGATACCACTATTACAATTACTACTACTACTAGTGATACCACTATTCAATACTACTATGTGATTACACTATTACAATACTGCTACTACAAGTGATCCACTTTACAATGCTAACTACTCTAGTGATACCACTATTACAATTGCTACTACTATTGATACAATTACAACTTACTGCTACTTTTTGTCCAATCTTTACTACCAAATATATTACTTCTAATAGAATTGATTCATAACAGCAATACAGTTGATCAAATTTCTTTAGCTGTAAATATGTTTCTCTTTCATTAACATATCAGGTGATTGATTTGGTATATAAAGAATCCGACATGAATTGTTATTTCATATCAAATTTCACTACACGAGTGCCTCTGGCAAGCTTAATAACGTTTTGTGGACGAGTTTAGTAACATTTGATATGAAATGACAATTCATGTCAGATTCTTTTATCATATGACCAATAATGACTGTAAATCGCGATTATAAGAACAAACAAACAAAAACATCACGGACTGTGAACGAATTAGAATGTAATCTAACACCAGGAGAATAGTTTCAAATAATAACTGAAAATAACGATTCACATTTCCAACATCATATGAATAATGAATCAAACACATTTAATGTTTTAGAAGCCTAATGGCAAGGTTTGAGATTTGGGAAAATATGTGCTAAATATGAACTGCATGTATTGACAGACTTAAATGTAAAGTCTTTAAGACTTTTACCGTCAATCAAATTTTTAATGATTTTTTTTTTTTTTTTTCAAAATTCCCCAAAAATCCGGCAAATTGTTCCGATACCTATGTCATAAAAATGCCATTATTTTTCACAAGTTAAGTCAGAAAATAAAAATCAAGACATCAATGGGTCCGTAATTATATGTAGAATAAATAAAGAAACATTAGATAGACATTGTTATCTTTATTCATGATTTTTTGCCAATGAAACTTAAATGTTTTCATTTGGTCGACTGCAATTTTTGACATTATCAACTGAAAACTTAAAAATATCGTAAAAAAATGTTATTTGGTAAAGCCAATATTAAAGAGTGATATAATAATTTTCTATGACATATCATGAACACCATATAACAATATTGGAAAGGTTTACCGTCCGGTTTTTCAGTAAAGTCTCTCTATTTTATACAACCATCACATTATTTCAATTCAAGTACAAGGGGCATACTACATAAGCACATGATTTACTTTTGAAAGAAGATTTTTACACAAACTACAAATTGAAGGCACATGTTAATAACCCTCTATATTAAAATAAGACAAAATAAGGTAAATGAGATATATAAAAAAATATATGTACAGTACTACTGTATTTGGAAAACCTGGGGAAATAGCTTTGTTTGAAGAATGAACTGTTCTGAAAATTAGCTAAGATTTCTCATGCCATATCAAACTATGTATTTCCATAATGGGAAGTAGTTTACTTAAATGAGAAACATAAAATCCCATTAGATTTCACATAAATAAATCACAAAGTCAAAAAATACAAATACGTCTACGTATAAAATTCTATGGCGGTGCCTGTTGCCGCGAAATAAAAGTTTGGGATGGGCAGTATATCACAGTAATTCAATAAATTGCTATATTATCTTATACAAAATAAAACGATTATATAAGTTTCACTAACTTTTTGAACATACCTCGTAGATTTTTTTTTTTCCTATTTTTTTTCGGTGGGGAGGAGGGGGGGGCTTTCTAGGCAGATTTTATTAGGTTGGGAGCCTATATTCACCGACTGAGGGGTGGGGGCTTTCTAGGCTGATTTCATTAGGTGGTGGCCCTATATCCACCGATGGAGGTGGGCACTAGGCCTATGAGAGTAGTCCTATGAATATTGCGTCGTTTTGTGATATTTTTAGATGGGTCTTTGTCCTACAAAGAAAATATCACAAAGCGACGGCATATTATATAGGACTAGGGGAAGAGGGGCACCTTTAGCCCTCTTGAGAGAGTGGGAGATTATCGTTCTTCGTGTAGTTATTTTTGGACGACTTGCGAATGGTCTTACTTTTAACATTTTAAAGAGAGAGACACTTTCGACATTTCACTATAGGTAGAATGGATATTTCAAATTAGTTTTAACTTTTTCTTAGGAAAGAGTGATCGCGAGAAAATTATTTAGCTAATGAATAAAAATGTTATTACATATATTAATAACACAGCAACAAACAAACAAAAAAAAAAAAATTTATGTATGTATCAAATCATTCTTGATTTTTTCATACGCTGAGAAAAGAAAGAGAGAGAAAGAGAGAGGTGTGCTATCCTTGACATACTGACATTCTTCTATGTACCAGTTGAGATGGTTTTGACATGAGACGCAAAGGCGTGACGACTACTGTAGTACCAAAAATATCATGTCGCGCCGAGCGGCACATTGATGGGACTAACACGACTGCAGATATTAACTCGAGATCTATTAATCACCTCCCAACCTTCCATGTATTCCGACCCAGACAATTTAGTTCCCTGTGATTTTCAACATCGCCATCATCTTGGCTATAGTTATACCCCTTCATAATTAATTTACTCATTGATGCTTTAACGAAGCTGTATTAGGTATTCACATCTCAGATGCTTTTAAAAGCACTCTCTTTTTGAATCGACCGCGGTTGACAACGAATGGCGGCCGCCATTTTGACAAGTTGTAAATAATCTCCATGAAAAATTTAAGGATATGAACTGGACAACTATTATTTAGAATAAGTCAACAGGTATAAAAACTATAGTCTAATTTATTTTAAAACACCCCTCAAATCATCAAAAGTCAGTATTTAAAGTTTGTGTACCGATTATAACATTTATTTTTTGTCACGGATATGCTTCCGACATTGAATGCGATCATTACCGATTATGTCACGTAATGTGTCGAAATTAGCCGAGCGTCATTAGGCTTTTAAAACCTTAATCCAGCTGTTCGAGTTCAACACATTATGCAGGCATATAGAATACACGCGCGTGACGCGGAGCGAAGTAATTCGGCCTAAAAGTTATATGTAACGTGTTAAATATAAGAAAATATGTGATGGTTATACGAAACCGGAAACAGCTGTATGAGCACAATGTCATATTATAAATTTATATTAAAAAAATATAGGATTTGCAAAACTTTTAACAAACTCTTGTTAATAAATATATTTCAATTCTGAAAGATAACCGAATGTGTTAAATGGACAGAAAAAAAATCATATATCATATAGATGTGAGTGGATAAAAATTAAACCAGTAAATGTAAGGACAAAATTATGTGCATTTATTTTTTCCCTCTCTTTTTTTATTGTGTTGCATTTATATCCTGTTTGCTACGAAGGGGCAGTTTTTGAACAGGGTTGTTTACAACTTTCGTTAATACGAGGCATTACATTTCAGCTAGTTATCTTCGAGACAAACATTTGTACGTAGCCTTTTTTGGTATAATCGTTCGAATATTAATTTTGCCCTATTTTGCGCCATTATATGTAAATAGCTCAAAAGTTATGTTTAGACATCTATATGCCGAAATAATTGTACTCACGATGACAATGCAGGCTTGGTGTTCTAAAAATACTTCGGTACGATCTCGGGCTTTGACTCAAATATCGGATCAATTTGAGTTTAAGTTTGAGCGGAATTTTTCGAGAAAAAAAAATCACTTAAAAAACACGCTAAAGATTAAGTCTAAGTAACACGGAGTGATTTTAAAAACAGTGTCTCAAGCACAATTGAGTTCGAAATTTGTCTCAATTAAGAATGTACTTGAGAGATATTGTGAACACCGCTCAGTCATAAAAACTTAGTTTAGCATGATATTCGTACTTTAGTCTGAGTAAGAGTTAGAGATTGAGTACGATTTTCAATGTCTTCGAGAACTTGGGGCCATAGCTGGTCATAAGGGACTTGCCAAGGGTCAAGGTATCATGTCATTTGCATACGTCATGATATCGCCTAAACTCCGGCGCAGCGGACTGACTCCGCATCTTTGCGAGATCTCCTGCCTTGAAGATTAGACATCGCTGTTGGGTATCAATATATATATATATATCTGTATGGTGGAAACAAAGCACTTAAATAGCTGAAATACTGGAGGCGAGACATTTACCCAAACCATGTTACCAATACTTCAATTAACCAGTAAGATAAGTGCAATAACCTGGCTGTTTTGCAATAAATACACTATTCGCAGAAATTACCAGTGCCCGAGTGGGTGATAAATTTTCAGTAAGTACCCCCATAAACAACTAATGGTACAGTCCAAAACGAAAAAAAAGACAAGTCCAAATTTCAATGGTAGGGGTTAAATTGTACATGTATTCAGACAGTTATTGGCTGATATTTGATATCTTAACTGCTAATAAAATTATCATTTTTAAAGTGAATATGTTCTTTTTATTTGTCTAGACGACTAGCAGGATGCACAAATCCTGACTTTTCTGGCCATGACATTTATAACATAATAACGTCAATCGTTATTGACTGACATTTAAAATAAAAGTTGCAATACGTAGATTTGTATAGGGTGGCAGGCAGCCAATCATCGTTGTCAGGAGGGACCTCGTGCAAAATGCACTACATGTACATTGCATATAGTTCTATCCATCCATTCTTTCATTTTTGATTAATTGATTGATTAACCCATTAATATATTCACTCATTGGAATTTATTTATTTTTCTTTCATTCATCTGTTATTTTTCTTCAGTTAATGCCATTTGTTATCTCATTCGTACATTCATTTGTTTTGATTGATTGATTGATTGATTGATTGATTGATTGATTGATTGATTGATTGATTGATTGATTCATTCATTCATTCATTCATTCATTATGTATTTATATTATATGCAAAGAAAGAATACACCATACTTATATTACCAGCTTTTTGTTCGGGCTTCCGTGGCCGAGTTTTACTGTGAGCGACCTACTATCATTTAGCCACTCACCACTGTGGATTCGAGCCCCAATCTAAATACTCGGATTTGATTGCTTCACAGTTATAATTACAAGTACCGTAATCTTGATTGTGGTTTGTAGCTTCCTAGTTATCTCTAGTAGTAAGGTGTGTACAATGCATACCGTTCATAATTACACACATTACAGCTGTATAGTTTGTTGCTCTAGATACAGTTTAATGCATGCATGGTTTCTATGCTTGAGGCTTTCATATCGTCCTATCAAATGCGTCTTTATCATCCGAATTTTATTTGAATGACATACTCTTCTTTGTTATCACTCATCACTGTGTCGCTCTGTCTTTCTCGAATAACACAAAATGGACAAAATGACTTGATTTGGCCAATTTTTCAACATTGCGTTCAATATCAGCAGTCCTTGCCTTTTAAGACATAACACTGTGCCATTCGACCCTGAAACTCCCTTGTAGCATAACGGTTGTTTTTTTCATACTAGCTTTTTTTCTCTTTTTATTTATTTATATTAATATTTGAAAAAATGATATTGTTTAGTTCCCTCACTAATAGTATAGAGTCTATTAAGACATATCTACTGAGGTGAGCGTAACGAGGCTTCTATAGTCTGCAGAAAAGTCTAAACATATTCTATCCGACTTAGTTTTTTTTATATAGTCTTATACCACTTGTTAATCCATTTCAAATTCACTTACACATTTTCGAACATTTTCTGTATTCTGGTGAGTGTTTTCACACTCACCAGATAGTCATAATAAAAGAGGTCCTTAACAGCACAGTCCCTAGCATGTGGTGCAAGTGTTCTTACATGCACTTCAATATTATTATCATACTATTTCTATTTATAGTAACGTACGCTGGTCGGTCAGTATGCCATCAGTCCTCGGCCTAAATATAGGTTATCGGATAATTCTAAATGTCGGATACACTGTCATATATCTCAAACAATATCGTAGAGGACAAATACTGATCAACCTGCATGTATTTCTTATACATGTACACGTTTGTTTGGTGGTTGGGTTTAACGTCCCGCCAACAATATTTCAGTCATTTGGAGACTATATCTACTTGAGACAGATATAGTGCTGCTACACTTCAATATCACGCCGTAGACCACACCTAGTCACATTATTTTGACACTGAACACTATCTATATATGCCGAGCGCCAAGCAATGGACCTAAATCATTACATATGTACTTTGATTTAGGCATGTCGCGGCCGGGGATCGAACTAACGTCCTCCCGATTCAGGCTCGGACGCTCTCACCACTCGGTCATCGTGACCGATCCAATACACGAAAAATTCGAGTAATATATGATCAGTAACGCCATTATAACGTGCATTATTTTTTGTTGATTCGAAAGAGTATTGCCATTTTTGGAAAATGTTCTCAGCCCATTTTTTTTTTTTTTTCTGAAAGAAATAATACGTTTATATTTATATTTATTTGGAAACCATGTCTATTTGAGGCAACACAGCAGTATTACGCCTTAGACATGTGGCATGATTCAGCACCCAGTCACATTATCCAAACACCCAGACAACCAGTCCGGGTACTACACTGTATATATGAAGAATCAAGCTGGAAACCAAATGAAGAAATAAACAGAATTTTCAAAAATATATCAATTGATATTAAGTCAATTTTATAACTTGTAATTTCGTCACATTGTCGATATGCATTCTTTTCGCGTTTCCTATACAACACAAACAACTATTCTTTTTTCAGCCTAACACAATCATCTCCAGAATCATTATTCTACTGAAACATTTTTTTAAACATTATGTTCTTGCAAAAACTTCAAATAGCTTTTAACTGGCTCCAGTTATATCTAAAAAGAATAAATTACCATTTAGTTGGAAGAGAATCACATAAAATCGTAAATTTAGGCTTGACGATTCTCTTTGTCCATTAAATTATCATATGAATGTTTCGATTTAATTTTTTGCTCCATTCATACTTTTTTCAAGATCCGGTCTTATGTAAAAAAAAAAAAAATGCACTCCTGCAGTCGACGTCCATAAATCTAGAAATGATACAGATTAAACATCTAATTAAGAACCAATGCTCGCTGTATGTGTTTACTCAGGTTTAAAATTTCTTGAACACAAACATTTAGGGACATGGGCCACAGATTTAATGCTGATTCACATTTAATTTACTGTGAAGTTGACTCTGCAATCGGCATTCAACGTTCAGTTCTACATTCGAATTGTTCATCCAGCATGTGAATGTATAGCTCTCTGCAATTGACATTCGACATTTAGCTCTATATTCGAATTCTTTATTCAGCATGTGAATGCTTAGCTCTACATTTTGAACTGTCATCCAGCATGTGAAAATGCATAGCTCTCTGCAATCGGCATTTTAAATGTTAAACCAGTGTGCAATTGCATAATTCTCTACAATTTAGCTCACCATTCAAATTTTTCCAATAGTGTGCGAATGCATAGCTCTCTACAATTTAGCTCACCATTCAAATTGTTCCAATAGTGTGCGAATGCATAACTCTCTACAATTTAGCTCACCATTCAAATTGTTCCAATAGTGTGCGAATGCATACTCTCTACAATTTAGCTCACCATTCAAATTGTTCCAATAGTGTGCGAATGCATAGCTCTCTACAATCGACAGGTGGCATTCAGCTCTGTATCATAATTGTACAAACAGAATTCTAATGCATAGCTATGTATATGCACTTTGCAGTTGCATGCCACTTGAGCAATTAGAATGTAGAGCTGACTGTCGAATACAGTCGAACTAATCTGACTCAAATCACGCTGCAGATAAATGACCCAGACAGATTAATCCCGACACCGGTTTGACCATGAACATAATCAAATGATCATCCTGATTATTATTACGTCCATTATCTGCCAACAGCTAGACGACATTGGTATGTCGCGGTCCTACTCTCCTGTCACTTGGGCAAATTGAACTACACCTTCTATATGTATACTGTTAGAAGAACAGAGAGCTGTCAGCACCGTTTTGAGACGCCGGTTCTCTACGGAGGCGACAGAATCTGTGAGCTCCCGGTCCTGGTGCTGGTAATTACTACTCGATAATTGACTGAAGTATTGTCAATAGGATCCCGACAAACATCAATAAGGTGGGCATCTTTTGATAATTTTCGTTTTGAAAGATATTGAAAACGAAAAGTTTTGTAACCATGACGGCAAATTAGTTGTCGATCTTATTAGGTCGAGTCTTTTTTAAAAAGCAAAAGCTTAACTCCTTGTGCCCGCTATATAGGCAATGAGCGTGACGTCACTTCTACGTGGTAAAACGAAGCTGATTTTAAATTTAATGATCTCTGTTGTCTCCGCCAAGAATCCAATGCCAAATATAAATTCACGAGTACGAAGTTTTGCTAATCAAATAATCCGCGGTCGATTAAGAAGCTTAACGAATCAAACAAACGTGGGTTTCGACGATGGTTTATTAACGGCGGAGGAAAACACCTGAGTTCACAAAAACACATGTGAAGAAGCACAGACCAGCTGAAGGATTACATACATCATCGCCAAGACAGAAATAAAAGAAACAGGATCAAGGTTTGATATTTGTACCAGTGCAACTAAAACTGAATGAATTTCATATTCAATATAACATTTCCATTTGGTAAAAACAGGGGCCTACGCAGAATATGGCTTTTTATTGAATAATGTTTAAGTAAAAAAATATCGTTTCGTATTTTTCATTAGAAAGAGATGAAAAACAATGTAAATACCATCACAATTATATATATGTCCAGTATACTAATGCCCCAAAATTACTGAAAAAATATCTCCAAGAAGGCAAACGGGATAACTCGTAATCTTAATTGAAGCCAATAATTGACTGAGTTTCTGCCCTTTACTCTAATGTAAACCGATCCTGTACATAGTCGTTGTCATGGTTAACTATATCAAATTTTACTAAGCGATTTCATAAAAATGTTGTAAAGAGAACCTCTGTTTATTCATGCTAGATTATTTTTATCATGTGACCTTAATTCAGCCAATAAACAACGATTAAAAAAACATACTTGATGAACAATCTGTGAACGTCTTGGGCAATTTGTAATCTAACAACAAGAAAATAATTTCAAACAATGGCTGAAAATAACGATTTAATGTATGTACGTATTTCTCATAAATTATCAACATAACAGTAAAAAATACATATTTCAAATCAGTAAGCTAATAAGAATTGTAACGTGTTGAATATAAGAAAATATGTGATGGTTATACGATACCGGAAGCAGCTGTTTATGCAAATTGTCAAATGATATAACTATATTTTAAAGCATCACAGCGACCTTGTATCACATATGCATCAATACTTAATGTTAGGTGCTTACATATCGTTTATATGAGAGCATGGGTGGTCCTTGATATAATAATAATAATAATAATAATAATAATAAATAGTATTTACTAAAGGTTTCAAACTTACTCATTAAAATGTGTCACTTAATTCAGGAGTAGTTATTTAAGGCTCTGCTGTGGTTTAAACGATAGTTAAAGCCCTACGGTACAAATCAAATCTACCGTCCACGGTGGGTGAGTGGTTAGAATGTCCGCCTCGGGAGCGGAAGGTCGTGAGTTCAATCCCCGGCCTCGACATACCAAAGTCGTATAAGATGGTACTTGTATAACTCCATTGTTTGGCCCTCAACATATAGGGGTAGTTGCAGGACTGGTTGGCCCGGTGTCAGGATAACGTGCCTGGGTGTGGTATCATGCCACATGTCTACGGCATGATACTGCTGTATGGCAGCACTATATCTATATCTAGTAGACATAGTCTCCAAATGACTGAAATACTGTCGGTGGGACGTTAAACCCAACAAACAAACATTTCTAATCTGTGTGTTGGGGGTGGTTAGGGGCGGGCTTCGAGCTCCTTTGATTGAATCAGTGTATGTCTAGATATAGAACAAAAGGCTCAGTTAACTTTATCATATAAAACTTCCCATGTCGTGTTTTGTGAGTGATGGAAAACATTATGCATGAATCCTAATTCCATGTCTATCTGTCATGGATAAGTCTGGTTGGCATGCTGTACAACGTATAAATCCAAATTTACATTTGTAACTAGGATTTTACGACGCGCCAACGGTACTTTGTTGTACTTTGTACTGCTTTGATGCATCACTTTATTTATTTTATGTAGACTAAGTACCATCAGAGGATACACACGCCCGAACGATCGATATCATATATTGGCCGTGAGATATTACACCGTTTTAGGTTTGTCAGATTACGCCATTTCAATGGTTCAATCACTTTTTGTAACCAATCATTAGGTTATTGTATACAGTTGTTCACAGCAATAATTAACAAACCCTGGCGCAATGGATTGGCTTCGCATCTTTGTGAGATCTCCTGCATGGGGATATAAGTTTTATATGTCTTTCAAGCCTCCGCGCCGAAGAAGTTTTCATTTACAATACGCGTTTTTATTGGTCGATAATGTAGTCAATGACTTCTGAGAAACGGCATGGTGTATAAAATGGGTTTCCGACGATGACTAAGTCCAAATACTAAAAAATTAATGAAATTTAGTG
The DNA here is from genome assembly GCA_021229015.1 of Solen grandis. NCBI lineage: Eukaryota > Metazoa > Mollusca > Bivalvia > Adapedonta > Solenidae > Solen > Solen grandis. The sequence goes on along the minus strand of CM037779.1, from coordinate 44,993,788 downwards.
ACAGATAACGATTCGTATTTTACGAAACTTGAATCTTCTAGATTGCATACTATAGTTTATACAAGACATCTACATGCTGGTGAGATTTCCCCCTGTCACTTATTGATCTATTTAAATAAGTGAATTATACCAAATATTGCCGATCTTCTGGTGAAATGGTCTATTTTGTTAAAACGATTGAATGACGACAGTGTATTAAAAAAGCATCACACAAATTTATAATTTTCTTCTATCACTCTATCATCTAATATGACTAAATCACTAATGGTAAAATCGCTTGTTAAAAAAGGCGGTTACGATTAAGACCGACCAAGGTGCCATTTAGCAAACTAGAGTACTTTCCCTTCGCTAACTTCATTATTTTTATTTTTCAATTTTGTTTACTTTAAATTTAACGTTCCATCGACAGTATTTTAGTATCATTGGATTTAAATGAGACAGATATGAGATATCATGCCGCAGACAAGTGGCATGATAAGACTCCTTAACCAACCTTCTACCGCCAAAATACGATCGTTACGACATCCTACTTACCACTCAGCAACCAGGACCGTATTTTTTTTATAGATATTTCTATATAATTCTTGGTGTTCGATTATCTTTATGCAGCTGTTTGATTGATAGTTTATTTGATTAAGTGTCGCGTCCATCAACATAATTTTACTCATTTTGGGATATTAGGACATAAATAGCGCTTTACCATACCTATCCTGACAATGGGCCATCCAATTCTTGAACCACCCTCTTATGCTGAGCATCAAACACAAAGGAGATATGCCCGTGGCATTTTTACAACTTTTGTATGTTGCGACCGGGGCGCGAATCAATTACCCCCCCCCCCCCCCGCCAGCGGGACAGTAATATATCTTAATATTATTTCCATGAACGAGTTTAGTAAAATTTAATATGAAATGACATTTCACGTCAGATTCGTTTTATCATATGACCTAGACTCAGTAAACCGCGATTAAAGTCAAAGCTCTGAAGGCACTGAATTTGTGGAAGATGGTTTGACGAGCTGCAGATATGCGGGGTAACTTAGTTTTTGCCAGATATCAAACTTATATTAAAATAATAAAGATTGTTCATTTTAGGCTATAAACTGGGAAAGTAAGGGTAGCGAAGTGCTAATTGTTAACAGTCTGTTGAAACAAATGGTGCGTTCATCTTTAATTTCCCAACCTTAAAGCGAGGTTATAGGCATTGCGCGAAAATGTGACTCCCGTTTTTTGAATTTACTTTGATAAACAAAAGAAACGCAATATTGTACTCTAAGCACTATCAGCGCTTTGATTTGTACTGCCGAGCGGCGGCACCGTTTAAATTTATAGATGCAAATCAGTGGCTCCTTACTGTGTCCTTAGTAACATACAGGTATCAGCCATACTATAGTGCAACAAATAACCCCTGGAGGTACCTCTGATAGCTTGATATGATTATTAGTAAGTTACACGGATTTGTATTGGAATTCAAGCTTTCTATATGGACCATTGCAACACCACTAAATAACCGAAACCTGCACATCCACCATCCAAATTCAGGCACGAGCCACCCTTGCATCGAAAGAAACTTTACTCCTCCGCATGGTAAAGTGAAAGGTACGCAACATCATAGAAAAAATAGTTCTTTTGTGCTTTAATGATACATACAATTATTGTGTCCCGTAAATATTTATTTTTTACTCAAAATTGAGCTTTCAACACTTTGGCTGAATCTCAACATACCTGTGTTGCAGAATTCTGTTCAATCGGTCGATCATTCATACAAAATGGAGAGCTTATTCGGTTTTAAATGTAGAGAATGGGATCCCCAAAATATAGGTACTATAGTGTGAGTGACTAAACTAAAAAAAAAAAAATTTTCAACATCATATGAACAATGCGTTTTTCAATCAAAAGTAGTGGTGTCAAACACGTTTAATTCATTTGTTTGAGTTCATCACAATATATTAATATATATAAACTACACGCGCGCGACGCGGAGTGATGTAATTCGGCTTTTAGTTGTATGTAACGTGTTAAATATAAGAAAATACGTGATGGATACAGCTGTTTAAGCATAAAACCAGTCCTTTTTTAACACAACGTTTATATGTCGCTGTCAGGGATCGATCCAATGGCCTCCTCGTTACGGGGAAAGACGCTTTGACTACTTTGACTAGAGTGACAATGATGGATGTCACAAAGGCACAGGGGCTTTCTTCATCATCGTTCAATTCTTCTACAAACAGGGTTTAAAATTAGCCACGACTTTGCGTTTAAAGGGGAAAACAAACCTTTATCGCTGGTATATCCACGAAACCATACACAGATTATTTGAATTAAAAATTTTTAATCATATTGGCAAAATATTTTCATAGAAAGAAAGTGCACATATATAACACGAAATTATATTTATTTACAAACACGTATAAGTTATACAACGGGTTCATTATACCATAAAAGACGGTATATAATAAAATATTAAGGGGAAAATAGACAGTAGTTTATAAATGGTATAAACTTTTCAGTTAAATTTTTTTTTTCTGAAAAAAAAAAAGATGGCTTAAAAATAAAAGACATTACGTTAAGTTTCACATACATGCTGAGAGCATTTTAACAAAATCATAAAACAATTCTAGGCCCTTTCAATGTAATGAGGAAGAAAAGGAAGTGCTCATATCGTCAAATATGGTTATGGAGTTCGTTCGAAAAGAAAAATTCACGTAAAGTTATCCACCAATCATATTCATCCCAGTTTATAATCAAAGTCATTCAAAATGCTTAAAAAGACTTCAGTGCAGATGCAAGCATCCATAGGCTTGGAGTTATAGGGCATTTTGCTCAAAGTCTGTAAAATGCTTCATTTACTATAAAATTTCACTTGATGGATTATGATCACAATTTATGATTTATGGATTACCCTAAGTGAGGCTAGATTAATCAGCTTTGTTCCGGGATAATATTCATGAATATATTATGACTGTGTTTTATTTTTGCATACTTGTTTATTTAAATACACATTTCTTCTGGGAATAAAATCCGATTTTGCGTCTACAATACTTATACAGTTATTAATTATATATCACGAGGTTTAGACAATGCGTGCTTTAAGTACTTTGAATTAAGCTTAAAAATCTTCTTAATTATATTTTTTATGGTTAAAGAAACAATTAAAACAACGCAAGTGACATAAACCCAACACACATCGTTGTGATGAAATAAAACTAATCAATATTTTCGTCAAAGTTTCAAGCATAAAACACAAAACAAAAATGATGTGGTAATCCATCCATCATTGAATTATGATCACGGTCCATTAAGCGATCGTGGGAATTTTTTAGTAAATCAACTCCAAGTCAATAGATACTTGCATCTGCACCGATGTCCTTTAAGCATTTGAAGAATCATTAGTATGATTAACGATGGATGGATTACCTTAAATATCGATTGAGGACAAACAGAGACATAAAGCTAACGAGATTTCCTTGATCTGCTTCAGAGGAAGTACGATTATGTTTGGTTGATGGAACTCTAATAGACCTTACATTGCAGGTGACAATGACCTCATTGTAATGTAGAACAATAAATGTAAAAGTGTAGTCAATAATTAATTAGATTTTCCTCCCTTTAAATAATTCTTAGCGGTGTGTGGGCGATGGTGTACTAAATAACGTTGCCTCCAACAAGATGTCAAATTACAAACAGTTAAATGACAAACTGAATAGGCATGGGCATATCAACTTCGACGATTGCCTAACGAGAAGACACGGTATCTCACAGAGTGTCTTGTTTAATTAAATCTTATTTATGTTACGTCGATTGGGAGACACATTCTTACAACTTATACTTATCCCCTCGACGATTCCTGGGTTGGACCAGTACTTTTCGCCCAGGAAGGTCATGAAATAACCCTGCCAAAAACGGGATTCGAACCTACAACCTTCGGATCCGCAATCGGGTAGGTTACAACTAAACCAGAACGCCCTTCACGGTGTCCCATTTGAACGTTGCAATTATCATTACATTTATGTCTCAGGGAAACAATACTTTGTACATAACACACAAACAGTGATATGGCACAGTCCCTCGCGATCATATGTGGTGTTCACACATTTATTGCAATATGTTTATCAAAACACAAATCAAAGCACGTTTGTGCATAATATAGTAATCCACTGCAGTTAAATACGTGTCCAGATAATATATGTGATTTCCACGTTGATATTAACAGTAAATTGCATTACATGTACACAAATATGAGTTAGTTGTTGTTGTTGTTTTCCACATCCACAGGTTGTTGCCTATTTGTAACATAATGTAAAGGAGAGATTCTTTTTAGTCATAGCGCAGACTTCTATTTAGTATGTAAAATGTCTTAATAGATTCTGTTCGACTTGGAAGCCATCCTAAATTTAAATAGCACGGTTTTTTCGACATGGAAGATTAGAAAATAGAAAGGTGTACCATTGGAATAAATCGCAGACAAAGTTGAACTTTCTGAAAGGCCCTAACTTAAGTGTGACTTCTAGTGAGTTGAACAGAAAAAAAAAATTCAAGAAACAATATCAACATTTAGATAACAAAAAAATTGAATGTCTTTTAAATCGGTAGAGTGAGAACTTAATGGGTGGTCCATAGGGATTTCCAAAGGAAATTACTGCTTTTTACGACGATGAGATACAAGGTTTACAACCTTTGTCAATTCTTCTCTACGACCCTTTAATAGGCCGAGCATAATGCGCTTGAAAAAGCCATGAAATATGATTGCCACAGACAGGGTCCGAACCATGGTGCAGCCAACTCATTCACGTTTCCACTACTGAGATACTTTACAGTAGTAAGAGAACATATTTTCTGCCAAAAGGTATCGGCACAGTAAAAAGTTAATTTTGGTTCTGATAAAGATGTAATCTCAAACACTATGACCGCCGTTTCTAAGGTTAGTTTCTGAGCATTCAGACTCTTCATCAGAATCCACCAAACTTTCACCACCATCATTGTTGTTAATGATAAGATCTGAGAGATTCGAACAAGTTCGGAGAATCTCTGTTCCTCCTTCGTCATACTGTGCATTACCACCACTAGCAAGCGCAGACCCTGATTCGGATCCAATAATGTCGGTTTCAATGGCAACGTCGCGGGTCATGACACCGTTTACGTTCTCCTGTACCACATTTGAAGTTTCAAGAAGAGTATTGTCATACTGGGCAATTTTGTTTACACTTATGTCATTTTCTTTTTGCATTAAGTCAGGGCTCTCGGCGATGGCCCGGCTCTCAAACTTACTAAGCTCTTTCTGGTACCCGTCTAATTTTGTACTCTTAGTTATCACAGAAAGATTATCTTTTGAATCAAATTTTCTTTCACGAGTATCTTTTTTATCATCCTTGCTTTTCCCATATATTATTCTTGCTCTTTCACTGCATCTATTATGGGTTGACTGCATCGCGTTTTGCCTTGTTGAAATGAACACTTCGCCCGGCTCAAATCGGAAAACAACATCTTGCATTCGCACTTCGTTCCTTACTATTTCACCATTTTCTTTTACTAGACTTCGTGATTTATGAGGATATTGTTTCAAGTCGAATTTTACCCCAGTAGATGACTCCAAATTATTGTTGTTTCGACTTGTATGCCCATGAAACACTTTTTGAGATACCATACGATCTCGATGCTTCGCGTTTTCTGCGAACACTTCCAGTTTATTGAAGCGTTTGAGTGGAGATTTATTTTCCTTGGATACTGAGGATGAAGATGATTTTGAATCTGATGTTCTTGTGGATCTTGCTGTTGGTATTTTGGTTACTATGGTACCGTGCTTGCTTGTATCTTCACCAGTTATATTCTGATCCTTTTCTACCTTTTCATTCACAATGTCCTCTTTATCATTGATGTTTGCTTCATCATTTACTATGTTTTCTTCCTGTTGGTGTTCCGTATATTTATCAAAATGCGCCGGCTTTCGTGCGATTGGTATGTCTTTTTTCAAAGCAATATTAACAATCTTAGCTTTCGGTTTTTCACGTTCTATTCCAGCTTCTAGGGTCTCCTTTGGCTCACCAGTAATTTGCACGGTGTGTGGAGGTGAGGATAATCTTTCCATTGCAAGTATCTGGTTTTGAGAGGCTTTCATCATTCCTAGGCGTTCAGCATATTCTTCATAATTAGTTTGATAATGTCTTGGTTTTGAACCTTGATCAGAATCAAGGTCAATCCTATCGTTCATGTTTACTGTTTTCATGCTCTTATCCGTTGGGATACTAATGATATCTCTTTTTGGTTTTGAAGGTGGTTCAGGAACTGGCTTGCTCCTTGAAAGCGCAAGGGTTGTCAGGGACCTGTGCTGAAGGCCCATCTTCTGGACAATATCATCTTCGTGCGGCTTTTCCATTCTTTCAAAGTCATCCATCTCTCTCATTTTCAAATGATGCATAGATTTTTGCAGTAACTTGTATCTGTTCATTTTCTCTTCTGGATCATCAGTTAGTAAATGTTTGCCGAAAGAATCGACATGTAGTTCCAAGTAAGTGTTAGGTACTTTCTTCATTTTTGAACCAACATACACGTTGACATTATTATCATTAGGAAAGTTAACCCTTTTCCTACGTTTATTTTGATACTTTTGCAAACGATCTTTGATGCTTTCTTCCATAAGAGCGCGCTGGGCTTTGTCGAATACTTCGTTCGGCATTTCAGAAAACCACTTGTCAAGTTTTGAATCCGATGCAGACAATCGCTTCTGAGACTGCGTCAGTGACGATTTAGATTTTTCAAATGAATGTTTAAATGTTCCAGTCGCTTCATGTGTTTGTTTGGCTTGTAGATCAGGAAATTCAATTTTGTTTTCATTCCTTGCGTCAGTGTCTGCATTTCCGAATTGACCGTGTGATTCTTTTGTAATATTTGGAAGATTTAGTGAGCGTAAGTTTTCCTTTTCATCTTCTGAGATTTTTCTGATGTCATCGATGTTAGTTCTATGCCTTGTTAAAACAAGAACATCAAGTTTATCATCTTCTTTGAAAACATGTGCAGAGCTCTGCAAAAACTTTCCCACCACGTCGATGTTGGCGTTGGTTATATGTATTACGCTGAAAGTCATGTAAACTTGTTGTCCTCGATAATTTTGGAAGCGCGCCAGAGGATTGGAGAGATTTAGAAAGCTCCTGCTTGAATCGCGTTCCAATTTCTTCAGAGGATTTGTGCTTGTGAGACAATATGCTATACACATCTCGCGGATTTGTCAAATCTCGTAGATTTTCTTTCGAAGACGAGAACAGGGCAGGATTGCTTCGTAAAAGCAGTTCCTGGGGAGAAATATCTTTTAGAGCTCTTTCTTGGTCAATCATGATTGAGCTTTCTACACTCAAAACGAGGCGATCAAAATCAAGTCTTAGTTGAAGTGCACTGGAATTTTCAGTAACATTTGTAGTTGAAGACCTTGTTGCATCTCTTCCATTTCTGGTATCCCCAGCAGTAACTAACGCCCTGTAACAAAGAATATATACCTGATGAAATACAATAATGCACTGAATACTGTAGAATCATTAATTTTCGTTGACATTAAATTTCGTTATTATGTACCTAAGGGAATTTCATGGGTACATTTATTCGTGGATCTATGTTCTAGAAAACATGAAGTCTATATGAGACAAATTTCGTGGGGATTAATATTCGAGGATAATACCCTCCAAGAAATCGATGAAAATAAGTGTTCCACGGAATTTAATGATTTCACAGTATAAAAAAGCAATACTGAGCTAAAATAAGGTTAAGTTAAGTGAAGCATACTTGGCAGAGGTCGACCTTTCCATCGGAGTTTATTGTTGGGGATTAGATAAAGACCCTAGGTAAAGTGTTCGGTATTCGGATTACCTCTGACTTAACATATGCTTAACTGACTGTGGCATCGAGCTTCTATTGCATATTTATTGTTTTGATATGAACTCTTCTAACATCCATTTCATTTATAAACCTGCTGGTCCTGCTAACAGCGTGCAGTCTTTAGATGTTTTACATGTATATAGGACACATCCGCTCGGAAAAATAAATACCTTTTTCATGTGTTATGGAAAATATAATCTGACTGTTAAAATTTTAAAACCAAATGATGAGGTGTCAGAGAATGTCCATCTCCATTTCTGTCATTCTCAATAAAGTGTATAGTAGTATGTTTCAATCACAATTGATCTATATACGTTACAAAATATATCAAATCGTATCATTTTTTTTCTGAGTGTTTACCTCTGATTAAGACAAAATGTGTAACTAATGTATCTATATTACACTTTTATAACATCATTTGTTCTCAAAGATATTTATATTGAAGCTCTTCCAAATTCCCTACACCGAAAAAGTTCTCTCATGTAGGCATTTTCAATTACCGGTTATTCACATCACCGTTCTCAAATTTCAATGAATAATTCTAAAATGAACAAACACGAACTTCATTTACGACTTGACTTTATTTAAAGATGTACATAAAACATGAGAGCTTGTCGTTAACGTTTCATTATATTTGAAAACGTTCAATTTAAACTCTTCGTTTTAAATTTAGAGCAAAGATCTTATTGAAAACTTGAAAATTTAAACGTAAATTACTTGCTATAGGCCATCTGTTCTTAAATTGAAGCCATTTAATATTATTGGTTGATTTATGGGTATCATATTCGGAAATGTCTCCAAACAATTCATTGCCAGAGAGGGGGGTATTTTTCTGTAATTGTAAGGCCCGGTTTATAACATATGACAAGGTCGTTCTAGTTTAGAACTCAAGTACATAAAATGAAGAGTTTGACCGCGTTGATTATTTCGACTAAGGTGATACGAACAGAATAGAACATGGTTTTGACACATCCAACTATGAGGAACTATCGTCGTATCCATCAAAAACAGGCAACTTTGGCATTTCTTTATGCAGAAAATCACAAGCTGAAAATCTGCATGTTCGTGCTGGACTAAAGTTAACCGCTTTCCAAATTGAGAAAAGGGTCAATGCCTTAAAAAGTATATATGTGATGAAAATCTTAGATATTTTACCCGATTCCCAATAATAATTGTCTTGATAGCATGCTTTTACGGTACGCTTAAACAGATGCGGATGTTTAATTTTCTAGTATGAAATCTAATAGAAATTCGAGACTTCTTGTACAACTTCATTAGTCATCATTGTAATCACTAGGTATGTTTTATTTGCATGATCTTGACGTTCAACCGAAAGATATTACTTTAATCAAGTTATGTGGAGATTTTTACTTCATGAGTCAAATACAGCGCTGTCATACTGCGGTATCACGTTTGCCGTAGACAAAAAGCATAATACCACACCCTGTCACATGAACTACTAGCGTCAAGCTCAAGGGAGATATAACTTTACGAAAATAACAAGTTTGGTATGTCGAGGTCAGGGATCGATCCCGCGATCTCCCGGTTACGACATCACTATGTTTTCATTGAATTAAAAATCAGCCATTTAACAATATCTTATATATTCAACAATGCATGTAAATGCATATATTATCTGATTTACGCTAGGAAAGGGTTGCGCTTTACTGTAAATGTATTAGACCTGATCCTTATGGACTGACAAAGAAAAATATGGCGAAAGTGCTCGAATATAATGGCCATCCCTCTTATAATGAAAGGCATGACTTGCGTTGTGACACCGGCTTATTGGATAGTTCCCTGACGCTAACTTTTATTTGAATAAAAACATCGTGTTTGTGGGACAAAATCTAACTGTAATCTATTGTTAAGATATGCTAATAGGTGGGTCATGGAACTATGTATTGTATAGGCAGTTTATTATGTATTTTATTGATGTATATATGAAATTGTAAATTTGTCTCTTATAGGAAAGAAGAATTTAATTTAGCAAACCAACAGAAGATATCTAATATATTTTTGTACACATTCTTTATATAAAACAAATTAAACGATAAATGGTAGAGAGAGAGAGAGAGTGCTTGCTAACGCGTACATGTATATACATGTATGCATGTTCATAAAATGTTCATATCATTTCGATAAGTTATGCGCGTGTTACTGTGCAGGGTCCTTTTGTTAAAGCTTAACAATGATTCACATGAATTATAATTCACATATTTACCATTTCTCGTTCATTATTGTATTGATTAAATCCCACGCGTACTTATTTTCATATACGTTAGTGTACATAAATGTGCAATCGTGCCTTATCAATTGTTCAATGAAAATTATCCGCATACCGCTCCGATCTATGTTGCAAATGCCCCCCTACGCCCTTCACATAATACATGTACACTGTGCACTTATATCCTCGATGTCTGTATGCGTCCTGGGTTCGATTCCCGAGAGGGCACATTGCCTGCGCGGCTAGACAGATTGGCACTTTTCTCCGAGTACTTGGGTTTCTCCTACTATGATAATTATGTATATCACCATAGTAACATGGATATGCCCGGTGACGTATGTTAGAAGTTATAGGACCGTCCATCAAGACATATGGGTTTTCTCCAGCAGGAATTATTTATTTGCATAATTACCACAGTCATTTTCACCGCACTGTATCACTCCGCGCTCAGTAGCGTATTAATTTAGAGCGAAGTAAGGTCATGACCTCTTTTGGTCTGCAATTTGTAAAAGGAATCTCACTCCAAAATTATGAAACAAATGACACCGACAGACTGCTGTCGGGGTAATATGAAACAGAAACAAAGATCGACTTCAGTTTACTAACTACTAGTAACTATAGAGCCTGTATATTTCTAAAACATACATGTATATAATTATGTTTGTGAAATGTGATATGTGAAATACAAGTTTGTGTATGCAAGAATACTTTATGTTCATATTTTAAGTATTAAAACACGTGAATGGGTAGAAACAGAAAGTGAAGATCCCGTGAAAGATGTCTAAAATAATGAGTTAGAATTATAATGACCATAAGAGGGAAAATGAAGGTATAAAGACTTGACTTGACTTGACTATTTGATTAGTCGCTCGACAATATCAGTCTAAGCGACTCCAGTATAAGTGGGTGACACCTGCTTTCTCGACAAACCGAAGGTAAAGAATCAAACGATGTTGGAATGTACTATTTTTAAAACTGTAATAACAGAATATGTATTTCTGACACCTGCTTTCTCGACAAAGGAAACACGTGTTTGTAGAAAAAATTAATTGAAATACCAGCAAAGAAATTTACTATTGTGACCCGTCGATTTGCCGAAGTGAATTTTAAGTACATAACACACCTTGTGTAAGCACCTCCACAAGAACAAATAAAACCGTAGTGTTCCTCGATCTCTGACCTAGTTAAATATAGTTTCTGATTTTCCTTTGTCCTATTTATTAATAAAGTTCAACAGTCTTGTTATGTATGAAACGTTGTTCAAAGATTTTATGCTAGTTTTCTATCTATTTATCTGTCTGTCTGTCTAAAGTCTATCCATCTAAATCTATCTATCTATCTATCTCTCTCTCTCTCTCTCTCTCTCTCTCTCTCTCTCTTAATTCTTTTTTTTTTTTAAATAAATCGCACGGAGATTTGTCCGATGCTACCAGTTGGATAATCTTCCTTCATTTCCGAATTAACAATCTGTATTTTCAGTATTTCAGATTGTAAAAACACTCGAATACGAGTTACTATACAGTGCACATAGAAAGCATTGTATATATAATCTTTTACACGTACTTAAAATATCAATTACTGACGTCAACATAAAATGAAGTTTTAGCCAGATCTTCAAAACGTTAGATGAGAAAAATCTCATTTTGAGATGCTTCGTGCAACACACCTCGCCCATTTCTACGAAATATCCGAGCACCGACGGGTATGGCCAAGTATTTACGATTGATGGGACATGCCCTCGAGGCGATTTTGACTTTTGACCTCGGGTAGTTAATGGCGTCATGTTGACGTCTATGTGTAATAATATACTTGAACAGAGTCAGATTTAAAAAAATGAGGACAGCTTTTATCACATTATCATTATCTAATGCATTTTAGAACATTGATGAGACCATACGTAATTGTTATAGTTCAATGTGCACACTACATATATGTATATACATGGGTTTAATTGATCCGTTAATCGCATTAGGTTCAATATTTTTCTTTAAGTATTAACCTATAAATTAAAATAACCATTCAACATATATTTTAGTCATGTTTTACTCGAGATTAAACATAATCGAGGTTAATCCGGTCACAGACAGATTATATCAAGTTGGGTGGTTGTAATCCGCTAAACATTTTGCCAGAGACCTCTCTTATTTGTGTACTTTAAACTTCTTAATTATAACAGAAGAGGACAATATTAACTGTAATTAATTGTGAAGCATAAAATTGATACTATGCTGATCTCTTTTGGGTCCGCGTGTTGCAGGTTCGATCCCATTTTCTAGACACTTTCCTGGCGCAATGTAATAGCCAAACCCAGGAACCCACAGAGGGTGTATAATACTTTGTGATTTTCCCGGAATCGACTTAAAAAATATTGAATATGGATTTTAATTTTTCGGGGGCTCATTCGGATTTATTCAAGAATTATATTCTTAGATGATACAACATATCCAGAAATAAGACGAACGGAAAATCTAACAGATCTACGTAAGAAGAGGGAGACATTTATTTGTATGCTTGTTGGGTTTAACTTCCCGCCGACAGAATGGTAGTCATTTTGAAGAATATATATCTACTTTAGACAGATATAGTGATGCCACACTGCAGTATCTCGCCGTACATGTGGTATGATACCACACCCAGTCACATGATCTAAAACTACCATTTCATTCTAGTACCACGCTAGGGAACTTTTACGACTCCCATTCCTGAGACGGACACTCTAACCACTAAGCCACCTGGGATGGTAAAAAGAGAGACGCACACCCAAACACGTCCTAAAGCTTCATGTATGCGTACTTACGTACCCGAATATGCATGGTATTGTTCCTTTTTTAATCAAATAATCTCTAGAATTGAATAGAATTGAATGTCTGTCCGTCCGTCCGTCTGTCTTTCTGTTAATTTTACAGACTTCAATTTGTTTATTAGGGTTTCACCAGTCTTTAAACATGTCTTTCTCTGGTGGTTTGTGGAGGTTCAAATTTATAACAAATTAGTCCCAATTATTGACTAGGTGGATATAATTACTCAACCATTACTGGTTAAACACTTATATGAATTAGGACTTGAATGCTCAGTATTTTTAAAAACTCCTCAAACATAATGATTTAAGTGAACCCAACTTATCATGATTTTAATTGTCTTCATGATTTGTTTCAGCAAGGAGTTTTCGGTGCATGTCAGTTATTTAGACACGGCTCATAATGATTCTAGTGTTTAGGACAAACTGAAGAAAAAAAAAACGCTACGTGAAGGGCGCAAACAAACAAAACTATTTTTAAAACTAATAGAAAGATATGGAAAGTGTTTACAGGAATGAGATTAATGAAGGAGGGGAAAACATTTCTTTTTGGCACCTAAAAAAAGGAACGACTTAATCAAACTCGGCATCAATCGATAAGACTGTACCGGGCGCTCTTTATATCGAACTGATCGGCTTTAATAGCTTTCATATGAAGGAAGAATTACAAAATGAAAAAGAAACCATCAATTGATGAATGAACAATGCTCAGGATCTGAATAGCTAAGCGAAAGGAGCATAGCAAAGTTCTGAACCACTTAAAACCTTTCTGGTTGAACAACTTATTTGATACATTATCGATTGATATTTCTGTTCAGCTGTTAAATATATTAGGCAGATATGAGTGCTTTGTCTCGAAAGCATATTTTTTACCTTCAATCATTTCACGAGTTATAGATGATATATATGAAATAAGTAGATGATTTTTTTTCTATTTTAACAACAAATGTGTCTAGCTTTATTCTTCTTTTTTTTTCATTTTACGTAGACTGGGAAGCAAGTTCAAATCCTTGCACCCAACGGAGTTCGAACCCACTACCTCTAGACCCGCAGTTAGGTAGGGTACATTACCAGTGGACCACGGCGACCTTGATATTTAATACATCAAACCTGTCTTAAAAGACCAATCAAAGAACAAAAAGAATATGACCGCTAAACAGTGGTGGTCACTGATTAAAGATTAAAAAATAATTAAATATTGATTCGGTAAAATCAAAATTGACAGCTAAACGCAGATTGACCGCTTAATACAGGTTCGACTATACCCACTTTTCTTATTCTTTGTCTCAAGATTTCTTTGCAATGTTTGCTTCAGCTTTAGTAATAAATAGGCCGCTTTTAACATATATGTCACCATTGTATAGAGGTAGCATACATGACTTCGGATCAGAGAGTTGTGGGATCGAACCCCGTTGATAGCAAAAACATTATATGACCTTCCTAGACGCAAAGTACTGGTTTAACCCAGGAACCCCCCACCCCCACAAAAAAAAAACGTCAATGTAAAAACAATTAAACTCAAAGTATACTCGTGATAATCGAATAAATTAAATTTACTTCATATAGACTTATTTTGACACATCAGGTTCTGCTCTTTTGTAGTTCATTTTCTACACGATCCGTATGACAAAGAAAAAATAAATATATCATATAACATTTTCAGTTTAGTTAATTAACATACATCAAGCCATACATCAGTGCATAAAAAAATGAGGAAAATGGTTAAAAAGACGCTTGTGTGAATATTCAAAACGTAAATTAAACACTCTTCTTGAAAAGCGGAAACGTCAATTTGAGAAATTCTTTGTACATGAAATTGTTATAAAAATGTAAATGCGTACGTTTTTATGAAGATTTAAATGCAATATCTCGTATATAGAGGAACAGTTGCACACTTATAACACAGCTAACAAATCTTAAAATGGCTAAATTAATGTTGGTGGGAAATTAAATATTGGCATATTGCCATAAACTAGCAGCAGATTGTTTCCCCGTTTACACACAAGCAATATGTTTGCTGTATTGTAATTAACTTCATTTAATAGCAATACAATACATTATAAAACCACTTTATTATCATTATTACTAGCTATTTTGATAGCATGAATAAAACGTCAAAGAAGAGTATATTTATTGATATTTTAAGCTTGAAATGCATTCTTGCATTGTTCCGCTGAAAATCATATTTATACCAAATTCAAAACAAAAAGTGCGCTCTTCACAAAAGTAAACCAGTTAAGACTACAAAACCCTTACGGAGAGAGAGAGAGAGAGAGAGGAGTCGGCTGGTGATGTATATAACACATATCTTAGTTGTAAAAACTCGTTTTCCAATCACCGTAAGAAGGAGTTAGAAAATATGACCCCTCTCCCTCTCTCTCTCTCCATCAAGCCATCACGCGATATGTAATCAAAACAAATAAACTCAAGTGCCTGATATCAATTCGGCTACTCTCAAGACCTATCGTGTCCTGTAAGATAAAATGATCGAAACAAATTGAAATACAGATCGGTGAGATAGACTGAAAATCCCAACGATGAAATACGAGTATAAACAAAATGATAAAGGTGATTTTTGACACCCCTTTTTTCAATGATTTTTTATTCTTTGTGATAGTTACACTTCACTTCGAGTATTCCCCAAAAGACGTTTTCCGAATTCGGAAAAGAAATACTGAAATGATTTTCAAATATTGCTGTTGATGTTATTTTATTGCTATTTATCATTGTTATTGTTGTTGTTTCTGTCTTTTTTTTTAAAAAAAAAACATTGATAATTCGATTTAAAAAAATGTGATAATAACGCTTTTAATACGTATGCTTAAGTATATATTCAAAATTGTAACTTGTTTAAAGCTGCATGTATACATACGCTATTAAACATAAAGACTGACATTTAATTTACTTCTAATAGGGTCAGAATATAGGTCCTCCGTAGCCGAGAGGGTAAAGTCGCTGATTTTAACACTCACTCACCCCCTCACCGCGTGGGTTCGAATCCCGAACGGGTCATTCAGATTTTCATGTGAGGAAGCCTTCCAGCCGGCTTTCAGTAGGGCGGTGGTTCTACTCGGATGTCACCGTGCATTCAGGGTCCTCCTGCACCTGTAATTAGCTGGACGTCGCTATATGAATAAATAATGTCGAAGCGACGGTAAACTCAAATTGTCAATTCAGAGTTAGAATATGGAAAAGAAAATATAACACTTGAAACATTGTTATTTAAGGTGAGTAAAATTATGAAAAGAAGAGAAAAGAAGAAATATATTTAAATATACAACCTTCCTACAAACGCGTCACTAAGTCCAACAAATAACTCGACATGTTTTCAAGCTCGTACCTCTCATACACGATAACAAAGCCTTCCAGTGAAAGCCATTTGTCATTATATACATATATACGAACAAACACAATATACTGTCGACACTCCAGCCACTTCATTTCTTACCTTTGTATGAATTACTTTCAAATATTTATTAAGCTGTTATAATCCATAAAAACATATGGTTAACGGGTATTGATGAAACTCATGAAAAGAACGTTCATTTCATTTCTGTCAGCCAATAATTTTCCTAATAACTTAAGCTAATGCTATCTTTAACGAGCGCTCTCTCCGCTTGAAAACCACGTTTGCAAACGGTGTATGTATACCTCTTTAAATGAGAGCCACCGATATGAAGTTAACGGTGTCGAAAAATTATCCGCTTCAACTCATGTGATTACAATAAAAACGAAAGGGACAATATTGAATACCTGTTATGTTTGATTGATATATTCTTCGTTCCAATTAACAATATAAATTCATTAACTCGCGAGATTTTTTTTCACAACGTGACTTCGAACCATGCCAAATACCCGGCATAACAAAGAGATACGGTTTATATTTATTGACCGGACCACGCAGGAAGCAGCCGCAAAATAAACTTTCATTAAAGCGTCACCTACTCAGGCACGTCTCCTGCAGACGAACTCTGACTAAAGGAGCCATTGTTTGTATACCTGGGGACAGAAATATCAAAAATGAGCCGTATATGGAATGTCATATTGTTGGGTATGCCTCAATTAGCGAAATTTAGATATGATGATTATAAATGACACCACGTGCTTATACCTGGCCAGTCATATCTCTATAATCAAATGAAAAATGACTTCTCGCTGAGTTTGAACCCCTCTCAAACGGACAACGTTCGTTTAGGGCCATTTAGCGGTAAGAAATTATCATGGTTACGAGATGCCAATGTGAAAAGAAGTTATTTTTAACTTAATCCAATGTCTGTGAATTTAAAAAAGGTGAAGATTTCAGTTGTTGTTTGCTTGATTTGTTTGTTGACAATATTTCAGTCTTTTGGAGAATACGACTACTCGAAGTAGATGAACTGGCAGCGATTTTTTAACCTCCGCTTCCTAGATGCAATGTTTTCATTATAGATGCAATATCTTATTCTTTGCATCCAATGTATGCATAAAATGTATAGCAAAAGCTATTGAAATTAAAGAAGGATGCATATTTTCCGTATTGTTACTCATATTTCTTAGCCTAGCGAGTCCCAGGACTCTTGCACCAAAAGTAGTAAAAGAATCATCGATATAGGACAGCCACACTGCAATATCACGCCGAAGACACGTGACATGAAAGCACACCCAATCACATTATCCTGACACCGGGCTATACCCCTTATAT
Source organism: Solen grandis (assembly GCA_021229015.1). Classification (NCBI taxonomy): domain Eukaryota; kingdom Metazoa; phylum Mollusca; class Bivalvia; order Adapedonta; family Solenidae; genus Solen; species Solen grandis. Next base: position 44,976,221 of record CM037779.1, on the reverse strand, counting down.
ACTGAGCGCCAATCAGGGATCTTCCAGGACCATTTTTAACGAGATTTCATTGTATGCAACAAGACAGTAATTTCACATATGAGTAATAAAGATATATATTTGGTGAATTCGCTATCTTGTTATCACTCGTTCAAACTACCCAAAACCTTCCTCAATACACAGCAAGCAGGCATTCGATGCAAGTAATACACTAATTTATGTAATACTGATACATATATATAAATAAAGCGTCGCAGCACTGGTGTACAAGTATAACTCTTTTAGCCTTTTCGCGGATGAAGTTATGTGATATGCATTTAGTATTCATGCGCTGAACCATGCTGTTGTCGTCAATGATAGATATTGATTTATTCATCAATCGATAAAATCATAACTTCAAAAGCAGTAACAGATTTGGGTGTAAAAGGACATACTTAAACTATATACTTTACAAAACAATAACAGCACTACTTTTTGTATTTACGCGGAAGTACGAAATCCGTGTGTTAAAAGGCCAAAAATGCGGTTAGGCGTCGATTTACGGTTACCCTGTATCCATTACTAAGTAAAATACAAAATTACATATGACTGGTCTTTATATTGAACACTTGTCATGTATAATAACTTCATCAAAAACATAAGCACTGCTTGGTTTTATCATTATTCAGTGTTGTTGTTGTTGTATTGGGGGTTTACCGTCGCTGCGATAGTATTTCAATCATATAGCGACGTCCAGCTAATCACAGGTGGAGGAAGACCCCGAGTACACAGAGGTACCCGGGTAGAACCACCGACCTACCGCAAGCCAGCTGGAAGGCTTCCTCACATAAAAAATCCGAAGTCCCTACCGGGATTCGAACCCACAGCGGTGATGGGCTGAGAGATTTGTAGTCCACGACTGTAACCGCTCGGCCACGGCGGCCTCCATTATTCAGTGTAATAATAGAACATGGTATGAAACGTAGAAGATCTTTAAAAACAAGACAATCTAATATCCAAGTTTGAATGCTATTCTGGTATTTCTGTCTTCAAATTCGTGTAGAAGAGAATGGGAATTAATGTAACATCTCAGCAACGTTCTGAGTTTAAATAAAAGTTAGAGGAAGGAAAAAAGAAATTTGGCAGACCTTTGCATCTCTGATTAAGTCAATAATGTCGTTAAAACAGCTAGAAAGAATCATTCAGACCTAAGAAATTGTTATTTATTGCTTGATCTATGTTAAAAGAGGTTAAGAGAGAGGAGGAATAACGACAGACAGGGGAATGGGAGGACGTGGGTTCGATTATCACCTGCGTCATACCAAAGTCATTAAAAAATGGTACTACAAAAGACTTACTCCGGAATAACACACTCAGTAGGTTTTTTCCAAGTTCCATGTAAGTACAAACACATTGTACCGTTAGAAATGAATAAATGTATACAAAGAAAAGGGGTAGAATTACTGTTGTCCTGCATGTTTTTCAGCAACATTGCATAAACAACTTGTTTGTACCTACATGGAAAACAAATTCATGTGAGTTCCGGATACTGTACAGGTTGACCCAGCGTCAGGAAAATATTACTTTCTGTGGTGAACTGCCATCTTCGACTGGAGGAAGACCCCGAATGCACGGAGACATCCGGGTAGAACCATCGACCTACCGCAAGCCGGCTGGAAGTCTTCCTCACATGAAAATCCGAATGACCCTGCCGGGATTCGAACCCACGCGGTGAGGGGCTGAGTGAGTGTTTAAGTCAGCGACTTATCCCTCTCGGCCTCGGAGGCCCCGCATTATATCTTCCTCATATTACAAAAACAAATCTCAAAATGACTGATTCAATGTTGGACGGACGTTAAAGCAACTCATTCACAGATGGTCATTGACTAAGAATTTGATTTTTAAGTACATGTGTGTATTAATATCACCCAATGCAACCATCCGTGATCGTTATCAAAAAAAAAAAAAAAATGGGTGGTTTTCCCCCATCACAGGCGATGTCGTCACAGACTGATAAAACCTATATTTAGATTCATTCACTTTTCCCGTATGCGCTTACTTAACTTCATAGGATGAATTTACGAAATCGCTACCCTGAAATGGTAAAGACGCCATGTTGCGGAATGTGTCCTTCGGGGATATCGTATTCTATATTTAACCCATCTCGTCGAAATTGTGTACCGAAAATAGCATTTTCCTATACAATGTGACCTACACTTTCCAAGTTTATTTGTCAAGAAACAAAGCCTTCACCAACATTAACGAGAGAGAGAGAGTAGATTATTTTTAATTTCTACCGATCATCTGTGAACGAGCGGTTTTAAAACCAAGCAAACAAACATATTTTTTCTGGCATTGTCTGCCTATCCTGCCCGATGCATATCGGCAGATTATCATGTGGCACAGAGTGCTAAATCACGTAGAAACCGCAATCAAAAAGGGAAACCGCAATAAAAAGTGACGGAGAGATTAATATGAAAGTTATTACCTGTCACTTTTTATCCTGCACCGATACACCTATGTCTAGATAGAACGAGATTATTTACACGATGTCAATAGCTTTCTTATTGACGATAGTGTCCTTCAGTTCAAATGCATTTAGATTTATTGTGCAGAGAAAGTAAAACATTGGATTTTCATTTACGAATTTTAGAGGGCACGTAACAACAAAAGGGCCCAGCTGCTGCTGTTGCTACTATTACGGCCACGATAGGTCTAGGAAATAAGTTACAATTATATTATGTATATTGCTATAACAACTTAGAATTACCATACCGTTTCTGATTTTACCTTGTCATTTCAATATAATTTTTTAATAGAAAATTACTTTATCAATCATCCTGGTATACAGTGCATACAACATGGAGAATTGTACAAATAATCAATAAGCATAAACAACATATATAGATTTCGATTTTGTACATATATTAAGACAAATAGGGTGTACATGTATATAGTAGTAGCAGAAGTAGTAGTAGTAGTAGATGTGGTGGTGGAAATAATTTATATGTATAGAATGTAATAAAATGTATGTTGATTATGCTGTTGTGGCTACTTCTTCGTCTATGTTTTTTTTTTTTCACTACTACTACTACTAACAACGCCACAAGATAAAGACATGTTCAATGCTGTCTAACATACCTTAATCGAATCTACAAGTAAACCTTTGTCGCAACCAACGGAATGATCTAACAACATTGATCAAAGGCCCAAAGATATCCATAGGTTCGTGTTAAGTGGTTAGGTTTGTTTGTTGGGTTTAACGTCCAACCGACAATATTTCAGTCATTTGGAGACGATGTCTACTTGAGACAGATATAGTGCCGCCACACTGCAGTATCAAGCCGTAGACATATTACATGATACCACACCCAGTCACACTATCCTGACACCGGGCCAACCAGTCCTGCAACTACCCTTTTATGCTGAGCGCCAAGCAAGGGAGCTATAACAGTACCATTTTTTACAACTTTGGTATGTCTAACCCACGACTTCACGCTCCCGAGGCGGACGCTCTAACCACTCGGCCACCGGGGATGGTGTTAAGTGGTTATAAACAATGGGGTACCAGTCACGGTGCCCGGGTAGTTAGAGCATCCGTCCCTTAACCGGATGGTCGTAGATTTGATCCCCGTACGCAACATATCAAAGTATGAATATATTCCTTGCTTTGGGTCAGCATATCAGGGTAGTTATTGGACTGGTTTGCCCGGTGTCAGTACAATGTGACTGAGTGTGGTATCATGCCACATGTATATGGCGTGAAACCGCAGTATTAAAATACCACAGTTGTTAAATACCTCTGTATTGAACTGGATTTTGCTTATTCAAATAAAACAACTCGTATCAGACCTGGAACAGCAACGCCTTAACAGCGATTTCAGTATAAACTATGTAATAAAGAGCATATATATTTAAATATCCGATTACATCTGAGTAGGTTCTTTTAGCCCTTGTGCAGATTGGGTGAGAAATATAATGTACCTTCCATTGTGATCATGTTTGCTCTATACCCTTGTCGTCTGAGTTTAAATTAGCTGTTAAAAGCTTTATGAATATGCACATATTCGTAATAGCTGGCTTTTTACCCTCCGTGTCAATATGAATGATTATCTGCAATTTTCTTGAAAATCAGAAAAGACCTTTCACTAACATTAACTGAAGTTACATTACAGAACCATTTACTAAGAGGTTTTGAAACTAACGGACGTCATATTTGCGTGGGACACTGAAAGTCTTAAAAGGAAATACACATACGGTTTTGACAGACGCACGATACATGCACACTATTTTCTGTTGTTTGAAAACATTATCCACAACAACAAAGTAACTTTATAAAAAATCAGTCTAATATACATATGCCAGCAAAGACATGACTCAGCAAACACATTTATAAAACGATAGAGAGAAAAAAAAATGGGCTAAGCTAAAACTTGAGTAAACTTACATAGACTGAAATGGAGAAAGTCTTGTGACACTTTTGTCTTCAAACACGCAAATGGGAAAGAAGTTAAAAGATTTGCAGTTTCTGTTCATTTTTCTTTTCGTCATTATGTTATGTCTAGCTAACGACAAATAGGTTTTTCTTTTCTGTTTTGGAGGCGTATAGGGTATGATTAGATCTACACACAGGGACAGATGCGAATAAAAGGGATCAGGGTGCCCTACCCTAGCAAGTTCCGAATAGACCACCTGGGTCTTTAACGTGCCCGGTGTATAGCTCCGATATACGCAAAGCCTTTTAATGAACCAGTGCAATAATCCTAGAAATTTTCCATGGTTCGACCGAATTTCAACTTAGTCATATACATGTACTTTAATATCTCATAAAATAGTAATGGTAGAATGTGTGTCTTCTTACTTTAAGTATCACTTAGCGCTAAGTGTTGTTGGCGGAATTCGAGCCAGAGTGTTACCCTGGGGCACCGTTCCGCCGTTATTATAGATAAATCAGTTTTCCTGAAGACGTATGTACATTTTTTTTTCAGGCACAGGGGACATCCGGGTGACCCACCGACGTACCGGGATTCCAAAGAAACCCGACCGTGTCTCGAACCCACGACACTGTTATGCTTAGTGATTTTATATAGAGAGATTTATAAAGAAACAATAGTAGAAAGTGAAAGATGAAAAAAGATTACCAGGGACAATGATGAAATAAAAAAAAAAAAAAAGCAAACTTACGAACCAGTTCCTTTCCAAGACTTAGCTTTAAAACATGCCTGTTTGATTATTTCTAAATATTTAAACAGTTGTGAAAACATGCAGTATTTATCTATTGATATACATCCACAATGTCGTCGTGCATTCGCCCTAACCACACCCGATAAGGGCCGGGTGAACATGCAATGTTTCAAAACCTAATACCCAGAGTTTGTATTGCAAACTTTCCCTATCTCTTCTTTGTTTAAATCAGATAACGTCCTGGTAAATATGTTTACCGCTCTCATAGTAAATAATTCTGTCAAGCTCATGTGGATTTGCGGTAAAATTAAAGAAAGACGTTAAACCTATGTAAACCTATGTAAACCTATTTTTTTATTGTTGTGTTAAGTTTACCGTTGTAACGACTTTTTTCGGATTATCCAGTCATTTAGTGGCACCCAGCTAATTACAAATGGAGGAAAATTCAGGATGCCCAGAGACACCCGACCTACCGCAAGCCAGCTGGAAAGCTTCGTCCCATACGTTTTTATATACATGTATATATAATTTGTGAAAATGTGATATAATGTGCTTAGTGGTCATAAAGGGGTTCCTAGTTCGATCCTTTGTCATTTTTTAGTTAAAACAAATTTTTTTTTACTTCCATTAGGAAACTAGTTCTTACAACTTATACTAATCCCTCTGTTGATCGAGTACTTTGCGCCTGAGGAGGTCATGAAAAAGTCTTGCCCCAAACGAGATTCGAACCCACAACCTTTGGGTTCGCAGTTTGTACGTTACCACCGAACTACGGAGCCCACGTCATTAAAATAACGTCCAAACATAATTTAGGCCTCCTCAGCGAGGTTCCTTTTCCTCACGTGATGATGAATACAACAACCGTGACTGTTTGACTCAAGTATGTTTGAGACTTAGTATGATACTTCTGGTGGTGGCAGGAACGGTGGGTCTAGTCATTCGTAAAACCTTGACCTGTTCCTATAATTAGGCGAGGTGTTCCGAATGCGGGTCCGGTACCAAGACGGTGTGGCTCGAGCATATTGAATATCGTACTCATTCTCAAACTCAACCCCAGACTTAAGTATGATGATCATGCTCAACTTAGATTGTTTTATGTAACCGTGTTCACAGAGTTTCTTAAGCACATTCTCGGCTAAGTCAAATTTCGTACTCAGTCATACTTGTACCAAACTTAAGCTTCAGAGCGGTTTTTGAGTGATACTCTGGCTTTAACTCAAATTTTAACAGTTTGTCATCAAAGCCTAAAATCTCACCAAGTCACGTGGTAGATTTTGGGCCAGATCGATGACAAATACGAAAAATAAAAATTTTTTTTTTTTTTTAAAAAATGTCATTTGTTATAATATTGAAGAAATAGTCATTCATGAAATAAAATAACGATCGATCTTAGAATGGGACCGTCTGTAGATTTTCGTCCGATATTTATACGAGTTTATCTGTTACATCATTTTTGAGCAAATATGATTCATACTTTGAGTTAATTGAAAGTGAAAACAACTTAGGAAACAATTACCAATTCTAGTATTTGGTCAATCTGAGTCAGTGTTACCTGAAAAAAATCTTTACGACAAAAAATTAGATTTCATATTCACTCATTTGCTTACATGAATCACATATAATTATCCATTTTTGTGCTTATTTCAATTCTGCTTATTTACTTACTTTTTCAGCAAAGAGTTTTTTCTAAATAAACTATATAACACTCTGACAATGTTTTTGACTGCTTTGGATTTGAAATTTATTAATATAAATTGTTCAGTGATGTATTATAAAATATATAATGAAGTATTCAAAATCGTTCGGGCGTAATGAATATCTAACAGGTGAAATTAAAATCTTCATTTTAAGACTACAAAGAAAGCTTCCATACCGGATCAAATATTCACATTACTGCAAACAAACAGATGGTTTAAATTCAATTGGAACAAAAGCAAAATGTACAAATGTACTTTTAAATAAGTGGACTTTAAAAAGTGAGTTTCGACTTGCAGCACAATATATCAATGAATATATAGAAGAATGTTTTTTAGGGCTGACACATATTTTAAAGAAATGAAGGGAATACTTTGGGCCATTAGGAAATAGGCATATTTTGACAGCTTTAGACATTTTGTACTTGAAAAGGCTTTGTTTTTCAAGTTAGGTCTACGATTCAATAAATATTTACCTTTCTGTGCTTTAGGTTAGATATAGAAAGTCGTTGCAATTTGTGTATGTACATTTTGCGGAATATTTTGACAAATAATTAATAATGAAGAAGGAAGTGAATTAATGAACGAATAATGCAATGATAAATTGGATACTGTGAAATCGTTAATTTTCGTGTGACTTTAATTTTCGTCGACTTATTGGAGGTTTTTATCCACGAATATTAATCCCCACGAAAACTTGTCTCTTACATAGACCTCACGTTTTCTAGAACAAAGATCCACGAATAAACGTTCTCACGAAATTCCCTTAGGTACATTATCAACGAAATTTAAATGTCAACGAAAATTAATGACTTAACAGTAATTAATTGAATGTGTTTTTCCTTCTATAAAGTGGCTGAATTTCTTGTCTCAGAGACCCAAACATGCAATCAAAAATACTTATTTCATTTTACATAGTTTGGAGAAAAAATGAGTTCGTACAGTTCCTTCTGGCGGTTCCTTGATTAGACCAGTGTTTTGCACATGAAAAGGATGAATTTAAAAAGAATAAATGCAAGTGAATAGATATATTCAGTCATTTAGTAATTCGTTCATTAACAAAATATCTATGATGAAAGGACGTGGTATTTTTTATTTGTTTATTTTATTTTAGTTGGGTGCATTAAGTAAATATCAGGGAGAAGATTCAAACACTCAAAAACGTCGGGACTATTAATGGGAGAGCACCTAAGCAATTATGTCTTTAATATTAATAGCATGGTATGTACTTTAAGTGCATTTAGAAACATGCGATGATTACCATGTCGGTTTAAAAATATAAATGGGAAAATAATCATCATCAATATAAATAATGAAGGTTTAATTTGATTTGGTTTCATATTATTTTTGTTGTTGTTAAATGAACGCCTACGTGTAACGGATCGTTTCTACAGTTCATGCAAGAAGGACGATTAAGTCTCGACTTTGGACCCGTCATAAATAAAGTGTACTTTAGAAATGTAGTTCAAGTGTATGCGCGTGCGTGTGTGTATGAGAGAGATAGAGAGAGCGAGAGAGGGGGTATATACATGTATATTTAATTACGTTTCATGTTATTTCAGAATAATTTCTTAGTACTCGAACATTATTCTATTTTAAAAGAGTAATACAAATGGATATACGATTTTCTGATATTCACAGAGAATGTCAAAAGAAAATATTTACCGCACTTTGCCAACTTCATTAGTTCATAATATTTAACTTATTACAATAAACAGATTTGACGGGATGCTATGTATAATCTACGTGGGTCATTTACAATAACGAAAAGCCTGACGAGAGAAATGGGATGCCAACCGCATTGTTTATTTGTTGTGTTTAACGTCCCACCTATAGTATTTCAGTCATTTGGAGACGATGTCTACTTGACACAGATATAGTGCTGCCACACTGCAGTATCACGCCGTAGACAAGTGGCATGATACACACTCAGCCAGCGGGTCAACCAGTCCTGGGACTATCATTATACACATACCAGCTAATTAAATTCTAAAAGAAACACGCTTTATAGCAAAGAAACGAATAAATACTTACATTTTAATCCTTTTTATAGCTCGAATAAACCTCGAACAGATGTTGAACTATCGATGCTTAACATAATTGAAACAATGCAATATTTCTTCACGACGCCATCCCTGTCTTAAAAACAGGGTCACTGTGTTGCCAAAATAGAGAAATGTTTTATAGCAAACAACAATGGAATGTATTTAAAAATGTGTACATAGTCTCAAAGTCTGAGAAATAAAAATGTTAAATCCTCACTATTGTGTTTTATATTTGTATCAAATAATGAATTTTTACGTTTATCTATCATCCATAATTCATATTTGATTTATAGCACGAAAGTAACTTGTATATTCCAAAGGACAAAATGGTTATAACACCATGTTAATTGCCCCCTTTCTGTAATTGTTATTTCGTTCCGCTGATCAACAGTACTAATAGAAACCAATCCGGCTGATCCCGCATTGTAAAGTAATAAACAAAAGACCTTTTCACAGGAACATGAAAGGATATTAAATTCGATACCGCTAATTCAAAATAGAAAATTGTAACAGGAATCCTTTTCACTATTACTCCAAGACAAGTATAAACGACACCGTAAGAAATGAATAACCTTTAAACGTTAATATTGTTCAGCGTTTAGTCTTCATATATATGTATTTTATAATGTGAGAGAGTAAAGATTGTTTTCTTCAAATAAAAGGGTATAATATTCTCCATTTATTGCATTCGTATCATGACAAATAATCTCAATTCACGTCAATACCGTTTTTGATTAATCCTTTTATAGCATGGTCATGTTTTTGGCTTGTGAAAGTTTGGCAAGTTTTTCATCTAAACAATTAAATGTCGTGTTTCTTTATATTAAGATTGAATGAAAATTATTGTGCATTTCAAATAATCGAGGAAAATTTAAGGACAAAATCTGGACGCGGAGGATCTCCAAATGAACAAACGTGTTATTTTCAAATGTGAAATATTTAAAGACATGAATGATATATAAATACTCAAAACAGAATCTCTTGTACATAGCAATATCACGCATTAACCCTTTCCCTCATATAGACTCATTTTGACGCACTCAATAGGTACCACATAAAGCCTGATCTGCAGAAAACCACAGTTAAACCTTACCAAATTTAATTACAAAATCCTCATTTCCAGACCACTGAGGAGCAGCGAACAACATAATACCTGATCAGCCTGCGAGTTACTCGCAGGCTGATCTGGTTTTATGTTGTTCGCATAGGTCTTTTCATGGTTTCCTCTATGAGGGAAAGGGTTAAATGTTATTAAGATGAAATCAAAATCCAGTTGTATGGATTTACTCAGTTTTTCTAGACGCGATATTTTTACCTCTGTAAAATCTCCGTTTAGGGAGCAATGTAAAAGATAGATAAATCAGTATCTTTATTAAAGAGTTGTTTATCTGCACAAAATTTCAAATCAAGTTATTAAGTGTTTATACTTAATTTGCCAAAGAGCTACCATTGGCAGAGAAATAAACATAATACATTATAACTTATATTGATAAATAATCATAATCCAATGTAAATTATATTGATAACTAAACATTATCCAATATAAATTATATTGGAATATAAATTAAGATAAAATTAACTCATGCATTTCTTTCTAATGAATGAAAATGGAGGTCACAGAATACATTCTATAGCGTGAAGTTCAACAGAAAACTTAGTCAATACACAAATTTGTCAATGGATATCATCACATGTCAAGGGTTGTTTTGTGCAGTGCATTAAGTTCATTTCTTTATCAAATGACCCCTCTGAACAAACATTAATAGCAGACATTGGTGTTAATTACCATTGTTTTTTCAATGTTTTAAGAAGAACTTTGTGTTTATTGATTAACAATTGCAACCCTTAGATAATCAAAAAAAACAAAAAAAAACACAAAAAAACACGACTTTTGGTATATATTTAATCATTCTTTTTATTTAATTATTTAATTTATCTTTCTTTAAAATCGGGCAATAATGGCGTATGGGTGACGATCAGCAGTATCCTGGTTATGACATAAAGATGATCGGTGCGTCTCAAGAACTCGGTCAAAAGATGACCACTTCCACAACAGAAATCTGCCCTCGAATCGCAAGTATGTTGGCGACAAACAGATTCATTAAATCTTATGACACAAACACTACAGTTTAGACTAAGAAGTGTCTTAATTATGAGATGATAAATTGCCCGAAATTGTTTACAAGGGAGACCAATCTTACATTACTGTCAGGGAGTTTTCTTTCACAAAGTTTATTATCGGTCTTGTCGGGGTGTTTTGTGTCTGTTTCAGGGACTTGCCCCAATATTATTAGAGAAAATCCTACTTTACACATAATTTCTCGAATTAGGATTATCTCGAATAATACAGGAGCAAGTCCCTGTGTATAGGGTTGACAAGCCTAGACACGTGGCATGATACCACTGTCAGTAACAATACCATTTCAACGACAAAGATGATGATGATGATGATGATGATGATGATGATGGACGCACATTTTATTTTTTAAAGTACCGTAATTCAGTAGTAATGTACATTGACCATGATCTCAACATTTGTAGTTTGAGTCCCGGGTTGCAGATGTTTGGGTGGCGTTTAGGGGTCCTCTTCACAGCCTATTCATGTACACTTTGTTGATTCCATCCAGAAGCCATTGAGGGGGACTAAAATCAAGTTGAAATAAATAAGTTCCCAATGGTGTAAACAAATAACAACAGTCAAACTAATATCATCAAAGAGGGGGAGAGAGAGAGACCTTTTGAACTAATAAACTTTTCGATGGGAATAGTATATTTCAAAAACATTCCGGTGTGATTTGTTAGCATACCGTGATAATATCATCTCCCACTAAAATCTGTCAATCAAACCACGAATTGAGACATGTTAAGTGCTTAACATTTAAAGAAAATTTTGAAAACTGTTTAAACATGTTCAAATCTATACAGAATAATCACTGTTTGATCTATAATGATACAAAGAAACTGATTGCTGATAACGGATTAAGGTTGGATTAAACTAACCAAAGACAACAGACAGTCAACCTATCTCGGTATTTTCCGGATGACGCCGGAAAAGCAAAATATTTGACCGAGATTGTCCAAAGAGTTCCGAGTCTGCGTTCGTTCGGACACGGAAATGTATCGCCGACCAAAGCCAATGGGTGACAGACATAACAGACGGGTATCGTAAAACAGGTGGAGAAATTCAAACCATGATCGGAAATTCGAACTTCATTGTTTATTCATCACAAGAAATCGGTCACGCATCACTGGTACGTTTGCGTGTGTGTTGAACATAAGTGTGTCCTATGTTTGATTCGTCCCCACTGTATTTCATGTGCGATCAAAATGGATTATTGATAAAATATTGTACTCTTCGCTATTTTTAACACCTTTTTAAATTTTTTTTAAATAATTTATTGCTTTATGCGTAAACAAAGAATAAATCCTAGCCTATGATTACAGATATTAGGTGGTTAATTTGCCGTGATACGAACAAGTACTCTATGATTCTTAAAATCTCTCGGGATTTGTCGCTGTCTGCAGACGTATTTGTGACATTTTTTTTTCTAAGAGAAGAACTTAATTCGCTGTCTGTTTTGTTATTAAGATGAGTGCAGTCGAAAAGACTAGGTAAATTCAAAACAGTGGAAACTATAAAGCTAATATAAACTGGACAATATTTTTATTTGGTGAGTTTTGAACATTTTTATTTATTTTTCTTACATAAAATTACCACTACTAACTTCACCACCACCACTATAATCATCATCATCATCATCTTCTTCTTCTTCTTTTTCGTCTTCTTCTTCTTCTTCTTCGTTAAATGAAATGCTTTAAAACTGATTTAACTATTGTAAAATCAATAAGTTATAACAGAAACTACATTATAAAATAAATGAATTCAACAGTATCGAATTGTATATTGGAAATGACCTTCTGCACTTATGTCTATTTAAAGAACTTAAAGTTCATTGTTGTTGATACTTTTTCTTCTTCTTCTTTTCTTCTTCTTCTTCTTCTTCTTCTTCTTCTTCTTCTTCTTCTTTAAAATCCCTTTTATATATTTAGATACAAACCACTTTCTTACAAACGACAACCAAAACAGATGTCTAAATACATATGTATTATCAGACTGGGAAATCAACGTATATTTTCAACATTTCATAATATCTTTGTACAACTTCTAATTTTAATATACAACAAAAATAATTCTATGTTTGTTCATGTATTACTAATGGTTCATCTGGTTTACCATAATAATGGTGACTTGACTTTGGAAGTGGACATATGTTTTATGCAGATCGGAACATTGTATATAGTTTCAATACACGATGGGAAAATGACACATTAAATACGATACAAAAATACATAAGGCAAAATTCGTAAGAAAAAATATACATGTATGAAAAAAAGAGAAAATTTATTACATTTTTCAGAATTTTTAAATGCATTGTGGTACGATACACATTTCCGGATCTTTAGGAAAAAATGAATTCAAGATGTTTCCTGAAACGCATATCTGTGTCCGAAAATTCATCAATCCTACAAGGGTATTGTAAAATGCCATAATTATTTTTATTATGTATTTATTTCAAAACAATTCATACAATTCGTTTCACCTTTAAATATACAGTCAAACCTGTCTTAAGCGGTCAGTCAGTCAGGGGAACAAGAGAAAGTGACCACTTAACAGAGGTGACCGCTAAATGAAGGTTAACTATATAACAAAATGCAATAGTTTGGTTATATCAAAACTGATCGCTAAATACAGGTTGACAGCTTAGTATAGATGGCCGTTTAAACAGGTCTAAATATATGAATAATATAAGAACCATGTCTTATAACTTTTGAGACTGTCTTTAAAATAAACGAAGGAAATTGATGCATTGTACGCAGCGGCTTGATCCCTATTGAAATTTTTTTCAGTCCAAAAATATTAAATCCTGTATTATCATAATTTTGAATATTTGGGAAAAAATGAAAATCAACTTCGGCCTTTCATTGTCTCAGTGACCAATGGAATTTTGGACCTTCAAGGTTTTTAGTTAAAAAGATTTTCAGTTTTTATCTCAAACATTCTTTATTATTATCTCATTCTTTAATTCGAGAGGGTAAAGTCGCTGACTTTAACACTCACTCAACCCCTCGCCGCGTGGGTTCGAATCCCTGCAGAGTCATTCGGATTTTCTTGTGAGGAAGCCTTCCAGCTGGCTTGTGGTAGGTCGGTGGTTCTACCCGGAAGCCTCCGTGCATTTGGGGTCTTCCTCCACCTGTAATTTGCTGGGCGTCGCCATATGACTGAAATACTGTCGAAGCGACGGTAAACTTAAATAGTCTAGTCAAGTCATACTTTAATTCAAATACCATACCCATATTTCTTTTTTTCGAAAATATTCATGCACGTATTGACAGTAGGCACGACTTTCAAATGTTTGATAAAAGTGATTTTTTTAAATCTGTTTCTCTCAATGTTTATGTTATTTCAATTCTAAATCATATGCACTTTATTATTTACAATATTTTTCTTTTTAAAAATGAAATATGGGAAAAAAAGATAAAAATTCAAAATGAGGTTGTAACTATATTAAGGTTTGAATTTAAACTAAGGCGCATGTTTTAGTCATCATGGCCTCTTGGGCAGGTTTCAGCTGATCGTTCGTGTCCAACTCATACTCGTGCTGGTAGAAATCTAGATCGATACTGATTTTAAAACATTAATAAAAACACTGCCGGCACACAAAAGAATGTCTTCATTTAATTGAATACCGGTAATCAAATTAGAATGCCTCGAATACGTGTTTTCTTTGTAGATCAGTATGCGATGCAACTATTTACTCTGATACATAGATATTTTAGTTAAACATTTTACAACAACAAAATAAGGTACGGTGCGTGTAATTTTTAAAAATCATCTTTATTTGAAATTGGAATATCGATTCCTCCTTTGATAGAGAGCAGCACTGAAAACAATGTTACGCATATATTTAGTATTGAGATAATTTTGTGTTTCTTTGTACTTAATTTGGTGATCCAATTAAATGTTACCAATCTTTTGTGTCTGTGGTATCCGTGTAGTGGCAGGATCGAGATTTACCCACGTGATTGTTTTTATAGTGTATGTGCAGCAAACTATTGTTATAGATATGATATCCACCGGGGGTCTCCGTGGCCGGGTGATTTTAGTCGCTAAAACTCGCCACTTGACTCATCGCCGTCGTGGGTTCGAACCCCATTCTGGTCATTAGAAAATTTCATTCGAGGAAACCTTTCCTTTGGTTTGTGATATGTAAGTGTTTCTGTCTGGTATGTATTTTGGACACCTTTCTTCCACCAGTAAAGTAAAAGAAATCTCAAAATGCACAAAAGCTGCCAGGTTGAATCAAAGATCCCCCGCAAACAAGCTGGAGAACTTACTCGCTTGAAAATCTGAGTGGCTTGGTCGAGACTCGACCATTTCACAAGAAGATCGGCAATTCATGGTATAATTCGCCGATTTAAATTGACCAATCAGTGACTGGGGAAAATTTCAAGCGTATATTTATTTCTCGTTGAACAATGTGTGAAATAAGATTAGGTGCTCGGGAAGTACTCGTTGATTTACGTATGTTTACGTCTCATTTCGGAGTGAAATGGTCTATTGAAGAGCATATCAATGAACTGGAAACAAAATTAACAACATGAATAAATATCCATAGATATCACGAGTCATTGCATAAAAAAATATGCAAAGATGTTGAAGATAGAAGGAACCGTTTGGTTCTGAAGTGCATAAAGTCTTGTCTTGGTCCCTCATATGCGATACACTTCCCAGCGTATAAATCAGAAATGAACAGAAGTCATTTGCCAGGATGCCAGTCGAGTAATGTTTCTTTTTTTTTTTCTTTTTCTTTTTTTTTTTTTTTGCCTCCAAGCATCTCTGTATATATATATATATATATATATATATATATATATATATATATATATATATATATATATATATATATATATAGTATTAAGAGACCCTGGTTTTCCCGAGCACTTGAATAAGTTGTACAGGCACTGTCGTACTTGTGCATTGGTATGGACGAGATGACTCTGAGGCGAAAACATCTTCTGCTCGACAAGTTGAAAAGGTGGCAAAATATGTGTGTTGGGTTTTCGGGGCGAAAGGTCGAAGACGAAAAAAACCTAGTTTGGCGGAGCAAAAAGGCGAAATTTCGGGACGAAAAGTCGAAACTTCGCGGCGAAAAGTCGAAATATTTGTTTCCGTCTTTTCTCCTGGAAATGTCGCCCCGATATTTCGACTTTTCGTTTCTTCGAAAAGAATAGTGAAATTCTGCCTTCTAGTTTAGGATTTTCTGAATATACAGACTATAAACGATTTCATCCTTGAAAAGAAAGTACAAATACTTTGATAAATCATTAATAGTTTTATGATATTTGAACCAATAAGACATTATTTTTTTAATTCTACAATTTAGTCCAATAACAAAAACATGTCGTTATTATTGTTTAATGAGTATATCGTAATACTATGGGAATATATATAATAAACAGTATTTCTAAAAATAAAAGAATTTCTTGTCAACCATTCCTAACGATATAAAACAAATGTTGGTGGAATGTGACCTCAATCCTGAAGACAGAGTGCACCAATTTATGTTTTACGTTAATTGATCTGCCGTCACTTAACGTGTTGGGATCAATTGTTTTACTGGGACAAATCACAGAGCAAACAAACAAAACATGACACCCATTGTATACCTGCGGTGATATCACGTGAAATAATCTTCAATCATTTTTGTAACGATTCATTGCACATCCCTGTATTGTGTTACAGCGATAATGGATGACTTCTTTAATAGTTTTTCTACACTAACGTAGACAAGGATTATCTGAGATAGCGTGATAAACCGAAACCCTGGAGTTGTGGTGAACAGAGCCACAAAATTACATTCAGGCGGGTGCTACTGTTAACTGCGAGACAGTTCGCATACCCAGTGTTGAATGTTATCATGTAATGTTCATTACTAAAGCAGTAAACAAAATTGTGTTTAGAGACAATGCATTGTTACTTGGCTTATCTCAGATCCAGGCGTGGATCTGTCTTACATATAGTGTCGTGGGGATAAACTCTACCGCACAAGTGTTTGGATCCTCGGAAGTTGTTGTTGTTTTATGTTTCTTTTTTCCTTCTTTCTTTTTTTTTTTCAATATTCATTTTACATTGATTCGGAAGCAACATTATGTATATATACAAAGCAAACTAATCCCTCTCCATGGTTATTCGATTGGACCAGTACTTTATGTCTGTTTATGTTATCTCGCCGCAAGCGAGATTCGAACTCTTGAAAGCCGGACCAATCGTTTATGAATAGTTCCACAGACCATATATACTTGTTAAGCGTCTCAATTGTCATAGCTGCGCACAAATCGAAACTAGTCATTGCTCTTTGCCTTAGAAGGTGAAGCTAAAGATTCAGTCAGAAAGATGTGACTCTGGGAAAAGATAATTTCTATGTGAATGAAACATAATGCATAAACGGCTGCTGTATTATAACTAACTTGACATGTTCAGAGGCTACTTTGAACATGAAACACGATTTGAATTTATTTAAGCTAACTGATGAATTAATATTTTCCATTGGTGACATAAAATCCATATCACCCACACTGTGAGTGATATAGGTCCGCCAGAACTACTTTTTTTACTTACAACGGGAATATTCATGGATATAAGAATAGAGGTATACACACATGCTTTTCTTTTTCCACTATAATATATATAATTTTACAATTGTCAATGTATTAAAGAAAATAAAAATCATTAGTGTACGTTGAACATATAAGAAGAAACATATGTGTTACTCGTGTGTTTTATATTAGATTTTAAGATAGTTTGAAGTGGAAATAAATGAAGACAAAGTACATCTATGGCTCAACAGGTCGAAATTTGTTTCGAAGCATACCATACATAAATGTTAAAAGGGCCAGAAATAACGCCTCTGTCTGTGGTTTAGATACGCAACTGAAATTTAAATTAAACCTTTTTTTCTTTCACCTACCTAAATCAATCTAATGACGTAATGTCAGAAATTGACATTTTCCCTACTGATATGCGTTACAACCAATTTATTCAAAATTTAATGAAAGTTTATGTTATTTAATTCGACATTTTTCTTCGGAGACATCTTTTGGGACCTGGGACGGGATTTTCCAATCTTCATTACAGTGCGTAAATTTGCTTTAAATATGTATTTATAGACACG
>CM037779.1:44908007-44958007 GCA_021229015.1 Solen grandis | reverse complement strand
AAAAAAAATCATTGTTAACTAAAGTCGTATCTATAAATAGATAAATATCAGAGTTAAAAATGTTTGAGGAAATCCTTGATATAAAATATGCAGTGAAACTAAGAGCTACACATATACTTAAATTCTTTAGGAAAACACAACGACATTTAGTTAAAAAAAAAAAAATTAGTGAGACCAATAATTAGTAATTAGGAAAGTTAGGAAAGCAAAAGTTAGGCGAAGCGGATTTCATTGTATATACTCAAACAGTTGTGTCATAACATAATATACATGTATTTCACTTACAAACATATTCTGCACTTCAATATGCTACTATATACAACACAGTCAATGTGGTATTATGCTTAAAACTCTTTTACGGGATGTTGATAATGGTAATACAACTGTACGTGTATCTTACAGCGCAATTATACCCTCTGCTTCGGGATCATATACAGCATCTGTCGCATCAAATACGGCAGTTTCTCCTCCCTCAGGAAATCGGTCCCCAACCACAGTGTCCTCTATAACGTAGCTCCTTGGGCTTTCCTCAGCAGACGGACTGCTGTTGACTTGGACGACTACGCCCCTGTCGTCGTTTTCGCGGAAATCGGATTCTGGGTACCTCACCGTATCCCCATCGGCAAAACCAAACTTAACATGAACTACCCCACCACCCACGGTATCCGGTTCTGGCTGGGATTGAGGCAATGATGCAAATGATTTCAAAGGTGCTGCAAACAGGGGATTTTCTTGGATATAATATTGGTTGGGGTCGGCATCGAACGTTGTTATAGGGAACTTTTCTACGCCCATCACGACGGGCCGTTAATTGTGTTGATATTGTAGCTTTGGGATTTATAAGAGTCAACGTTGTCTATGAAGTTGTTGAGGATGTTTTCACTCCCATACCTGGTTGTGTTGATCAATATTGGCTTAGAACGGCGCCGTGTCCTGGAAATGAAGTGGTAAATACATGAGCATTTACAATTTGTTGTTAAAACACGTCAGGCTCGAATTCCCCAATCATAATTAGCGTCAAATAATACTTTTATACTAAGAGACGAGTTTTACATTTTCGTCTTTCTAAGATCAATGAAAGCTACGTCGTCTGAAGAATGTCTCAAACACTCCCCGTAGCAGTTACTCTTCTTTCTCTTGATAGAAAAAAATCTTCATAAACAAGAAATATCTTTAAAAAAGATATTCGGCGTAGGATGAAAGAAAAACGAGATTTTCATTCATGCATAAATATACTTGAATTAAGAAACTTATAAATAGAAATATATGCAAAAAACATTTCAAAGACTCTAATGTTATGATAGGTTATAAAAGCATTGTTGTAAATAATTGTAAAAAACATGTCTAATTTTGGTAGTGAACAATAATGAATGGCAAGGTTTATTTTGCAAATAAGAAAATAGTCCACGAGATGTGTACAACAACAGGAATGTAGCAAACAAAAGTACAATTTTAAAATAATGTCTATATATATTCAAAACAAAATGTACAGTAAAGAATGACTAGACTATTATACAAAAGACACGACTGACCATTATCGTAAACAGGCTTACCTGCACCATAAAAAATTGTAAAATGATTAAAATCAGAATATGAAATGATTTGATATAACAAATATTTCAGAGTACCTCCAAATGTTCTTATTTAAAAGCAGTGTAATGTTATAAATTATCCTATGAACTATAAAAAAAATCTATGATAATCCGCTGCATAAAACCTAATTTAGTTCCAGGCTGATCATGTAATGAGCAGTTATCTGCTCGTTGTAGTTAAGACATACAATTTTTTCTTCACCTTTATTTTATTTCTTACTGACAAAAGCTTGTTCAGGTCTGATTTTATCAGTTGTAAACTGTATCAAAATAGTTTATACAGGCATATACATTAATGATCAGCACCTTAAAGCATAGATTCATTGATAAAGGACTTCTAGAAAATTCCGAGGAAAAGCGCGCGAAAGACCGACGCACAGCAAATTTAGTACGCTCTAGAAATAGTTCAGTATTTTTTCTATGAAATATACTTATTTATAGACGGTAATACAAAAAATTATATCTGTAAATAGGCTTGTTTGATATTTGTTCATATCATTATTGCATATGACAATTATGATATAAAAGCGTTATTAGTTGTTTTGGTTTTGGCGAATTAATTTTCAATGAGAGCATCTCGGCAGGCTGGAAGAATTCAATATACATAGTAATTAAGGGGTTTCATGTCATAACACGGTGGATTCTTTTTTGTTGTTTTAAATCATTTTCACAAAGTAGCATTCCTCAATTGATGGAAAAGGATTGTATTTAACTTACTGAAATCACTTTCATGTTTACATCAAAAAGAAAAGTAATAACACCAAGCTGAATGATATATACAAGCTGCACCCCTTATTTACAGTAATCTTATAGTCCATAACGATGCGTTAACCAATAACAGGAGTCCTTTTATTCAGCTTAGAATTATTTACCGCTGTTAGCGTACATTTGATTGGTTTAAGATGCGAGTTGAAATCGAAATTATACAGCTACGCCGAAAAATGAGTTTCTAACTTTCAGGCGACAAGAGTCGTCACGGTTCCTGATACGGTTGTTAATTGCTGAACTGTGTTGTGCATTTCCCCGTGCCTGCCTTTACATGATGTATTTTTGTATAGGAAAAAATGCATAAAGATATGTCTCTCGTCTATTTTGAAACTGTCTATAATAATGATTATAACAGGTTTTATCTACGGAGTGTTATATTTTCTTGCACAAAATCAAGTATACACGTACTTAACGTTTTTGTACCTACACTATTTTCTGCTAACAAAAATAACAACATTTGAGCGTTGGAACTCGAGTTATAAATTATAAAACTGATTACACTGTATTATTATTTAACTTTTTTTGTATTGCCAGTTATCTTCTTCGATTTAGTCCTATTGTAATTATTCTGAAATCACTTTCATCAGCCGGTACGAAAACCTGTAGGTGCGAACGTCATTTTTAGGGACCATCTCCAAATGCAGTTTTTTACATGCTGGTTCCAAATGTATTACTGCGTAAAATGAAACAGCAAGTACCAGAAGCACAGCGAAACAGATAAAAAAGTCATTCGGTCCGATTCTTTGACGCATGAGTGACTGCGTGATTTTACCACAATGTGTGATATTCTTCTTTAATGTTCTATCTTATGTGTATTTATACAGAAGTCGTCATGGTAAGTAGGCAATGCTTATTGACTACGGATCAGACAGCTGAAAGTTGAATTCCCGCTCGGGGTGTCAGTACTAGACTTCCCAGTAAACGTCAAGATCTCGGCAAAAGTTGAAAAAAGTTAAAAAAAAAAAAAAGTATAAAAAGTTCCAAGGACCACCGTTCGGGTCTCAGGATAATGTAACAATTGGTAGTATGTATTACTTTGTAGAATACCACCTGTCCAAGACAGGATACCCGAGTTGTTACTGAGCACGCAACCAAACATCGTATTTAAGATAGTGTAAGTAATCACAACATACACGCAGAAGAGCCAGACGACGAAGGGGACGCACACAAACAGGAAGGCAACTATCGGCAGAACTATTGCAAGAGCAACCATGGTATCCTGCTGGTCATCATCCTCTGAAAAAGAAAAGTATTTCATCACAAATGTGTGCTGATCAGAGGAACTAAATGGACATATGTGTTGTCAGTTGTACTAAGTGGGAACTTATGTGATAATCCATTGTGCTTAGAGCTGACACATGTTCTAAGTGTTCTAATTGCTTACTGGTCAGTTTTACTGAGCGATCAAGTGTGTGCTGGTCAGCTGTACTAAGCGGACACGTGTGTGCTAGTTACTTTATTCAGCGTACACATGTGTGCAGATCAGTTGTACTAAGCGGACACTGTAGACTACTTACTTGTACTAAGCCGGCACATGTGTGCGAGTTACTTGTACTTATCGGAAACTTGTGTGCTGTGTACGTGTACTAAGCGGACACTTGTATGGTGGTCAGTTGTTCAACGTGGACACTTGTGTGCTGGTAATTTGTTCTACTGTGTGCTTGTTACTCGTAATTAACGGATATTTGTGTACACGTTATTCGTACTAAACGGGTATTTATGCAGGTTATTTTTACTAATCGGGCTCATCACTCGTACTATTAACCGGGCACTTGTGTGCTAGTTGTTTTTACTAATCGGCCACTTATATGCTAGTCACTCGAAATAAGCGGACACATGTGAGCCATTGTTGATATATTTCGGTATATATTCAGCAACGTACGATTGTATAAAAGGCCAAATTTGATTTTTGATTGTTGTTGTTCATTAAGGTTGCGTATGTACTAAACCTACGCAGATCGGTACTTTTCTTGCCTCGTTGGCCATTGGTTGATTCTTTGCTCGAAATAAAAATACAAATTTCATTTTTTGTCTGCAGTGATAATATAACAACAATAATATTAGTTTTAATTTGAGTTGTGTTTGCCCTTTGCTAAGAGTTCCAACGACAGAGCTATTTAACCTTTAACTTCATACAGACTCACCCTGATCAGGGTCTCCTCTGTTTGCTCATACACTACAACAATGGAAAACAAATTGTCTCATAAACTATCTAAAGAACAGTCAACAAATATTCAAGTACATGTAAACATTTATAATTGAATATTCATGGTAAAGGGCTAATATATATTGGTTACTCACTTCCGTCCCCTTTTATAAGCCCCGGATTCTGAGTGGTCATCCAGTACCCAGTCGTGGTGCGGGGTTTCTGTGTCGTCAGTGGTGGAATAACTACTGGTGTCGTATAAGGGCGGGGCGAGCGTCGTTAAGTTGTGGTAGGACGCGGAGCAGTTGTTGTTGTAGTTGGGGGAGGCGGGGCTGGCGTGGTAGTAGGGCGCGGAGTTGTCGTTGTGGTTGTTGTAGTTGGGGGAGGCGGGGCTGGCGTGGTAGTAGGACGCGGAGTTGTCGTTGTGGTTGTTGTAGTTGGGGGAGGCGGGCTGGCGTGGTAGTAGGACGCGGAGTTGTCGTTGTGGTTGTAGTTTGGGGAGGCGGGGCAGCAGTAGTTAAATCAGCTGCTGTCCATTTCTTACACCTTACTTTCACATCTTGAGGGGCTAAATTGAATTAAAAAAAATCAATGTATTAAAACAGTTTCATTAAAAAGACTTCTATAAACTCGGTATCAGATCGTTCCATATTTGCAATTATTCTTCTTATAACTAAAAAGGTCAATATCATATACTTATTAGTTGTGTTTAATCCTTTACTTATATGTTTTCTACAAATTGAATTTTACAATTTTTATAATACATCTTTTATTTCGACAGTGCTTTTAATATGCTAATTTTTTAACAGTTCATCCATCAAGGAACCCCACAAGAATTGTACAGTCAAACCTGTTAAAGGAGCAAGAGAAAGTGACCGCTTAACAAAGGTTCAACTGTATTTCAATATGGGATATCAGATTCATTTCAGGGTCACCAGATGTGGGTGATAGGTCAAAATATCAAAACTAATATTTCCAAATGCAATGCCAAACAAATATTCGAAAATAAGATTTTAAATTGATTATCATTCCTTATATAACATGACGATTTTAATAAAGAATTCTGTTCACAACCGATATGTTCTGTAGTCAATACAGCGACGCTCTTGGCAACACGTAACATTTCTGATATGAGATTGTATTTGGACGAAATCGTTGAACATAAAATTGCCTTTCTAGGAAACAACATTAAAACCAAACCCATATGTCTCTCTCCCCCATCCACACATACTTGCCCCCCCCCCCTCCCCCCATTCTAACCGTAACCCTTACCCTGACATAAAAACCGAAAAATATAAACAGAGGTACGAGATTTGTACCTCATTATGTTAAGTACACACACACACACACATACAAACAACACACACACACTCTCTCTCTAGCGTATCAACAACTCATCTGCTACCGGTAATAAGAGGCGGTACCAACCTTCCAAAGAAAACCAAATCATCGCTGGGGAATCCCGGAAACCCTTTTCGTAGAGTTTCAGTAACTGGATCAGGGTTTTCTGGCCGGGCTGGAGGTACATGTAAAAACGCTTATTGTTCCAGAAGTTATGTATGTAGTAGTTGGTCGTGCTTATACAATTCATGTTGGCGACTTGGGACGAAAAATGGGCAGAGGAGCAATCAGGCACCTGACTCTGGTTGCTATAGTAACTTTGGATCCGGAAGTCAATGGCGGTTAGGGTTAATATCTGGCTATTTCCTCCGTTTAGTACTTCGCATCGACACTGCTTCCCGGCCTCCGAGAAATTGAATTTGTCCGCTGATCCATCAAACATGACCTGGAAATATTTACCTTCCTTCGTTTCCCAAACGGAGTTGCAAAACTGCATTTGTTCGGAGGCTACAAGGCAAGAGTGAAAATATTTTACATGCATTGTGTAATCACCTTTCAGATTAAACCGTCCCCTGTGACCAATGGGTAAGAGCGACCGCCTCTGAGGAGCGAGGTCCTGGTTAGGATCCCTGACCGTGACATCAAAGTCGTTTAAAATGTTACTGGTAGTTCACTGCTTAGCGCTCAAAATATTTAAAGGGAAGTTCCAGGATTGGTTGGCTCGGTGTCAGGAAAATGTGAGTTGGTGTGGCACATGTCACATGTCATGCCACATGTCTACGGCGTGATAATGCAGTGAGGCAGCCCTACAACTGGCTCAAGACTTCAAATGACCGAAATACATTCGGTGTGACGTTGAAGCCAACAAACAATCAAACATTTCAGACCATGTATTTCGTGACTGTTTTATTTTTCCCACGAATAGTAATCCTCACTTAAGCTTCATTTATTCAATTTTACATTTGTGTAGGACGTGAACCCAATATTAAATAAACCTACAGAGATGCCTTGAAAACATATTCAACGACGTTAAATGAAAGCGAAAATAATGTTGTGGTTTTTTACAATATCATAAGCACTGGTGAATAAAAAACAGAATATATGTGTATTTATATAAAACTTGTTCAGCCTGCGAAATGTTTACAGGCTGCTCGAATTTCACCTGCAACAAGTAGTGCTGAATAATACTAAAACTCTTAAATAAGAAAGAAAAGCGCTCCATTATTTCTGTTTAGCGAATTGCTGAACTGCATGATTAAGATAAACATAGATTATTAACCTAAAAACAAACAAACTTTGTTAAGGTTTGGTGAATTTGGGTGTTTTCAGTAGAGAGACAAGGCTGATAAAATTCGCTCCTAAGTATTTTAGTATCGTCGGTGGAATGCGAGCTTGATATGGTTTAATGCTGGCCCTCTTAAATCCTTCCCATGCCGTTAGGCGTTGATAATCCCTCATTACAAAATACAATGTACAGCAAATGACATTAAAACAAGAGTGTTACATGTGCCAGTAGCTTACCCTGCTCACAGGCATAGTCCAGAGTGACGTATGTTGACGTTGATCCTGTAGACAGCTGTTGCCATGGTGACTGCACGTTGATGCACGATGACCGTCCTGAACAGTTAGTATATGTGTCGAAAGTGTTAAGGGGCTTGAAATTTTCTGTATGATCTCCAGAAGCGAAGGAGCAACAGTTGTCTTGTGGGCTGCAGTGGTCGTTGATGTTTTTACATTGCTGGTAAAGAAGAATCATTGGCATTTATTATAGAGGGACCAGTATGCAAAATTCATTAAAGGGAGATAATTTGGATTTGTAAAATATAATCATCTTATTTTTGTTTCGAACTGTTTACTAGAATTACTTATGCTGTGTTATTACTTATTTCATACCACCAGGTTGATATTTGATATTACCAAAATTTATGTACGATTTGTTGTAAAATATGTGATTTAAAGAGAAAACACTGTTATATTTGTCGTAAAAATGTACTGGATTAGCTCCCTTGAAAAGCGCTCAGCTCAAAAAGGAAGTTCCAGGGCTATTTGGACCGGTGTCCGGATAACGTGACTGGGTGTGGTATCATGCTACATGCCTACGTCGTGATAGGATAGCGCAATGTGGCAGCACTATATATCTGTCTCGTTTAGACAAAGTCTTTCAATGACTGAACTATTGTCGGTGGGACATTAAACCCAATAACCAATGAAACATAAACTATTTCATAAGTGAGGGTCTTTCATGCCATTTTCAGAGGCACCATGTTTACCTTTAACCTTGAAATGACCGTCTGACTGTACTAATATTCATAAACAGAATCAGAGGCACTAAAATTATTTCTATGCAGCAGTCAAAATCTCACATTAATAATTAACATACATGTATACATGCTATCGGTATTTTGGCGTTTCTTTCATTTACCTCATTTCATTACCTCATTACATTTATCATTTATTATTCTGGGCAAGTGTCCGGGTAGATTCGTCTTTGGTTCGAATCCAAGCCGGTTGGATGGGGTTGCTATGGGAACTCGGCGTACTCAGCACTGGTTCTACCCTGGAACTTGTCTCCCGTGTATGGATGCTATTCACCGGCCACGTAAAAAGAGCTAGGGTATCGCACCCAGGCTCCATTGTATCCAACTACGGTCTCTTAAGCAAAAAAAAAAAAAAAAAAAAAAAAAAAAAGCTGTCAAAAGACAGCACGCTTGAATATTTTAAATGACTGTTGGTTTGTTGGTAAATCAAATGAAATCTATTTCAGTTCTTGCCCTTCATATGCCCTGTATATAATAACAGTCAAAAATGATATACCTTGATAGTCTAATACCTCTAAATAAGTTTATGATGTCTAAAATCAATCCCAAAGTCTAGTTACTGAGACATAAGCATACTAATACTGTACATGCAAAACTTTAACCAAGAATCCAAGTAAGAAAAGGACCATAAATTGTATAAAATTAAGTCCAAGAGTTATCCTCCTTGGTTTTCTGATGCCTATGAACACACTCCTAAACTTTCTAGTCAATACCATAAACAATTTCTGAGGTATAAGCTGGATAGCAGATTGCATGCAAAACTTTAACCAAAAGGTCTAAGTCAAAAAGTGGCCCTAATCTGCATTATATTCAATCAAAACTACCTGCCACTATAGAATGAACATATTTAAGAAGTTTCAAATCAAACCCGTGCCTGGTTACTGAAATATAAGAATGAAATTCCTTGCATTTTAAAATTTTAACCAAAATTAATAACTTAAAAAGGGACTATAATTTGTAATACATTCCATTAAGTGTTTTCTTCCATGATAGTTTGATACCCCAAAACAAATTAAAGATGTTTTAAATCAATCCCATGCCTTGACTCTGAAATATAAGCATAAAAGTAACTTGCATGCAAAACTTTAACCAAAATATCTAAGTTAAAAAGGGGCCATAACTTGTAATATATTCCATCAACAGTTATCTATCTTGATAGTATGATAAAACAAGAGGGCCATGTTGGCCCTGGATCGCTCACCTGATATCATAAGGCTATGTAAAATCAAGTGACCCCTGGGGCAGAGCCAATTTTGACCCCAGGGTCACGATTTGAACAAACTGGGTAGAGGTCTATTAGCCCATGTTACATACCAAATATCTAAACTCCAGACCTTGTGGTTTTTGAGAAGAAATTTTTCTAGCTTTTTTCCAAAATAAGTCTAAGTAAAATCAAGTGATCCCTGGGGCGGGGCCAATTTTCACCAAATATCTTAACACCAGGCCATGTGTTTTCTAGTTTCCTAAAAAGAAGAATTTTCAAGTTATTTCTATATTAGCCTATGTAAAATCAGGTGACCCCAATGGCGGGGCCAAATTTGACCCCAGCGCCATGATTTGAACAAACTAAATATAGATCCACTAAACAATGCATGATTCATGATTTGAACAAACTTGGTAGAGGTCTATTAGCCCATGTCACATACCAAATATCTAAACTCCAGGCTTTGTGATTTCTGAGAAGAAGATTTTTCAGGTTTCTCCCATATTAGTCTATGTTAAATCAAGTGACCCCTGGGGTGGGGCCAATTTTGACCCCAGGGCCATGATTTGAACAAACGTAGAAGAGATCCACAAGACAATGCTACACACCAAATATCTAAACACCAGGCCTTGTGGTTTCTGAGAAGATTTTTCAAGTTTTTTCCTATATTAGCCTATGTAAAATCAGGGACCCCTTTGGTGGGGCCAAATTTGACCTTATGGTCATGATTTGTAAAAACATTGTAAAGACCCAGTAGACAATGCTACATACCAAATATCTGAAACTCCAGGCCTTGTGGTTTCTGAAAAGAAGATTTTTTCAAGTTTTTCCTATATTAGTCTATGTTAAATCAAGTGACCTCTGGGGCGGAGCCAAATTTGACCCCAGGGCCATGATTTGAACAAACTTGGTTGTGATCTACTAGACAGTGCTGCACACCAAATATCTAAACCCTAGGCTTTGTGGTTTCTGAGAAGAAGATTTTTCAAGTTTTTCTTATATTAGCCTTTGTTAAATCAAATGACCCCGGGGGCGGGGCCAATTTTGACCCCAGGGTCATAATTTTTACAGTCTTGGTAGAGAGTCATAAGATCATGCTACATACCAAATATCTAAACTCCAGGCCTTGTGGTTTCGGAGAAGAATATTTTTTCAAGTTTTTCCTATATTAGCCTATGTAAAATCAAGTGACCCCTGGGGCGGGGCCAAATTTGACCCCAGGGCCATGATTTGAACAAACTTGGTAGTGATCTACTAGACAATGCTGCACACCAAATATCTAAACCCCAGGCCTTGTGGTTTCTGAGTAGAAGATTTTTCAAGTTTTTCCTATATTAGCCTATTTTAAATCAAGTGACCCCTGGGGCGGGGCCAATTTTGACCCCAGGGTCATAATTTGAACAATCTTGGTAGAGAGTCATAAGATCATGCTACATACCAAAAATCAAAAGGCTAGGCCTTGTGGTTTCGGAGAAGAAGATTTTTTCAAGTTTTTCCTATATTAGCAATATGTTAAATCAAGTGACCCCTGGGGCGGGGTCAATCTTGACACCAGGGCCATAATTTGAACAATCTTGGTAGAGGGTCATAAGATCATGCTACATACCAAAAATCAAAAGGATAGGCCTTGTAGTTTCGGAGATAGAAGATTTTTTTAAATTTTCATTTTTAAAATCTATTTTTAGCTCCTTAGACCTAGATATTTGACCAATCAAAATAATTTTAACAGCTTTGGTAAAGGGTCCCATAATGAACATTCCTGTGAAGTTTTATCAAAATCCAGTGAGTAGTTTAGAAGGAGATGTTGTTTAAAGAAACTGTTGACGACGGACGCACGCACGCACGCACGACGGACAAAAGGCGATCACAAAAGCTCACCATGAGCATGTTGTGCTCAGGTGAGCTAAAAACGTATTAAAGATGTTTCAAATCAATCAAATGCCTGGATACTGAGATATAAGCATGAAAGTACCTTGCATGCAAAACTTTAACCATAATTTCTAAGTTAAAAAGGGGGCCATATTTTGTAATATATTCTATCAAGAGTTATCTACTTTGGTTGTCTGATGCCCCCACACATATTCATAAACTTTCTAGTCAATACCTTTTCTTTTGCATGCAAAACTTTAACCAAAATTTCTAAGTTAAAAAGGGGCCATCATTTATATTAAATTCAGTCAAGGGTTATCTGCTTTGGTTGTCTGATGCCCCTGAACATATTCATAAATTTTCAAGTCAATACCATAAATGGTTAATGAGATATAAGGTTGACAGTAACTTGCACGCAATACTTTATCCAAAAGCTGCAACGCCAACGCCGACGTAAGGGTGACTACAATAGTTCTCATATTCTTCGAATAGTCAAGATTAAAAAAAAAAAGGATTTCCCACACTTGGGAAATTGGGAAATTTATACCGTTAGGTTTAAAATATCGCCATATCAGAAAATAATTGCTATCCATTACAATTACAAAAAAGGTAATAATGAAAATAACTAAAATAATGTTAATGTTACTTTTATAACGATACTTTCCTCTTACCTTAAATAGGAATATCGCCTTCTATAACACAATTGATTATCCATGATGTCTAACATAATTATACATGGCTTGACTATTTGTTGTTGTTGTATTGGGGATTACCGTCGCTGCGATAGTATTTCAATCATATAGCGACGTCCAGCTAATTACAGGTGGAGGAAGACCCCGAGTACACAGAGGTACCCGGGTAGAATCACCGACCTACCGCAAGCCAGCTGGAAGGCTTCCTCACATGAAAAATCCAAAGTCCCTACCGGGATTCGAAGCCACAGCGGTGAAGGGCTGAGAGAGTTGTAGTCCACGACTGTAACCGCTCGGCCACGGCGGCCCCGCTGGACTATTTGAGTTTACCGTCGCTTCGACATTATTTAAGTCATACAGCGATGTCCAGCTAATTAAAGGTGGAGGATGTTGTTGTTGTATTGGGGTTTACTTTCGCTGCGATAGTATTTCAATCATATAGCGACGTCCAGCTAATTACAGGTAGAGGAAGACCCCGAGTACACAGAGGTACCCAGGTAGAACCACCGACCTACCGCAAGCCAGCTGGAAGGCTTCCTCGCATGAAAAATCCGAAGTCCCTACCGGGATTCGAAGCCACGGCGGTGAGGGGCTGAGAGATTTGTAGTCCACGACTGTAACCGCTCGGCCACGGCGGCCCCCTAAAGGTGGAGGAAGACCCCAAATGCACGGAAGCATCCGGGTAGAACCACCGACCTACCGCAAGCCATATACATGTAAATGGTCTAATATTCATGATGTCAACATGAAATATGTGAAGCTGGAATCATAAAAAGTTACTTTCCCTGGTGCGTACCTTAGCATTTCAAATATCCACCAGCAATACTAAGCGCTAAGTAATGTTTACATTCTTAAACTAGGTAGAAACGCATTCCGTCATACCTATTTTACGAAATGTCCATGCACATGTACAAATAACTGATATAAATTGTAATATCTACCAATATTTGTTAAGAAATGAAATATTTAGGCAATCCTATTAGGGACACAAGAATGATGAAATTCATCTTTAAGTATTCTAGTATTACTTAACGCTAAGAATTGCTGATAAAGTTGAAGGGTAAAAATAACTAACATACCAAAACCAGGTAAAGCTCTGATACAATTATACAAGTATCGCCGACAAAAATATATAATGTACATGAAAAAAAACTGATCATGAAATGCCAATGATTTATGCAACTTATGTTGGTACTTATAAATGCTGAAGTTATATCAAAATATGACAATAGTATCGAGAAATAGAGCAGATAGAATATATTCAAGAAACATGGATAGGGGGCATAACTCAAAGAGATTGGAGCAAACTTGACATGCCTATTATATGAGCAAGTAGACTTCGTATTTATTGTTGTGACTGAAAAGTAGTAATAAGTAGTGTGGACAAAAGATCATCAATAAATATACCAAATGGCCATGACACATTTCAAATTCATCTGATTAAGACGTGCCAACGATATTCGCATCTAGACTTAGTACTTATTAATGCTGTGAGGTTAAATCAAAATTTAACATAAGGTAGCCGATAAATTGCGCGAACAAAATATCTATTTGAGAAATATAATATAGGGCCATAACTCATCTAGAATCAAGCGTTCCATGACATGATATGCCAGCGATATGAGCATAGTTGCTTGATACTTATCAATCATGTAAAGTTTGACCAAAATTCGAGCAAAAGGGCGGGCAAATCTCGTCTATAGACGGACAGTCCGACCAACAGACAGATCGACCGACGTGACTTCATATCTGGGGGTATAATAACATTGATAAAATACGCCTTACTTTAGTATCAAAGTTACACATAAACACAGGCGACGTGGATTTAACTCTTAAGTATATATCTTAGACATGCAAAATAGTTATACACTCGTTTTTAAGTCATACAAGAGAGAGAGAGAGAGAGAGTTTATTGGGTGGTTTTAACGTCCCAACAAAAGTTTTTCAGTCATTAAGAGACTGTCTACTTGAGACACATGGCATGATACTATAACTAGCCACATCTTCCTGACGCTGGAAGCTATACAATTATCATTATTACGACTGTGGTATGTTGCGGCCGGGGATCGAACCTACGACCTCCCTCTCCCGAGGCAAACCCCAAAACAATTCGGCCCGCGTGGACGGAAGAACCGGCTATACATAGGGTGCATCCGACGGCTAAGATAATGAGAACTTTGCAAGAATATATGAATTGATAAAGGAAGAAAGAAATGGATTAACGGATAAATCAATAAAATAAATAAATGAATTTACCGTCGAGTCCTTGACCCCTACTTTGAGATCGCCTAATCGGATAATCTCGGACGTTGCACACTCCATCGTGTAGTAGTCACAAACCGGCGAGGTGCCGTAACATCCCGAGGCAGTCTTGCTCGCGACTGGGACACATATAGTGAACACTGGAAGAAAAGAGTTTTAAGTCAGCAAGATTGCGTGTATTGTTGAATAACACAGCGACGTAATTCTATCCTACAAATACTTTGTAGTTATAGTGCAGCCTCTAGTGGTCTCGCAGAAGACAGAGCAGGGTAGGGGTCTCGCAAAAGACCCAGCAGGGGAGTTATGTCCAAGCCAATGTTCACGAGTTTGGTCGATAGACCACGATCTCCCGCTTCCACGCCGAACGCTTTTACAACTTTTGTCTGTCGGGGTCTGTGACAAAGGATAACAAACAAATATTTGTTTGTTTGGGTTTAATGTCAAGCCGACATTATTACACTTATTTTGACTAAGTGATTATATTCAATTCAATTCAATTCAATAGTTTATTTGGCATAAACATACACAGTTTATCGCCATACAATACATGGCGTCACAATCACAGTATGTATATATAAGAGAAAAGTATGTAATACAATTAACATATTTCAAATTCTGTATAGTTTAAAGGAACAATTACAAAAAGTTTAAACAAATATTTTTATATCACATGAGCATACAAGAAACTAGTGTTTTACCACTTCATTATTACTATATGATACTACACCCAGTCACATTATCCTGACGATGTGCCAACAGTCCTTCATGTACCATTTACATATACAGAGCTTTGACTTAATGACTTTGATATGTCACGGCCAAGGATCGAACTCGACTGGTAACTGTGGAAGTGTATTAGATAACTACAGTTGATCACCTACTCTGTACAAATCATCCATGGCCGTAAGACGCAATGTTTTTTAATAGTGGTTTTGGTATTGGAATTCAGCAGAAAGTTGGCAGTAGTGTCAGGACTGGTTGGTTTAATGTCAGAATGTTATGACCGGTTGAGATGAAACCTATAAATAACAACTGTCTTTGACGTGATATCGCAGTGGAGCAGCGACGTTTTCTTTCTCGTCTAGATAAACGTCCTAAACGACCGATATACTAATGGTGGAACAAATCGAGCCAATCAACAAAAATGGCACACTGGTGGAGGTGAGTCTCTTGCCATCAGTTGATTTAGTAAGTGTCCGTTTAATAGTTCGATAAAAACCAGCACTTATGACATTCAGAAAACTAAATGTAGCAGTACCACAGTCACGCTGTCTTACAAAGTCAAACCATGCCTTACTCACGATTGACTGATAGCTTCATTAGACTTAACTGCTTGCATTCGGATGAAACCACCGACCAATTGCAATCCGGTTGGAAGATTTCTGCACTCCAGTGACCCCGCCGGGATTTGAACCAAGAACGGTTAGGCGGCTGATTGATATCATAGACACATGGCCAGTGACACCCCAACCCGCCCGCCCCCTGAACTGCTTGTTTAAACAGAACTGCTTGACAAATGGAAACAGTATAGACAGTGCAACATTCTTCTCTTATGACTATCTTTGCTAGAAGAATCACGATGTAAAGTATATGAGAGGGCCATAAACAAAAGACCGACCAGGTGTATAAACTCTAACTCGAAAATGTAAATATATTTTGCTCAGCTGTCGAAAGCTCTAGACGTCACACAACTGTAGACAGTTTTTGTCCTTCAGCCAAGCAGGAATACTCTGTAAAAGACCTCGAGTGGTAAAATATTCATCGACCTGTTCAGAATAATTAAATTACCTTCTTTTTTCGCTCATTCAAAACTAAAAATTGTTCACAACTTCAATTACTATTTATAAAAAAAATGGTTATGACGGTCATACCATCAACAGAAAAAATGGACGTCTTTACTTAAAAAATAAATAAAAAAAAGATTCCTGTTAAAAGAACGTTGTTTTATCTAGACCCCATATACAGCCTCGACACCCCGTCTCAAATATTGCGGACTTCGTAGGGCCGCTTTGCGTTAGCAAATGCGCATGAATTGAAATGCAACACATAATTATAATTAAATGAATACCATGACTCAAAACCGGTTTTCTTTTATAAGAATAGGTCTAAATTAATCTAAAGTAGGGTATCTGAACAAACCGCAAGTACCTAGAATTGATATGTAAATCACTATGTACACAAAACAGAAGCATTGCCGATTATTCCTATTCTATGCCTTTCCTTTCAGAGATACAGACAAAATGTACATACTAAAAATGAAAACCGGTAAACCGAAAATGCAAAATCATTTTTCAATATGAGCAAGCAATTTTGGGGAAAAAAGATCGAGGCTACGCCTATATATCCTTTACTGGTTTTCAACGGCTCTATCACGAATTAATTGAGACGGGAACCACACTAAATAATGAGCAATCACGAGATTAAGAACATTGGGCGGGTGAAAAGTTCTGATGCAGAATTTTTGAAATTTTTCGAAGGATCTGATTAACGTTTGAAATTCATTTAGTCTGAAAAATGAATTGAATGCAGAATTGCTTAGTTAAAACTCATCTTAAATAAATAGTGTTATGAGAAATATCGTTCTACGACAAGGATTGTCTTGTCACTGACAGGAGCAAAGGATCAAACACTGGCAGCGCCCTGTTTGATGTTTAACATAAAAATATAAAAAAGTTTGTTCCAGGATTGTTGACTCAAACCACGTGTAATTTCGCTGTGGAAAACAAGTTTTCACAATCTGGGCGATTCCTGGGTTGGACCAGTACTTTTTGCCTGTAAAATGTTTGAACGTTTCTTGCCGCAAGCGTGATCAAGCTCGTAACCATCGGACATGCAGTCAATGGACGCTACCAAAGGGCAATGACTTTCATACAATGTTTGCAAGAGTGTTGAGGAAACCACTGAATTCATCTTTACGTTAGAAACAGATCAGGACAGGACTTTATTTATAGACATATGCATATAGCCGACGTCAAAAGACATTTTCATACTGATCATTTATACACGGTCACATATACAAACAATAAGTCATAAATGAAAACAGTTATTGTATGGAGAATGTACAGTCATCGACTCCCTAATTACATCAATTTAGCCACTATACATTCAATGATAATTGTAGTAATATAACTTATACAAGTGAAAGAACTGATTTAGACTGCATTTAAAATTTCTTTTCTTCTGGTATTAGCATAATGACTCCTCATGCTGTTCAAATTTTGAACGAGGTAGTATCAAATAACAATAGTTTCAACATCGCGGTATTGTGAATTGCTCATCGCAAAGAAATGCAAGGTTATAAAATAGCATTATGCAGGGTAAAGCTAGCTGTGTGAAAATGATACAAAAGAAACATCATTTATTGGTAAAATTATACCTTGTAATAAGATATGTATAAGAAATAGAACATTTCACCAGAGGATCGGCAATTTCCGGTATAATTCGCTGAATTAAATTGACCAATCAGTGACTGGAGAAAAATCTTAAGTGTATGTTTTATAACCAGAATATAGATCAGGTGTTCGGGGAGTGCTCGATGATTAACACAGGTTTACGTCTCATTTCAGAGTGATATGGTCTATGCCACATTGCGATGATAGGCATCTAGTCACTTTATTAAGTCCGGTAATAAAGATAGAAATGCCAGATATGTCTTTTAAAGTGAATTCATACTTAAAATGTCAAACAGTTGATTATTTCTACCGACATCATATTCGAAATCCATGTGTATTTCACCATTTGAATAATTTCTTAATCCAAATGTAGCCGGGTACAGGTATTTGGAGATAAATCAATAGGCAATAAGACATGAGTGTCTCGACAGCTCAGTGGTAGAGCGCAGGAACGGTAGTCCTGTGGCCCTGGGTTCGAGTCCCGGTCGAGCCATGATTTTTTCACCACCTGTAACATTTGGCGCCCAACGTGGGGCCTACTGTTTGATATGGCTACTGCTACGGCACCTCAAGATCTTTTCACAATGTTCTTTGTAAAATTTGTAAAAACCTCGATTGACTTCGTATTTATTATTACTTTGTGTCCGTAAACTGTCTAACGAAATGTTTTAATTATATTTTAGGTTTTTCTGGTTTAGTACCATTTTTGGTTTAATACCATTTCTGGTTTACTAACGTCAAATAAATATCGAACTACCGCTTGTGTTGGTTGTAATTTCACCCACTACAAATTGGCTCCCCGACGGGGAATCGAACCCCGCGTGACAGGCAGGGATACTTACCAATATACCACTCAATCTCAAAGAATGTCTCGTTTTCATTGACGATATTCTTATATTTTCTGAAACTTTTGAAAAGCACATTGCCCGTCTTCAATCTGTCTTTCAGCGCTTTCAAACACATGCTCTTAAATTGAAAGGTTCAAAATGCGAGTTTTTCAAGTCCTCTGTCATCTATCTTGGTTATGTCATCTCTGAACACGGTATTTCTACTGATCCTGACAAAATCTCAGCTATTGCCAATTGGCCTACCCCCAAGAATGTCTCTGAGTTACGCAGTTTTCTTGGAACTGCTGGTTTCTACCGGAGATTCATTAAGGACTATTCTAAAATTGCCAATCCCCTTAATAAACTCATTGAGGGCACTACCAAGTCCTCTAAAAAGTCCAAAAAATCTAAGAAAATCTCCCCTGTCCCATGGTCCTGGCTTGATGCCCAGCAACAATCGTTTGACCTACTAAAAGAAAACCTCACTTCTTCTCCAGTCTTGGCTTTTGCTGACTTCAGCAAACCCTTCATAGACCATACTGACGCGTGTGGGACTGGATTAGGTGTAGTTCTTCTGCAAGATCAAGATGGTGAGGAGAAGGTGATCGCTTATGCGAGCCGTGGACTGCGACAAAGTGAGAGGAACTACCCTGCTCCCCTGCTCATAAGCTCGAGTTCCTTGCATTCAAGTGAGCGGTCACTGATAAATTCCATGACTATTTGTATAGCAACACATTCACTGTCTTCACGGATAACAATCCGTTGAATTGCGTTCTTTCTTCTGCTAAACTTGATGCGACAGGTCACCGCTGGGTAGCAGCCCTGTCAGCATGTAACTTCGATATAGTCTATAAGTCAGGTAGATCGAACACTGATTGCGACGGTTTCAGTCGTATGCCACAGATGTTCTCTGAAGCAATTAAGGCTGTTTATTCTGCAGTAACTTCTTCAGTTGCTGCTGTTGAGAACCTGACTTGTGACAGTGACGTCCTTCTCGGTGATGACATTGCTGCAGACACTGTCCCGGTTAATCCTGTTAATTGGGTACAGGAGCAGGCCAAAGACCCTGATATTTCAAAAGTCATCTCCATCATACGGTCCGGTTCTCGGTCGGGGGGGGGGGGGGGGGGGGGGTGTGGAGGAGCTGTCTCGTGAGTTAAAAATGTTTACTTCGTGATCTGTCTTCTCTATCTCTCGACAATGGCGTTTTGTTTCGAACCGCATCCTTGGATGGTGAGCAGGTCAACCAGGTGGTCATTCCCTCTGCTTTCCGTTCTGTCGCATTTCGTGGTGTTCACCATGATGCTGGCCATCCTGGTTGCGATAAGACTGTTTGGCTTGCGCGCCAGCGTTTCTTTTGGCCTGGCATGGAGTCTTATATCAAAGACCGTGTTTCCTCATGTCTTTCCTGTGTCTGTAGGAAGGAGCCTGTGGTTCCGCGTGCAGGACTTGTGCCCATCAATACTTCAAGGCCAATACAACTTGTCTGCATTGATTTCTTGAAGCTCGAGAAATCTAAGGGTGGGTACGAGGATGTTCGTGTCATAACAGACCATTTCACTCGTTATGCCAAGGCCATTCCATGCCGCAATCAGAAGGCTTCTACTACAGCCAAGGCTCTCTATGAGAACTTCATCGTTCACTATAACTTTCCTGAACAGTTACATTCTGACCAGGGTCGCAACTTCGAGTCTCGCGTTATAAGGGAACTGTGTAAAATTGCGAATGTTCGCAAAACCCGTACCACCCCTTTTCACCCAACAGGCAACCCTTCGGCGGAGCGTTTCAACCGCACTCTTCTGCGCATGCGATGACCACAAGGCCAACTAGAAAGACTTCGTTCCAGCCCTGTGCAAGCATACAATGCTACCAAGAGCTCTGCTACTGGGTTTTCTCCCCATTTTCTCATGTTCGGATGGCATCCCCGCTTGTCAGTTTTCTGGGTACCAGTCCGGGCAATTTCGGAGAGACACAATATGGCAGTTATGATGCAAAGTTGCAAAAGCGTATGTAGTACGCATACAAGTTCGCCAGGGAGGCAGCGCAGAAGCGGGCTGGCCAGAACAAGACCAATTATGATCGCAGTGTTCACGAGAACAAGCTGGTCATTGGTGACATTGTTCTGGTCAGAAACGTCAATCTTCGGGGTAAGCAGAAGCTCGCCTTCCAGTAGGAACGTAATCCCTACGTTATTGTAGACATTCCATATGACGGACAACCGGTGTTAAAGGTTCGCCTGGAGTCTGGCAACGGACCTATTAGAACGTTACACCGGAACATGCTTCTACCTTTCCAGTCAATTCCAACAGATGACGAAGCGCCTGCTCCTCAACCTGTTCCCAAAGCAAGACCTAGGACGAGAGCAGTCCCTGTGAATAAGGAGTATGATGCCGACTCAAGCTCTTCCGAGTCAACTTCTTCTCCCGCATACATCATTCCCCAGCTTCGAGGTCTTCACCGTATTGGCCATGATTCATCCACACATGCCACTCCTCACGCTCTATCTTCTCCTTCTGTACCAAGTGTGTACCCCAGTAGACAAGTCAATTTTCAGTCCAGTCCTATTCCCATGTCTCGGCCAAGACCACCTGTCACTGTGGCTCGGCCCAGTCCTGTTCCCGTTTCTCGGCCTAGTCCAGTCACTGTGTCTCGGTCCCATCCTGTCACTGTGCCTCGGCCCCGTCCTGTCACTGTGCCGCGCGACCCCGTCCTGTCACTGTGCCTCGGTCCAGTCCTGTCACCGTGTCTCAACCCAGTCCTGTCACTGTGTCTCAACCCAGTCCTGTTACTGTGTCTCGACCCAGCGCTATTACTGTGCCCAGTCCCGCTGCTCCTGTGCCTCGCCCCAGGCCACGACGCACTGTGCACTCGCCTGACAGGTACGGTGAGTGGGCTTATCAGCAGACTGCAGAATATTTTGTGTAGTCATTATATTAAATAGTGAAGCTACTGGTAAGAATGGTTAAGTGATTTTAGATTTGTTTGATTTTAATGTATGCATATAATGTATATAAAGTGCCCCTTTGTCCCTTTTTCCCGCTCATAAGCCTCCGTCTTTCTTACTAATCGTTCACCGATCGATCACCGTCGACGCAAGTTGATTGTTAGATACATATATATATTGTTAGATACATTATGTCGCTCTTACCTTTGAGCATTTTCTATATTAGAATGTAACTTTATTTAGACGTGCCTGGTAAGTTTATATTTGTACTAAAGTAATTTAAATATATATTTACCAAGCACGTCTAAATAAAGTTACATTCTAATATAGAAAATGCTCAAAGGTAAGAGCGACATAATGTATCTAACAATATATACATAAATGTAGACATACAACCCCAAACCCCCCAAAACACTCACAAGAATGCACTATTTTACAGCTTTAAATAAAAAATATCGCACGGGAATTCCCCAGGATCCTTTGTCTAACCGGAATTACACCCTTATCACGGGCCTTGCATTATCACTGCCTACATATTTTTTTTTAAATTAACCCCCCCCCCCCCCCCCCCCAACACCTGAACTCCTGGATCCGGCACGAAGATTAGATGTTCGGGAAGTGCTCGTTGATTTACGTTATCTTATTTCGGACTGAAATGCTCTATCGATCAGACTGTTGCGTGAAATTCGAGCATCCCAAACTGTTACATATTGTATGACAGGTGACCGGTGGTTACATCAGATATAACGCCAGCAAAATGGATTGCTTTTCTGTGAGTGTAGTGTCAGCCTTTAAAAAACATGCAAAATCATTCATTTCCAATGACATTAATTTCGTTCATTATAAACATTTGTACATAAGGGATTTTCGTGGGTATTTTTATTCGTGGATCTGTTCTAGAAAACGTGAGGTCTATATAAGTGACAAGTTTTCGTGGTGGTTAATATTCGTGGATAAAACCCTCCTCGAATTCAACGAAAATTAATGTCCCAAGAAAAAATATGATTTTACAGTAAACGATTACATTTAACCTGACTAAGAAATGGCCCAGATGAGTATTAAGGATGGTTTCATATCAATCGTCAATTATCACCAGTCAATGTTAAACTGTATACTATAGAAATTGTAGCAGCAGTCTTATGTGATTTCATCTCTCAACCATATTCAATCGTGGCAAATTATCATACCATTAGGTCTCAGGAGTTATCAATAAAACAAGCTGGCACTGTAGCCTCCCCACATTTATTTGCAATTTTAACAAAATCTCGATTATGACTGATTTCGGACCATTACTGTAAGGTGGTAGATTTGAGGAGAAGGTCAAATGAGCGAAATAGGGTCATCTCTGACCTGTAGTAACTTCAGTGTGCCCTGTCTCTAGTAGATATAGTCTTCAAACGACTGAAATGCTGTCGGTTGGACGTTAAATCCAGCATGCAAACGTAATTGTAATTGTCACATGTCTATTTACTTTCGTAAGATAATCTGATTATTCAAAGGAATCGATAATGGGTCATTTAAGCATAGTTTTACATCACAAGGACAAGTGCAAATAACCTTAAACTAGACAATACTACGCCTTTTTAAATTAGAACATCTTTCAAAAACCAGTGTTATCTATCCATTTAAAGCAAAGTTGTATATGTGAATGTCGTGAACATATCCGGGTGGCACATACAATTAAACAAGGTGCTTTACTGCTCAGCCATGTGTGCTGTTACTTGTAAATGACAGATGCCGGCAACAAATGTTCGTATTTAATCCCAAGGAGCATCGCTTTGCCTTTTGTATTCTTTCGAATTATAAAGAAATATGCCAAGTTTATAGCACGAAATCGGGTCCGAAATAAACACATTGACACTTAAACATTTCATTTCATGACTGGGTAAACAGGTTACCGGTTGTAAAACCGACAGCAATTTTCGATACACCAGCATTAATGATGATTAAAAGCGAGTGAAAAAAACATAACTTCACCTAAAATTAATTTCGATTTTATCCTATTCCATTTAACTGCTTTGATTTTATCCAAAATCTGGAGTAAACTGAACGCGATTACATGATATATTTGTAAAATCGGAAGCAGTGCATTTGCCTTTCATCTCATGAATATTCATGCATAAATTTATGACCTGATGAATATCTAATGATAATTTTCTTTGCTGAGCAGTTTGAGTAGAATATGAATGAAATCAAATACAACAGTACTGACTTAATAAGTTCAAATTTTCATTTAATAATTTTGTAAGTAATTCAGTGTCTCCTATTATATCACTTACTAAATAAAGGGAATCCTGGCTTTTTTTTTTTGTAACTTAATTTATCACGAGTCTGAGTTTAAATATAGACTCAGTATATTGATGGTTTATGGCCCTGACTCAACTGTTTTATTAGGTTGGGTACTTGTGAGGTGTAGGTGTAATGTATTTCTCATTTATTTGTATATGATTTAAGTGTGTGTGTTTGTTTTAATTTCATTCGAATAGGTACCCTAGTTTTGGACAAACCATCTATTTATAATACAAAGAAGGCAATATAAGTAAACAAAATCATGATTGTGTAAAAGAAAAAAAAAGATAAATATGTATGTAGATAGATAGGTACGTAAACACATATATAGTATTACGTTCAGTGAGGGTGCCGTGTACTATTTCATAGAACGTAATCGAGATTCCAGAGAAAAGGTTAAATATACTTAACCAAAAATGTATAATCAATGACATCTTTGTTTAGTTCAAACTCTACTGACTGACATTTATACGCAGAGAAGATTTGAAATTAATTTAAAAAAACACGAGTATTGTCTGTAGTCAGTCATTATATGTACATACATTTTATTTATTTTCCACGAGTTGACTTTACATTGACTCATCCGGGCAGGTTTAAATGTTAAAAGCGATCAGTTCAATACAACAAACAATGGTTACAATTGCTGTCAAATCCCCATGTTGACACATCACCAGGGGTTGAACGCTCGATCTATCATTCAGTCAAAAAATAAACATACGCGGTCCGTTATTTTTTAATAATAGAAATTGACTTAAGACCTTTGGTCGAAAACATATTATTAGTAAAAATAGAAGATTCGGTTTAACGTCGAGTGGGTGTGGCAATGATACTTTGTCTGAATTCATTTTGAAAAGAAAATAATATTAAAAAAAACATGAAGTTGTCAATCGATTATTTACTTAAATGTTTCTTGTTTACACTCGACTCTAATGTTTTCTCATTTGATTAATGGGTCTCAAATAAGAGCTATTTCA
The DNA here is from genome assembly GCA_021229015.1 of Solen grandis. Classification (NCBI taxonomy): domain Eukaryota; kingdom Metazoa; phylum Mollusca; class Bivalvia; order Adapedonta; family Solenidae; genus Solen; species Solen grandis. Next base: position 44,933,389 of record CM037779.1, on the reverse strand, counting down.
TATTTTAATGTCGATATAAATCCAAATAAGTAAACCATTTCCGGAAACTGATGTGTTGGGGGTAAACGTATGGTTCTTGAACAGTGCTCCTACGTCTGATATGACATGACGCTGTAAGACAACAAAATATTGCAGCGTTATGCATTCCTAGTACCTGGTGTGTTTATGGGGCGTAAACCCAAATGTTTAAACACATTATGCTTATTTCAGTTCTAAAAATATCATCATGATGTTTAAACACATTATGCTTATTTCAGTTCTAAAAATATCATCATGATTAGGTATTCCGTCATATAAACAAGGTGTTGGTTTCAAAACCGATATTTGTGACTGTTGCTTCTCAAAAGTCACCAGATGTTTGTGGACAATTGCATACTTCGTTTTCTGGCGAGATTAGTCTATTAGACTATTGTTTGTCTAAAACGACATACGTTTGTTAAATACTGGAGTATATTATAATAAGTGAAACGTGTTAACAGTAAATATACATTGCTTATTAAGTACACCCCAATGTATGTCTTTTCTGCAGATTGTATACGGTTGAAGAATGGTTGACAAAAAATAAACCTTGTCCTTAGTAAACCCAGACAGCTATATTGTAGAATCAACGCACGGTGGGGCAGAAAGGATCAAAACATCATACACACTTGCATACCACAGGTAAAATGTTTGAACAAAAATAAAGCATATCCCAACTTACAAATGTCTGGAACATTGAGTTCTGCGCAAATATCATTTGTCTGTTTGGGTATTTCTTTCTTTAGACCTTTGTGCGAACTATGTGGTGAACAAAGCACGCCGAATTGAGCTCCGTTAAGTTGCTTGGTATGGGTTGGGCGATTTTTCAGTTCTCCATAATTTACAATGAACCAAGGAGGAAGTTTGAAATTTGATACAATTACGTATGCGTGAAACATTTTTTAACTACATACAGCATGTACACTACGTATAAGTATAGCACAATCTTCCACCGATTGTCGAGGATATGAACTGCTCGAACACTAGCTTAGCTCCCTTTAGGAACTTGAGGCCCGAGCCTTCATGTCGTTTCGAGAAATGATATTTTCAAAGGTCAAAAACTGCATTACAAATGGGCAATATCATTGATATTTGGCCTCAAATATGCAAGAAAACCGCGCATACGCGCTCTATAGAAAATAAAATCCCAGAGAAGCTTTCTCCCGGCCCCCCTTGCCAGTGCCTGTACAACAATTTAGGCCCAGCTATGTAGAAAGAGATGTCTCTTTACATTTTTGATATGTGAATAATTTTGGGGGATGAATAAACACGGAAAATCTTATAGATTTTAAGTATCTGTATGTATACGTAATAAATGCATATAACTGTTCAACACGGTCGGCGCATTTGCAGTGTAAGCAAAATATGTTTGCTTTACATAAGTTCAATATTGGAACAGGACAGCGAATTTACACATACTTAAGAAAACAATTGATGATTGTCACTGTGATTGGTAAACGTGGCATATACTGGCGTATTCAAATTTGATGAAATTGTTAAAAAAAAGGAAGAAATGTCCTGAAGAAATAAGATGAAGATCGCGTACTTGATTGCACAGCTCGTTACATTCAGTTAACTCTAGGTGTTTATGTACGAGTATAATGTACTGACACTTTTAAGCTTATATTGCAGTCTAGTCATGGACATGTATTGCAAAATAAAGGTATATTGTAATAAAATACTAGCTTCTCACTTCCCAGACACACGGAGACAGCTGTATAAGTATTTTTATTTATGTTGTGCTTTAACACGTATTATACATAACAGTTTAGACATTTATGTCCCCACTTTGAAGAAAAAGGAGTTAGGTATATATAGGTTTGCCCATGTCCGTCGATCACAAAATCTTATATTTGTTTGTTTGTTGGGTTTAACGTCCCAACGACAGTATTTCAGTCATTTGGAGACGATGTCTACTTGAGATAGATATAGTGCTGCCACACTGCAGTATCACGCCGTGGCATGATACCAAACCCAGTCACATTATCCTGACACCGGGCCAACCAGTCCTGCATCTAAACTTATATGCTAAGCGCCAAGCAAGGGAGCTATAACATTACCATTTTTACGACTTTGGTATGTCGCAGCCAGGGATCGAACCCACGACATCCCGCTCCCGTGGCGGATGCTCTTACCACTCGGCCACCGGGGACGGTAGAAAATGTTATGTTGCGCATACCAACAAAACTATATGAGCCAGGGCCATACATACATCAACATTGGAAGTTATGCATTTAGGTTCACAGAGTCACGACCATGTCATGCGTTATTGTAAGTGGAACAAAGTGGGGACATCCCTGTCAAATGGACACATTCCTAGTTACACGTATCTAAGATGAAACCAGTCAGTAATAGCTACCGTTTTAGCGTGTAAAAATGGCAGTTAAATGGAAAATATTGTGAAATGAAGGTAAGTTTTAGTCAACCTAAATGGCATTCTTTTGTCGTTTACATAAACTACAGCTGTGTGGTCAATTCATGAAAACAGAGACTTATAAACAGAGACTGGCAGCTTATTCTTTGCCAATATCAACTTCCTGAAGTCGCGCGCGGCCAACGAGACTTCAACGAGACCCGGACGAGATTAGAAATCAAATACACATTTATGGTTAGTTCCGCAATGGATATTAAAGGTAATCAGTAATCAATCATTCTACATGTTTGCCTTTGAAGATTTGTGTCACTAGCACCAGTCAAAAACGCTTACCGGCAAAATTCACGGGTTAATCGTGCATGTACACGAGGCTATCATTTAACTCTCCGCGCTTAGTCATATCGGACCAGCTATCTGTTTGTCGTTCTTCCTCCCCCCTACTCTCTCTTAATTATAATTAAACTAAAAGTACTCTTATCATGCATCCGTCCTCTTCTTTCCTTCACCTTAAGCTAAAATCAGTAGATTTACAAGTATTTGGATTTAGGAATTGTCCCCTAAGTCCGGTACCCGTGTCATATGTGGCTGACTCTCGTTAATTATCGAGATACGCGATTAAGCACGTTATTTCGGAAAGCTGCCAATCTCTGATGAAAACTACCTATATGATTTGATTTCCTAAAAAAATCACGATAAAAGATGTCCATCAACAAATGATACTTGGTAGGAAAACTCCTCCATTACTCCATATTATATCAGCTATTAAATAATCCACTTTGACTTGACTTGACTATTTGAGTTTACCGTCGTTTCGACAGCATTTCAGTCATATAGCGACGTCCAGCTAATTACAGGTGGAGGAAGACCCCGAATGCTTGGAGGCATCCGGGTAGAACCACCGACCTACCGCAAGCCAGCTGGAAGGCTTCCTCACATGAAAATCCGAATGACCCTGCCGGGTTTCGAACTCACGCGGTGAGGGGCTGAGTGAGTTTAAAGTCAGCGACTTTACCCTCTCGGCCACGGAGGCCCCCCACTATGACTGTTAGTCTTCTCTGGTGAAAGGTATTGAACACAACATTCATATCTTAAGGCAACTCATCTATCATTAAATTGTGATCGTGGTCCCATAAATGATTGTGGGAATTATATATTAAATGCAAGCTTTTATAGACTTAGAGCAAAATAGCATATAACTCCAAGTCAATGAATGCTTGTATCTGCACAGAATTCTTTTTCATCATCTGAAGGACCATGATTATAATTTTATGATTGATGGGTTACCTTAATGTTACCAGTAATAAGGAGACATTTGTTTAAAGAAACGATTAGTGCCTTATCATGTAACTAGTTACTCAGAGTTGAGGTGGGTGAACAGATTTTAAGTGTTGAAGAAAGTGACATTTGAATCTGATTAGATCACACTTGTATCTGTTCACCAATCCAGAACATAAACGTGAAAACATTCCACAGTGAGTGTTCTACTTGTTCTGTTTAAGATAACACATGTAACAGGTCAATGATTCTGGTCCAATCCCCAACCGGTCGCAGTACTTTGCTCAAATTTGACGAAAAGCATGCCTTTGTTTCTCTAGCAATTTTTGACGCAGGTCTAAATCACGTATTACATCGTGACCGTGCTGGGCAACGCTAGGCTGGTTACTTATTGACTCGCCCTCTTAATCATTGATAGAATGATCATATCAAAAAATCAAGAACAACACATGAGGATGCCAATGCTTGTCTGCTTATCTATTAGGTAGAAAACAGATAAATGGGAAAAATGAATTGGCTCTTGTTTGGTGAACTATGAGCTATGGTCTTTGATAAGATTTTGATGTTTTAATAGTTTAAAAGTTAAGGCGAATGTTAAAGGTTTTCATGACTACGCCGCCAACGACGACGACACAAAACACACACACACACACACGACAATACGACTTTTTTCTTTGAAAACCAGCCCACCTAAAAACATATTACATGTATAAACTATGCATTACAAAATAATACCATTAGTGTGAAATAGGTGTTTCGAAAATTGGACTTGAATGGCCAAATATACAAAGGAGCGGAAAGACTCCGAAATACAGTTTGACTACCCTGCCGTGAATACAAAACCCCTGCCCCAGAGCGCAAAGTCCGGTTAATCTATTCATATAAATCAAGATATTTCCGGTAATCAAACAGATACAACTGGAATTCTCTGTCCAAACGTTCCAAATATCAATGTTGTTCTAATCTTTAATATGATTGATGATGATGTTGTTTCCTGCAATTTTGTGAAGAAACCGACACCTGTAGTTGAGGCATTGTTTATTAACAAACGTGTCATTTAGTGCGAAATGACAAACAGTTTCTTACACATGATGTCGAAAAGAAACTTCTCTATTAATGCAAGTTTTAATTGGTTATGGAGTTTTAAATGTCACAGGAGTACAATAAGATATTAATCAGATGCGTTTAGTGACGAATTAAACCACATGTACAAGTCATAAAACAATGCCACTTTGTTGTAATTAATTTTATTATAGTAAGAGGTGAATGTCGCGCTGAATCTGAGAGTTGCAAGCGTTTACCCCATAGGCGTCTTGTCAAACCGGTCCCGGTGGCCGAGTGGTTAGGTCGTGGGTTCGGTTCCCGGTCGCGACATACCAAAGTCGTAAAAATGTGTACTGGCAAAGCTCCCTTGCTTGGCACTCAACATACAAGGGTAGTTCCAGGACTGGTTGGCCCGGTGTCAAGATAATGTGACTGGGTGTGGTATCATGCTACATGTCTACGGCGTGATACTGCAGTGTGGCAGCACTATATCTGTCCCAAGTAGGCATCGTCTCAAATGACTGAAATACTGTCGGTGCGACGTTAAATCCAATAAACAAACAAACGTCTTGTCAAATTGAACAGACCTGATCAGACAACTTCTCGCCAATGCGTCCCGGGTTCGATTCCTGGTCAAGTACATGAGATGATACAGTGGTCGCCCGCCCAGACACGTGGGTCTTCTCCGAATTCTCCGGTTTTCTCCCCACACGCCGCCACAAGAGCGGTGATTAATATAAGTTGTAATTACTTGTTTCGTAATCGATGTAAAATAAATAAAGTTTAAACTAATCAGACAGCTCTTTCCAGGAACTGTCTGATCAGTGTATTCTGTTTTCGCTTATATAAATCGTAGCTGCAATGCACAGACAATCTATTGTTTCATATACCATTTAACGTTCAGTAAATTCATATTCATTAAATCATAAATTTATATATGAATAATCATGAGGCATAGAGGATATTTGATGATTTCGGTGTAAGATCGCGTTTTATTTCTCCGAGTGAGCCTAGAAAGTAACATTTTCATGAGTGGCGAGGCTCACTCACTGCTGTTATTTTCATGATAAACATAGGTATTTCATCAATAAGCATGAAAGAAATATGGTTATTTACATACAAGAAGAACATAATTAAATGTAGTCACCACTTCTGAAAGAATGATCAAATCTGATAATTGTTAAAGCATAACTGATACCACTTTTTTGTCAACTAATATCTACTAACCAATAAAGTAGAGACTTAATACGACAGAAACAATATTTTGTATAAACAAATTAATTTAGAAATAAAGATACGTATTTCGATCTTTCAGCTGAAATTTCATGAAAAGGAAAACGAGTACATGCACTACCAGGTTATCTGTATGATAATCAATCGTGATTTAAAATGTAAAACCTGCCGCTCAGCATCAATCCCATGCGTCATACAAAAACATGTATGCAGAAATCTTAACACCCATTGAGTCATTTCTATGAATATTTATTCGCTCAATTGCATATTCATGTATGGAAATGATGCATCAAGCGACACAGGATTAATAATAGTACAGCATCTTGGAAAATTCACGTAAGCTTATGATCACATAAGCCATCTTAATCTTATCTATGTACACATACTGTGAAATCATCATTTTTGTTCTTGACATTAACCTTTGTTGAAATTGTAATAAAGTCAATTTTATAGGATTCGATCCAAGACCGCGACACACCAATGCCGTTTAAATGGTATATGTAAGGGTTATTCCGTGACTTGTTGGCCCGGCGTCAGAAAATGTGCGTGAGTGTGGTACCATGCCACATGGCTACGGCGTGATACTGCAGAGCGACAGTACTATATCTGTCAGGAGTGGACTTAGTCTCTAAATGACTGAAAAATATCGGTGGGACGTTAAACCCAACAAACACTTCCATAGGCTCATATAGTTGTGGTTAAGTGTAACTGAAATATGATGGCCCTCTGGTGGGACTCCTGGATAAAACCACCCACGAAATACAAAAAAAAATTAGTCAACAAAAAAAAAGCTGATTTTTATAGTACCTTGCTCTCGTAGCACCCTGGTACTAACCCTGAACGGGCAAAATACCAATGGTCGAGGCATTCGCAATTGCACTATTGTCAAAGGCTATTGTTCAGGCAAAAGAGAATTGTTAAAAATAGTAGGAGGACATTAAGAGATCAAAAGCAAAAGAGATAAACTTTACATGATGACAACGGTGTGTCACATTTTCACATTTGGACGCTTATGCACGATATATATGTGAACACTTGTTAGCCATTTATTTCTTACAGCAGGTTTTTTTTTTTTTTTTTTTTTTTTTTTTTTTTTTTTTTTAAAGTGTGTGTGTGTGAGGGGGGGGGTGCATCATTCTATTCTATATGTCGCGTTGCAAATCTTGGAGGTAAATATCTGTGACTAAGTTATAAGGCCTGAAAAGAGATTTCGGTAGAGATCAAATCCACGACGCACCAAAGTTGTTAAGGTAATGCATTCATCATTAAAATATAATCATGGTCATCAAATGCTTAAAAAGACTTAAGTGCAAACGCAAGCATTTATTGACTCGGAGTTACAGGCTATTTTGTTCTAAGTCTATAAATGCTTGTATCTACTAAAATATTCCTACAGTCACTTGATAGACGATGATTTTTTAAATGATAGATGGAATACCTTAAAGTGGTACTGGCATAATTTAGCACGTGCTTGGCGCGGACTAGCTGACCAATTGTCAGGACAATGAGACTGAACATGGTATCATGCCACTACTGTTTAATACCGCAGTACGGCGGTTCTATCTCTGCCCGTGTGAACAAAAGTTCCAAAATAACTGAAATGCTGTCATTCAAACAAACAGACAACAGTCATTAGAAACATATTTCGACATATACCACAGTTAATTTTAGACTGAATAGTTGGCACAGTATTCAAAAGTTATATCAGACGAATAAAAAAAATGCCAGCTAGCTCATATATCCATGTAACACGTTTTGAGTTATCCCGTAACAAAACTACGCCATGCGTGGCATGAAAATCACTTGTACACACATTTACATTTCAGTTATGAAAAGTCCACGTGAAGATATCATATACCATGCTATGCACTCACAAACATTCCTACATCAATATATCTACTGTCATATTGCATTATACACGCTTCCTGGCTGACAATTTATGACGTAATTATAATTATGTTAATTACAAGACAAGTCAGTCACGCGTAAAAACACCTTTGATGCATTTTAGCAATGCGTCTCCTTCGATTACTCAACATGTGTACGCGATCTAAATTGATAGATAATGTTTCGATGTATCTATCAGATTGAAACGATTGTATCCAAATGTACTGTAATCATGTGATACGCATGTGTTGCATTAGACTCAAAGATGGTTTGTTTGATAGGTGTTACCTCTCTTAATTTACTTTTATTTCATGCATGCTGTACACTTATATCACGTGTGTGTGTGTGTGTGTGTGTGTGATAAGATTTAATCATTTTGATTTGTGATATGCAGCAAAGAAATTCATAATATTATGCATATTTTAAATAAAAATGCCCGGATGTCGCCTTACTGATTCACACGATGAGAAAGGAAATATTTAACAAAACAAGTAAATCAGTGTGTATGTCTGTCTGTATGTCTGTAAGCTTCATAATACAAGTTAAATACATATCGAACTAGTATTAATTATATTTCTGATGGATAAAAATATAAAAGGAAGAATGACCCTAAAATTATATTATTTGTATATTTGCATGCTATTCTAAAACTCCATATATGCATTTGATTTCATATAATGCTATTATAAAGAGGCAATGGTTATTTGTAAACTTAAAATAAACTGAACTTCATTGTTTTCAGTACATGCAATCAATATTGAAAAAACCCACTCACTGTCTGCATTTCCAATAATCAATATAGGTATACAAATACCACAATAATACTTACAACTAACAACCGCGATTTGAAGACATACTATCCGAAGACTCATATTGGGAACCTATCTATTCCTCTCTTAGTTAATTCGGTCACTTTTATAATATCTCACAAAGTTTTCACACAACTCAGCTGTCCATAAATCCACTGTGAAGTTGCGTGCTCCACCCTTGCAATTCAGAAAGATTGGCCGTCGCGCATCAGTGATCTCACGCAGATAGCGGTACACTTCCTATTCCTGAATCTCGCCCCGCGCCCTATATGATTTATATACTTACAGTTTAATTTTAGAAGTTACCCAACGATGTGTATCAGTTAATTGCTTATTTCATCATACGATACACTTTTTAGAAACACTTCTGTAGGTAGGTACATTTTAAATCCATATGGGTATTCAGTCAATAAATGTTAATATTTTTCGGAGACCATTATCTAAAACTGTCTGTTATGTATTCCATAAAACCGGTATATATAAGTAGGACAGCCACGCAAAGCATTAAGACGCACGACTCAATAGAATCAGCAAGCATAACCGGTCTGAATGAAACTGAACACCTACACCAGGTAAGAGAGGGGCTGTACTGTACTGTCTGCACACAGAATGTCACGTGTTTCTGAACAAGGAAGTGCGGTTTCAATGACGTTTAAAATTCTGTTCACAATTTACTGCATTGTCCCCAGAGCTACACATATTTTTTTAAAATAATTGTATGGGTAAGGTTACAGTGTATGTTGTTAACAATACGCCGGCAAATATACGTTTTAGTTATGCAAATGCAGACTGAACGTATTGGTTTAAATATATTTATTATTCAAATTGAATAATGTGTGGCATACGTATAAATACAAATACATAGCGCTTAGAATTTGAACGATTAACATAGCTAATACATTTTTTTCCTTTTTCATTATATATAGAATTGTAGTATGGCGGGTCAGTAAAATTTACATACTGTTCACTTAAAGTTTTTAAACATACGTATGTTAGAGAAAAATAATATTAAAGAAGGCATCTTCGGAACTCACATTTGTTCAACACGTTTAACTTCTTTATCGACCGTCGGTTATTCGATTCTTCGTACTCATTTGATCCGTGGATCATCTAACCAAGAAACGGTGTTCGGATTTTTAAAGCGTATTTGAAGCGTAATAAAATACTGCGCATGGTTTCATTAGTCAGTAAGTAGCTGATTAATATACATTGAAAACGATTCTGACGATGTACAGAAGAGAGGCATAGATGAAATTATATATTGATATATGTAATCAAGCAAGAGCTGGGGTACATATCCTCATATGAATATAATTAGAAACAGTCTGACAGGCCAGAAAAGGGAAAAAATAGGAAATGCTAAGAGAGTGGAGACTAAACCGGAACCGTTAGCTGTTCTCAATCGACAAACTGATGAACCGCACCAAACACTTTCAATCAATATCAAGTTATGAGATTCAGAAAGACTGTAAACACCAACGTGTTACTACTTATATAACAATATGTCTATCTGACAATGCTATTCCTACATTCCTTGAGAGTAGCATATTCCATCAGTCCCACGGTGCATTGATTATTTTAATCCATTTCTGAACTCACACCATGAGAAGTAATATATTGTTAAGTAAAGCCGGCAAAGTTACGGCCCTTGGTATTCAGTTAGAGATTAATAAAAATGGAGATGGAAAGCCAAAATGAGATGGAATAATAGAACATTGCTACACCATTATATATCATTCAGGTATACGATAATACAACGCCTGGTTATGAGCTAATGAACATCTTATTAGAGATATGTCCCCCGGTACACTATTTTAATTCAATAATATGAAAACACATTGAACTTTATATTGTTTTTGATGATTTAATTCACAGATTATTCTCGTAGACAAGATCACAAGGACAATTATACTTGCTGAATCAATAAACGATACCTGTTCTACTCTGATCACAGCTACGGAAATGTGAAATTTTATGTAAAAATGTAATTTGGCCAAAGATATTCATTGTAATCTATGGGGGACAAATGATTTTTTTTTCGTTTGAGCAAAGCGAATTAGAAAATCAAGTGAAAAATTAGCAGTCAAAAAATTGGTCGATATGATTTAAAACGGTTGACAGTTTTTTTTTAACGTAAGAATATCACGCCATGCATTTTATTTTCAAACTTTACAAACATTCCAATGGGTATTCAATTTTTAAGTCACTGTGTGTCTAAAACTTTCTGTTTACATCGTTGAAAGTAAATATCTTTAAATATATTTAAATTAAGTTTTCCACTATGATAACTATCAATATTAGTATTTTGAATTGATAGTGACGTAATAATCATATTTCCAATCCATCTCCAGTCTCAAAACCGCACCACTGTAAATATGTTGAATGAGCGAAAAAAGGATAAATGTCCCAATTATTTATTTAGTTATTTAAGCATTTATTTTTGAACAGAGATTAGCAAATTAAGATGGTAGAAACTTTTGAATAAAAATTTAGGATATTTGTTCGTTTTTGTAGAAGATACGATTTTATTTCATTGAGCATAGACATAAAAATCTGACAGAGAAAGAAAAAAACAGGTGGACGGGATTTGAACGAGATCTCGCTGAGACGCTTAACACCTTGCACTTAACAGACAGTATCACTTATAAGAGATCTGCGGTCTAATGAGAGACATACATACGATTTGTAAAATAAGAAAGAGTATGTTAACCATAATAGTTTGCATTTGTTTTTAACGTCAAAGTTGGTGCCTTATTCGGACAGTTTATTAACGGCTTTTTATTCCTATTATCGTTGTTTTTAGATAGATACGATCGATTTATTTGCATTCGTTTTCAATTCATATCGATCTATGTATCCACGCAATTAACTTGAATTACGAGGATAATGTATCACGACATTAAAATGAAAACATATAGGAATGGAATATAATCATAAATATGAAACTAGATTTCTGCTTAAAAAGGTGCTGAAATAACTGACAGTTTATGACTTAGAGCATTTTTTTATAGAAAATAATCCCATAAAATGTATATGCTAGTCTGTTTGATTATTAGGTTTAACGTCCCACCGACAGTATTTCAGTCATTTGAAGACTATGTCTACTTGAGACAGACGAAGTGCTGCCACACTGCAGCATCACGCCGTAGACATCCAGTCACATTATTCTGACACCGGGCAGTCCTTGATATACCTTTATATGCTGAGTGTCAAGCAAGGGATCTATACCAGTACAGTTTTTACAACTTTGGTATGTTGCGGCCGGGGATCGAACCCACGACATCTCGATTCCAGGGCGGACGCTTTAACCATTCAGAACCGGAATATATGGTTATACTTAAAAATACTCGTAGATAAATAAAGCCACTCCTTACAAAAAATGCCATTATGAGGAGGAAACATTACATTCAAAAATATTGCAGCAGTACAATAACACATAAACGCTGGAGCATAATTTTCACTTTTTCGTCATTTAGGCCATATTTGCCGAAATATTAGCAAAGATTCATTTTTTCATTGATTGAATTATTTCTGTCCTGAAAAAAAATCTTCCAGTCCTTAATCAATCGTAATGACCTTTTATTGACTACTCTCGGATTTAAACAGTCATTATTTCACTTATATTTGCCGTATGCAACCGGCAGCTTACAGTTAGCTATGAGGTTATACCATGCTCTTCACGTGCACCTTATGCTATTGATGATCATCCTGGTTTTTGACACTAAGACAGAATAAGATGGAATAATAATCAATTATTTAACATTATATAACACTGTTTTCTGTTATTGCAAACGACGGCTACTCTCAGTTTCACAAATCTCATGTTATATCGCGGTCACATGATGTTACACGTACATTGTACTTTAAAGAGATCTTCTCGTGATTTGCTCTTAACCTTTATCGGAGTGGATCTCTGTCAGGTTATTATGTCTATGCTCTATCTAATGAGATTGTTTATAGCGATTGTTTTTTTTATTATTTGTCAAATATATATTATAAAAAATAATCACATATGTTACAACTTAACCATTTGTGAAGATCACGTGACCAAACTTTCTTTTCGCATTCTCCTCACATCACACCCCATCACCCCACATTACACCACATCAATCCATATCACACCCCATCACTCCACATGACACCACATCTCTCCAAATCATACCACATCACATCACACCACTCCACATTTCACTACATCATTTCACATCATTCCACGTCACACAATATCATTCCACATCACACCACTCCACTGAACACTACATCATTTCACATCATTCCACGTCACACAATATCATTCCACATCACACCACTCCACTGTACACTACATCATTTAACATCATTCCACGTCACACCATATCATTCCACATCACACCACTCCACTGTACACTACATCATTTAACATCATTCCACGTCACACCATATCATTCCACATCACACCACTCCACTGTACACTACATCATTTAATATCATTCCACTTCACACCACTCCACTGTTCACTACATCATTTCACATCATTCCACGTCACACCATATCATTCCACATCACACCACTCCACTGAACACTACATCATTTAACATCATTCCACATTACACCATATCATTCCACATCACACCACTCCACTGTACACTACATCATTTAACATCATTCCACATCACACCCACCACTCCACATCACACCACCCCACATTACACTACATCATTTCACATCATTCCACATCACACCACATCGCTCCACATCACACCCCATCACCCCACATCACACTACATCATTCTACATCACACCCAATCACTTCACATCACACCACATCACTCCACATCACACTACATCACACCATATCATTCCACATCACACCCCATCACACTACATCACACCACATCATTCCACATCCCACCACATCACACCCAGCACTCCACATCACACCACATCACACTACATCATTCCACATCACTCCACATCACACCCCATTACACCACAATATTCTACATCACACCCAATCCCTTCACATCACATCACATCACATCACTCCACATCACACTACATCATTCCACATCACTCCACATCACACCCCATTACACCACAATATTCTACATCACACCCAATCCCTTCACATCACATCACATCACTCCACATCACTCCACATCACACCACATCACTCCACATCACACCACAGCACACCACATCACTCTACATTACACCACATCACACCACATCATTCTACATCAACCCCATCACACCACATCATTCCACATCACACCATATCATTCCACATCACACCCCATCACTCCACATCATTCTACATCACACCATATCACACCACATAACACCACAACATTCCACATCAAACCATATCACACTACATTACACACCAGCACTCCCCATCACACCACATCACAACACATCATACCACATTACACCACATCATACCACCCATCACACCACAGCACTCCACATTACACCACATCACACCCCAGCACACCACATCACACCACATCTTTCCACATCATTCCACATCACTCCATATCACACCACATCTCTCCAAATCATACCACATCACTCCATATTACACCACACACTCCCACATCCCACACTACATACACCACACACATCACTCAACATCACATCTAAAACATCACACCACAGCATTCCACATTACAAACATCCTTTCCCCTGCGACTACCATGGCACAGGTCTGAATTTCAATATGAATGGGCATTCAGACAAAACCAATATACATGTTTAACAAAAACAATTTTATCGTCTTTCTTAAAAGAAAAGAAAGAAAGAAAGAAAATACACACACACGCACGCACACTACAATTTCATTTGTACATGTATTGACCATCCTAAAACAATATACTGTGTATAGTGACCCATTGTGCTCAGTGACCCTTACGTCTGTCTCCCTTTGAAGGCTACTGTAGACAGTCTTTGTTGCAAATTTATTCAAATTCAGCAGCAAGCTCGATTATTTTTAAAGTTATGGTACTTGAACTCTAATGCATTAACTCCATTTGAAGAATATCAAATTGCAGAAAACTGCTTTAAAACTGAGGGATGTGGGTTCAAATTCCAGTATGATCATGTTTTTTCTTTAATTATTTTTATTTTTAATCTTTTAACATTATTTCTATATAACTCCTATCAGAGTTAAAGAGTTAAACTGGTTTAATATTATTTTTTGTGTGTTTTGTTTAAGCTATTTAGGTATTTTAGGTTCAATTGTAGGTACTTAATTCACTTACTGGTTATTAAATTCTAAATGCCGTGGTAAAGTTTATAATTTGTATATATTTATACAGCAATCAAATGTTGGAAAATTTGAGGTAAGCCCCATTATTGTATCTACAATATGCTACAGAGAATACACGTTTAAGTTAATCTTTTTTGCGATTCTAAATATCATGTATCAGAGTTAAAGACGCAATACTACAGATACGTTAATTTAGCTCAAATATTTTGAAACCCTCAGTCTGTAAAAGATCAGTTACATGTATCATCTATGATGGATAATGTTCAAATGATCTATTATATTACCTACGGATTACCGTAATCGTATCAACAAGTACGGAATTTCACGGCCACCGATTCGACTGTTTCTAACATTTTCCGGAAACTGCCTAATTTATAATACAAGCTATCTAAAAATAGAGGTGCACGCACCACTTAATCTGGGAGTATTCATATAGTGCTCAGCTTTATTGAAATATTTCTACGATGAAAAACAAATGTTATGTAACTAGAAAATACATCATTTTCTCTAAAGAACTGTTGTGGCTTAAACAAACATCTAAATTTTCACGAGGGAATCGTGTTACCGTGCACGGCTTAGACATGGGGACATTCACCAGACACCTGCTTGGTTACCTACGTATGACGAGCTGACTACGTGAACGAGCTTGACTATTCGAAACTTCGTGATGATTCGGAAATCTTCGTGAAGGGGTAGAGGAATTAATTTCCTACAGTCATTTAATAAATTGGTGATTCTATCGACATCAATCGGGCTAATCGTTTGACCTACAGAGGCAATATTTTGCATATCGTCAAAAGAAAGATTAAATTTTCATATTTTCACATTATTTTCTGCATTATTGTTATTTTAGTAATATAAAAATTTAATCCTTGTAAAAAAAAAAAAAAAAAAAAATTTTAAAATTTTTTTCAATCGAAAATTAAAAAATTTTTCAATTGAATGATATAGATATATTTCATACAAGATGCTGTATATAATTTCCATGAATGATTTTAATAAAAAAAATAATAATAGTAATAAAATTATTGATCTTTTCACTTCATACGTTTCTTTTTTCATTCTTTTTTAATATCAGTCAGCAATTTTCAATGCCAGATGACTTCAATTTTTTATCATGAACGCAAATCGGTTAAGGGAATAACAATCTTAAAGTTTACACATGTGGATTATTTTAAAACGCAGAACCACAAACTTATTTAAATTGGAAAAAACAAATCGGTAAAAAACGAAACCATCCTTCACATTAGTAAATTAACTTCAATGGAATTTACCAATTTCAGGCGGAAAAGTGGTGGGTGGGGGGTTATGGGTAGCTTGTGCGTTAATTGTTCAATAAGTAACTTTTTTTCTGTTGACTTAATATCTTTCTTTATCTTTTGGCGGAAAAATGACACGGTTTTGCATGCCATTAATGCACCGGATTATCTGAATTTATAACAAATTCCAAACATTGTCTGCTGCAGTTCTTCGTCCGTTTTGTTGAATTCTATATAGTCGGTCATGAAGAAGGTCTATTGCGTCTGTAATAACCCGAGAAACAGTCTCATGTCAAGGCATAGTTGCAGAGCGTGGAGATGACAGAGGGTTGTGTCTCTATGTCTGTCGTTCTGGTCATCTCTGGCCAATCAGCTAATGCCCTGGGCCGAAAATCTGTCGTTTGTCATAGCATTCCGTTCGTTGGCATTGTCGTTGAATTTGTGAAAAGAACATGCGGTCATACTGATTTTGGTTGAAAACTTAATCAGTGTTTGAGACGTTCGCTAATTTAACCAAAATATATGTAGTTTTTTTTTTTACCAATATTTTATACAATTGGTAACAACGTTTTTAACCATGATTTTAACAAAATCTAGAATTTAATCCATGGTTAAATTAACCAAGGTTTATAAAATTGACTGAAAGATAAGAGGGTTGTAGCACAAAATCAAATGCCTTTAAATTTAATTCATTTTACTTGGGCTAGGAAACAAATTCTAAAAACCAAAGTTCCTTGACGGGTTCTTGGTTGAACCAGTACTTTGTGTCTGGGAAAATCATGAAATAGTTGAACCCCCAATGGAATTTGTACCCAAAACCTTAGGACCTGTATTTAAGTACGTTAGCGCTGAACCACGCCTCTAAATTACCGTTTGATTAATTAGGGCTTTCTGCCTCAAGCAGAAAGTCCTATTGGGTTTGTTATGTGTTTTCTTATTCAACTTATATCTGTCCATTCCCCTAGGTCATCAATGTTACCGGTCAGTTTTGATAGGTATTACAATTGAAAATACACTCAAAATGGAGGTACGGGACCCATTCTCAAGCTCTTGAACAATATTTTAAACTTTTGGTATGGTCACTTCATCCAACACATGCATTCGTTTTCACTATAACAGACCAAACAGTTGAACCTCTTTCTCAAAGACTAAAACTAAAAGGTAACTGAATGAAAATTTAACATACGAGCCTAATGATAAGTTGGAAACGATGGTTTTGTGTCATCGAATGGTTATAATTCTCTACTCATTAGTTTGGTGTATAGGATTTCCTTTTAACTTTAACCCCAATTAACGTATAAACCAAAGATAAAATAATATTGTTTTTTTCTCGTCTGCTTCTGGATGGTTTATGATAATGGTTTCTGGGAAAGGAAGAAATCGTGAACGGAAGAATCTAATTGGGGAATTTTAAAGGGATTGTCTACATAAGACATAGAGCGTTGCTAATTTGATGTTCATTTTTTCGTGTTCAACTCGAGTTTGTGCTCAAAGTTTAATTGTATTAGTCAGTTAATTTTTCAAATTTTGCTATACTTTCTCTGTTCCACAATTAGCTCCTACTACAATTTACATAAATTCACTATCAAAGTTACTCAATTTGTTTTGATATATATAAAATAAGCAAACCAAGTTTCATTCTCAAACTAAGTTAAGCTGGAAAAGGTTTTATAACCTCGGGGCCTGTTTAAAATTAAGGAACGGTTTTAAGTCTGAAAGCAGCCTGTTCAAAGATGGTCATTGACTAAGAATTTGATTGTTAACTATATAAGTGTATAACGTCCATAAATACTTATCTACAGATGTATGGGTAACCAATTCAACCATCTGTTATTGTGAAATAAAGGATGGTCTCCACATCACCTGCAATACCGTCACAGACGGTATTGAAACTATATTTAGAATTATAAAACCTTATTTATATTTTCTTTTACCGTTATTTGGTTGATCACTTTCTCTCTTTGTGCATGCGCTAACTTCATAGGTTGATTTACGAAATTCCTAACCTGAACTGGTGAAGACACCGTGTTACGAACCGCCTGCTTCGGGGATACCGTATGCTGTATTTAACATTTCGCAGAAGTTGCGTTTACGAAAATAGCGTTTCTCCATGTAATGTGACCTAGGCTTGATTATTTCTTTCTTGTTTTAAATAAATCACGTAAACAATTCCTTTCAGCCATTGTCGGCCATTTTTGATGTACCGCATGTACCACCTTGGAAAAAGGAGCACGTAGAACATATTCTAAACGTTGCCCCATTCCATTTTCTTTTTTCGGTTTACACAGAACATATTCGGGGCTCTAAATCAAGGGCTCAATCACACAGTATATAGTTACATTATACCATATCCAATCACATTCCTGACACACCGGTCCTGGTGGCCGAGTGATTATAGCTTCCGCCTCGTACCACGTGATCTACCAAAGTCTTTGATTGTTATAGAATTAAGTTAATACGTATGGCATGCCACATGCATGAAAGTTTTGCTACATGATATTTTCTAAAACGCATATCATCACATTTTGAATTTATCAGCTATAAATGTTGTAAACAATTAATACATGATAAATAATATGTTATGTTAAACTTTTATTAGTATGTCTCTCTTTTGTTTGGCTGTTAGTTCTGGGATAGGTAAGAGCAGTGACAGGGTTATGTGACTGGGCGTGGTATCATGCCACTTGTCTACGGCGAGATGTCGAAATGAGACAAAATCATATATGATGTATATAGCTGTTACCTCGTATGGACAAGATGTCCACAAATGACTTAACTAATGTTGGTGCGACATTAAACCCAAGTATGCAAACAAACGTGATACTACGTCAACCAATTCTGGAATTACATTTTTGTATATATATGCAGAGTACAAAAAAAATGAACGCAACACTGTGTTGAATGGTCAAGCGCACGCTGAACCTTAGTATGTTTTCATTAATTACCACTAAAAGTATGCTTGGAATTAGGGATAATGAGGAAGATTCTCATTCCTTACCATGCTTAATATCTTAAATGGACTTGTCCTTTCTTCATTTTAGGATGTGCCATTAGTTGTTTATGGGAGTGCTTGTTGAAATTTTATTGCCTGAATAGCAAATAGTTCAGACCATGATCAGACTGCACGGACGTTGCAGGCTGACCTTGACTTTCACTGGTCGTAAAGAATTAGCAATGTAAGGGTTAAACAAGCATGGCCTTGAAGTTGATTTAAGGTAAAGTCCATGTAATGGTTCCGCTACATTTCGGACCTGATGGCCTTTTTACGGATATAACCAAGGTTTCCTATTGTTTCATTTAGGATATCCTGGTTATCTTGATAGAGGTTAAGTGGTCCAAGACGTAGCGCAACCATTTCAGGGACTTTTGACGTTTGCACTTAATAATGATAATAATGAAGGTATGTTCACTTAATGGACACGATCTACCCTTATAAATAGTATATATTTACAGAAATTTCAAGAAAACCATCGTCGGTTCGCATTTGTAATCATCAGGTGTCTAGCCAGCAGACTTTATGTGTCTGTTTTCAGAGAGTGACCCGATATAATCACTTGTTACAGTAGGGTCATACAATAACAAAGAGTCAGAGCATAAATAAAGTTAACTAAATAGCTTTGTTGTTTTCATGTTTATATATATATTTAGTATATAAGTGATAATGAGTAGGTCTGTTTAATAACCGTGGTCTTATATGAAAGTTTTATGTTTAATCAACAAAAGACATTTGGCATTATACTCCACATTTGCGTTCAGAATAAAGAGGGAGGGAACAACTCCTAATGATGTGTTCGTTAAATGAACACGATCTACCTCAGGTAAGTTATATATTTTGACAGAATTTCCGAGAAAGGCATTATCGGTTCACTTAATTGTTCGTAAGTGTCATTATCAAGCATGAAGGTATCACGCTTTATAAGTCTTATGTCAGACAAGTGACCTTACAGCATCACTTAGTCTTGTTGCAGAATAGACAAATAGTACTGAAATGTCACCTTTGAAATAAAATGGCATATTTTATTTTTAGCGATATGTATATATAAAGAGGCGTTAGATAACTTTATTCATTTCGTACAAGAAATTGTCCGAAGAATGGTCAGCGTGCATCGCATTCTATCAAGACTTCGAGGTGAGTGCGTTTAAATTCTACCGCAGATGTTTTGTCTATTATTTATTTTTTCTAATGTAAAGAGACATTGATACCAACTACATATATAGTAGAAATTAAATTATTTTGGATTGGACTACAATTACGTTATTCCAACCAAAATGATATCTGAGATTATTTCACTTTTTTTTTTTTTTGATTAAATGGTAATATTAAAAAAGGAAGGGAAGACACTGTTTTAGACCAAATTTGGAAAAACGTGTTTATAGCGCAATTGAATATTGAAAATAGATCAGGTTATGTTTTAAAGGCATAAATTAAGAAAAAAATAAACGTAATTGAGGTAGTTTTTTTTTTTTTTTTAGTTTGAGTGTAACATTTTATTGTCCCCGTGACATAGGTAGCAGTGGGTCCGGGATCCATCCCACCGACTACTTTACAATATTTATGCATATAACTGTTAATTAACTCCAGTTTTATTATATATAGAATACATTAAAACTGAGCTTACAATTGTCCATCTTATATTTTCAGCTTCGGTGTATTTAGTATTTTTAAAAATGTCTATTGCTAGTCTGAAGCTTTGTTTAAGACCATATATGGTTGGTATTACATTTTTCATCTTGCTTAAGTAACATATTTAATGTCTGTTTCTACAGTTCCTAATATCACAAATGATTTGTCAATTTTTATTGATGGTTCATATTATTTTATTTTATAAATCAAATATTCTATTATTGGTTTAGTTTTTGCACATTCCCCAAAAAGATAGATCATTGTCTCTTCTTTACTTTTACAAAAAGTACATAAATTAATTTCTTTTATTTTCATTTTTATAAAGAAGAGAATAAGTACCTAGTATTCTATGTAATGTTCTTGTTTGCAACCACTGAATATAAGTATCATTAGTACATTTAAAAGTGTAAGTATAAATAGCTTCCCAGTTTATATTCGATTTGCTTAATGTTTCAATCTATTTACTTTTACTGGTAGGTATTTCAGTGTTTTTTGACAGTACATTGTAAACATACTTGTTCATATCAGTACAAGTATTAATAGGATTTATGTAATCATTGTTTCTAGGATTCTGAAATAGAATAACAGACCAATTATTAAGCTGTATTTTCTTTTTCTTAGCATAACTTAATATTGCACATTTTAAAATATATAAGTGCATATAATTTATATTATTTCAGCAATTTTGTTTAAGTATTCTATATTAAAAAAAATCCACCAACATCTATAAAATCTTTAACCCTTTCCCTCATAGATGAAACCATAAAAAGACCTATGCGAACAACATAAAACCAGATCAGCCTGCGAGTAACTCGCAGGCTGATCAGGTTTTATGCTGTTCGCTGCTCCTCGGTGGTCTGGAAATGAGGACTTTATAATTAAATTTGGTAAGGTTTAACTGTGGTTTTCTGCAGATCAGGCTTTATGTGGTACCTATTGAGTGCGTCAAAATGAGTCTATATGAGGGAAAGGGTTAATGAATCTAATACCTCGACTATAAAGTTTGGGTATAACGATATGATTCTTACTATTAAATAAACAATCATTATAAAATAATGGCATATGTAAAAATTGATTAATATCATCAATACAAACTTTGTCCATATAGTACATATATAATGTGAAGACATCTATCGAGAACTGATTTGAAATTCTTTTTTTTTTTTTTTAATAATTACAAAGTATAACTTCCCCATGTTAAACAGTTTATCTATATCAAACAGGATTTTAACAATATATAGCATTTACTATTGTTGTCACTGCAATATTTCTCAGCCATTTTATTTTGCGACTGCGTTCGTAACTGTAAATATCAATCGTTTTTAAACCACCATTTTCATTTTTTTGTGTGTAAGATTCGTGTTTTTTATCTTACTTTTTCCGTCCCATATGAAATCATAAAATATATTATTCAACATCTTGAGGAATTCAGTACTTGGTGTTGGTAAACTAATGAATAAATGCGTAAAGAGTGGAAGTAGAAGAGCTTTGATACATTTTTCCTTCCTATTGGGGTTAACTTCCTTTTTTTCCAGTGACTGATGTACGTTTTTACATTTGTCAATTTGGAATTAAAGTTTAAAGTTTCCATTTTAGACAAATCAACTTCAAATATCTATTCTAAGAATTTGAATTGTATATCTCCCCAGGTTAATTTCCATCTTGTTTTTATTGAACGTGTACTATATTTTAAAGAACCAATCCAAACTACTTTTGTTTTATCATAATTTGCTCTTAATCCAGACAACTAAAATAATTCATTAAGTAGGTCTAAAAGTGAATTTAGTGTTTTTTCTGTACCATCTAATAACAAATATGTGTCATCTACAAATTGTGAAAGTTTATATTCATTACCATCAATCTTTATTCCTTTTATATTTTTACTAGTTCTTATCTTTATGGCTAAAATTTCCGTACAAAGAATAAAAATATATAACGATATGGGACCTCCTTGTCTGCATCCTCTATTTACTTTAAAGAATTCAGACAAAAAGCCAATTCTTTGAACACCTGTTTCAATATTGTATAAAAACATGCTAATCCATTTGCGAAATGACTCACCAAAATAAAGAACGTTAAGGGTTGTTCGATGAATTTAAATGACACTGAATCAAAAGCTTTTTCAAAGTCAATTAACATTACTAATCCAGGTATATTATTATCCTCAGTGTATTTCATGACATCATATAGTAATCTTGTGTTGTCACCTATGTATCGACCTTTAATAAATCCTGTTTGATCTGAAGATATAAGTGAGCTTAAGACTTTTTTCAATCTGTTAGCTTTTGTACTAGATGCTATTTTATATACTACATTCAAAAGGGTTATTGGTCTTAAGTTTTCTAACAAAATGCTTAGGTTTGTTTTCTTAAGGTATGCATGTAATGATATCCATTTTAATATTTCTTGAGAAAGAATTTGATTTAAAAGCACCATTTAATGCTCGAACTACAAAATATCCAAGTTTACTCCAGAAAACCTTAAAAAATTTGAATTGAAACCATCAAGTCCAGGACTTTTGTCATTTTTCATATTTTTAAGTGTATCAGATACCTCTTTATATGTTAAATATCTTTCAAGCATCTCAGCCTCATCACTATTAAGTTTCCTGACATCTACTCCTTCTATTTTATTTTGTATATTGAAATATTTTGTATTCGATTGACAACTATATAAATGTTCATAAAAAGTTTGAGCTTCTTTCAGATTTTTTTTTGCTGTCCGATATAATTGTACCAGCGTCCTTTTCAATAAATGTTAATGTTTTGTTTTCTTTATATATTTTTTCTAAATTACAAAAATAGCTAGTGACTTTTTCTCTCTGTTCAATCCACTGTGCTCTTGATCTAATAAGTGAACCTCTAATTTTTATGTTTCTTAATTCATTAAGCTCATTTTGTAAAGATAAAAGTTCGTTTATATGTTCAATGGTAAAATTTGACTCTAATTTCAGTACATATGTTTCTTCAATCAATTCTTTTTCTTTATTTTATGTCTCTTTTGCTTTGAGTAAGATATTGTTTTTCCTCGGATTTCAATTAATAATGTTTCTAAAAATAATTGATCATTTATCACAAATTCTATATGCTCTTTATCAATATGTTCAATATTATCCAAATTATAAACAGGTGAACAATACTGCTGTATAATTTCATTAATTTTGTAGTCAATACATTCAACATAGTTGATATCGTGTAATAAGGCATTATTGAATTTCTATAGACCTTTTCCATGATTGACTGAAGAGAAGCACATTTTCATATATATTATCGAATGATCTGATTTATAACTTATGTCATTGTCACAGTTCTTTAAGTAGGTCATCTTATTATTAGTCATCAGAAAAAATCTAATCTTCCCTGTTGTAATGGGTTGAGTCTCTGCCATGTGTAATTTTGAGATGCACTATACAGTTCTCTGGATGAAATCTATTAAATTTCTATCTGTAATGAACGATAACAATTTATTCTTGCTTTATTATTATGATTTGTTGATTTATAATTTCTATAGTCTATTTCCGGATTTAAAACAATATTAAAATCTCCAACAAGAATATATGAGTCTTTTGTCTCAAAACTATCAAGCATTTTAAACAAATTTTCAAAAAACAAAGGACTATCTTTATTTGGAGCATATCTATTCATCAGTACAAATTTAAAATCATTGAATAATAATTCTAGGATCATTAAGTTACCATTGTTATCATTTTTTTTTTTCATTTAAAATTTAAATACCTATTTTCTTTCTAAATAAGATAGTTACTCCTCTTGCATATGATTTTCCATGATTATAATAACAACAACCATCCCAGTTCTGAGTAAATCATTTTCTCCATATCTTGTGTAAAATGTGTTTCTTGCAGACAGAGTATATCCACTTTTTTTTTTATTTAGATTAGTCGTTTTTTTGTTGTTTTTTTCATGAGAAGAAGATAATCTATGAAGAAAATCATTACTGTAGAGTAATCATATTAAGTTGTAGTAAATACAAAGCATTTATAGCTACTTTTTATTTTTCTTTTATGGTGTATTACACTGTATTTATCAAACAAAGGAAAATCATATAAGAATTTAAAGAAATGGTATTCACTGGATGCAAAAGCCAGTGAATAAAACAGACAAACAGACAAATAATCTCTGAGTCTTCACCTATTTACATGATACAAATTATAGTATGTGCGTCTGATGAAACAGACAAGAAAGTACTTCAAGGGAATAATAATATAAATAAATCAAAGCATGCTACACATATATACACATATACTATTTTAGACCAAATTTGGAAAAACGCGTTTACAGCGAAATTCAATATTGAAAATGGACCAGGTTATGTTTTAAATGCATAAATTAAGAAAACAACTAAACGTAATTGAGGTAGTTTTTCTTGTAACGATAATATCATGAATTTATTGCTCCAGTCGAGCTTGACAACAGCCGGTGAAGGCTATTTCCGGTTTCTTTCGTAGTGAATATAAAGGTAAATGTTTATTGGTCAATCAAAATGCAAACGAAACTGACATTTTTCGGGAAAACTTCACTGAGTTACGGAGATCCAGAAAATCTTAAACAACGCAATTGAAAATGGGCACAATGTAATCATTGTCGGACAA
>CM037779.1:44860323-44907907 GCA_021229015.1 Solen grandis | reverse complement strand
TTTAGTCACTTGATTTTGACGTCGTCAAAATATAAAAAATATTCATTTCAATACGTATTCGCGCTCCAGCGTCATGAGCATTGATGCCAATCTTAAGCATACTTTATAGAATTTATGTTGTGTAACTTGTTTATGACAACATTGATTTGTAAGCAAAATATATTAAAAAGATCAAAAGATTGTATATATTAACTTTAAATAAGTAATAATGCCGTACCTTAACATGCGCGAAAAGTCCAGAAAATTTCAAGTGATTACGTTTTCAAACATGACTTATTCATGTATTTCGTAAAAGGGTTTATTCATGGAAATCTATTAATTTGCAGAAAGACATGTAAGTGGTCATTGGGTTGGTTGAGCAAGATCCGATTGTTCTTTTGCAGGAATGAATGCCTGCGTTGAATAGTGAATTGTGATACGTTTTTGAGTAAATGAGTCGCATTTACGATGAATTAGTATAATTATACTAGAGCCAGAAAACCTTTACGGAAATCTTATTGCATTTGCTATCATGGCTTTCTGAAAACCTGAAGAAAATGACAAATACATGTATATCTTCCTATCGGTTTTTATATTTTCTAAATGTTTAACGGTTTCTTTTTCTAAATCTTTAAAAATAAGCAAATATACAAAGCAAAAGAATAGTTGAAAGTTTCAAGACTTTTATATCGTTAATTACATAGAAATAAGAAATTATTTTCATTATTTTGCTTACACCTCTGCCTTTGTTTCCCTCTAATTTTGCAAATGTAAAACTCAATCAATTTAAAGGTTGAAAGTAATCGATTTTAAAGTATTTTTTTTCTTTTTTACAATTTCAATTGTGGATCAAATTGTAATGAATACATGTTAAGCCATATGCTTACAAAGAAAAAGATATTAAATGAAGAATAAAAAAAATCGATTGAATAACGTAAGAAAAAAAATTCTTGAGGATATTATTATCTTAAAATTTTCCTGGTTTTTTTTTTTTTTTTTTTTTTTTTTTTTTTCTGAATGATAGAAAACGGGTGCATAATCAAATAAGATCCATATTTATGCTTTCTCAATATCTTCTTAAGAAGAAGAAGAAGAAAAAAAAAAGATTTAAAGCTTATTTTTGAACATAATCGTAAGTATGTATTTAAGATAATGATGATTTACGTATTAAATCATACATTATTATGCATCATTATTCCATTTTTTTTGTATTAACTTATATATTTAATACCTTTGAAATAAGCAAACGGAAAGCCGCTTCGTTTGTATCTTAAACAAACGACTTCTAGTTCAAATTGTTTTGATTGGTTGAAAAAGTAGGCCTCAGGAGCTAAAAATAGATTTTAAAAATGCAATATTTGAAAATCTTCTTCTGTAAAACTGCAGGGCCAAGGGCTTAGATATTTGGTTTATAGCATTGTCTAGTGGACCTCTACCAAGTCAAAATTAGCCCCGCGCCAGGTGTCGCTTTTATATAGGAAAATCTAGAAAAATCTTCTCATCAGAAACCACAAGGCCTGGAGTTTAGATATTATGTGGTGTGTAACATGGCCTTATAGACACGTATCAAGTTTGTTCAAATCATGGCCCTGGGGTCAAAATTGGCCCCGCCCCAGGGGTCACTTGATTTTACATAGACTTCAAAAGGAAAACTAGAAAAATCTTCTTGTCAGAAACTAAATGGCCTGAAGTTTAGATAACTGGTATGTAATATGAAGTAGCAGACATCTACCAACTTTGTTCACATCATGGCTCTGGGGTCAAAATTGGCCCCACCCCAAGAGTCACTTGATTTTACATAGGCTTATATAGGAAATTCTAGAAAAATCTATTTGTCAGAAACTAAAAGGCCTGTCACTTGATTTTACATAGACTTATATAGGAGAGTCTTTAAAAGATCTTGTCATAAACCAGAAGCTGAACCATTAGTTTTCAAATCATGGCTCTTGGGTATAATTTGGTCCTTCCCTGTGTCACTTGATTTTATAGCTACATGTATGACCATCAAAATTTGGACTGCAGGTACAGTTTTGTGTGGAATTACAATTATTTTGCTGTACATCTTCATGGATTTTGTTTTCAGTATGACTGTTTCATAAAAGGCAATATATCTCAGGTGAGCGATTCAGGGCCATCATGGCCCTCTTGTTTAATTATCTGCCTATATTTAACAATGAATTTCTGTCCAGAGAATAACTTATTTACTTTATACAGTGAAACCTTGTTAGTAAAGACTCCATTTCGGACACTTTTCTCTTGGAAGGATTTCCACAACGTAAATATACTTCGATATTATGGAAATTCGCGTTCCAGATCCGGACATCCATTTGGGGAACCAATTTTCCTTTTGCTTTTCAAAATGACTCAATAATCCGGGTACCAGTTCAGACTTCCCTCTTACTATTTTCAGACATTATTCGGACTACTCATGGTGTGTTACTGCCATGGAATTGTCACCTGCAGATTGTTTTTCAAATAACAACCTCGAGTGATTATCACTTATAAGTCGGGAGAAGAGGAGGCAATTAAGGGCTGGTATAGCCGCAACCTACATATAATGTACAAATTAGCGAGTGAATAGGGTAAAATTTATTCACAACTGCAGATGTATGCTGTAAAAAGTGACATAATGCCAACCGCACTTTTGATCGTTTTTTGTTCATGTTTTGTTTTCAGTGCCTACATTTATTATTAATTAAATCAGTTCATATTGCTCACAAATGCAGAATAAAAAATGGTTCACAATTATGCTGTCTCATACTTAATGTGCCCTTTTCTTCTCATAAAGTATGTTGATGGATTAAAATGAATTAAAAAACGATGCATCATCTTAAATGTGCTCAAGGTAAGCTTTGAAATTGGGTCATGTGGGGTCAATAAGTAGGTCATGAGGTCAAATCTTAGAAAAAGCTTGTTTACACTGTAGAGGCCACATTTTTGGCTCAATCTTCATGAAACTTGGTCAGACTGTTTGGTCTCCATAAAATCTTTGACAAGTTTAAATTTGGGTCATGTGGGGTCAAAAAGTAGGTCATGAGGTCAAATCTTAGAAAAACCTTGTTAAAACTCTTGAGGCCACATTTTTGGCCTAATCTTCATGAAACTTGGTCAGAATGTTTGTTTCTTTAAAGTCTTGGACAAGTTTGAATTTGTGTCATGTGGGTCAAAAAGTAGGTCATGAGGTCAATTCTCAGAAAAACCTTGTTAACACACTAGAGGCCACATCTTTGGACCAATTTTTATGAAACTTGGTCAGAATGATTGTCTCCATAAATTCTTGGACAAGTTCGAAATTGGGTCATATGGGGTCAATAAGAAGGTCATGAGGTCAAATCTTAGAAAAACATTGTTTACACTCTAGAGGCCACATTTTTGGCCCAATCTTCATGAAACTTGGTCAGACTGTTTGGTCCATAAAATATTGGGCAAGTTCAAAAGTGGGTCATGTGGGGTCAAAAAGTAGGTCAGTATGAAAAATCCAACATATGTTGCTCATTTATAATCAGGTGAGCGATTCAGGGCCATCATGGTCCTCTTGTTTTAAATATACAATAAACAGAGCCAGATCCAGGAGTTCAGGTTAGAGGGAGCGCAGTATTAAAAAAAATGTAGGCAGTGACAATGCCACAATGCAAGCGGCTTGCCGCTTTGCCCGAGCCATGAGAAGGGTATAGTTAATATGTAGATAAGTGAGAAGCAGAAGTGTAATGATTATGAAACAGAACTATGTTGGGTTCTCCATTTCTAATATGAGTCAAGCCCAATAATTTGACATACTCCACTCATGGATGGCTTTCAGTTGAAGTCAGTTATTTGACATCTGACCTGCTCAGACGGGCATAGTGTTTTTCTTACACATGTATTAGCAGGGGACACATGTGTTCCAAGGAACACTCTAGTTATACCCACCACACAACAAAGTTGTAAGGGGTGTATACTTGATTCAGCTTGTCTGTCTTGTTTTTTTTGTCTTGACCAAAACTAAAAAAGTATGGAAGGTATGAAGATGAAACCTCATATGTGGATAGTGGATAGATCTCATTGAGGGAGTGTTTGTGGGGTGCTGTGACCAAGAACCATAACTCTCTGTCGCGTAATTTTGGAGTTATTGCCCTTTGTAAATTTTTATACTCAATATTTGTCCGGGCCATAACTCAAAAAGTATAAAAGGTATCAAGATGAAACTTCATATGTGGATAGATCTCATTGAGGGGTAGTGCAGTGACTAAGAACCACAACTGTCATGTGCATAATTTAGGAGTTATTGCCCTTTGTAAATTTTTATACATATTTTTTGTCAGGACCATAGTCCACATATGTGTACCTATTACTTGTGATATTGTTCTACTTTTGATTCCACAATATCCCATACGGGTACACAGCTTGAAAGGTCAATTTATGTGCGGAAAGTTTTCCTTCTATCGCTAACCAAAGCCTGATTTAAAAATTAGGCATTAAAATTTCTGCATAAAAATTAAATGACAACTCAACTTACCTATATTGCCGAGATCCTTGAACAATAATGTATCCATTCCAATCAGGTTTTAATCCTCATAATGTATAGAAATGCTTTTAAAACACATTTTACTGCACTATGTGTAGTTGACCTACTTTTTCAATATTCAAATGAGTTATGTCGGTGTATAGGTAAAATATTTCTCTTCAGATAAGACCTTATTGTTACGGTGCATGAAACAGAAGAAGAGCATGTGAATAATGAGTGCCTTAAATAATGTTTCAAACAATAAGATATAGATTGAACAACAGTTTAATTAATAACATTGTCACATACATATACACATGCTTACATATTTTGATAAACGTTAGATAACACATGAATATTTATAGTGATTTTATGTATATTGCTGATCAACTTGGAACTTTAACTAGTAGTATACACGATGGTGGTTCTGGCTCACTTTTGCACCGAATGACCTTTGCGATCTTCTCCAAGTGTTTTTTCTTGCAAATAGGGCCCTCTATATCTTTATATTTTGAACCCCAATTTTGTGGGCCCCAATTCCTATATGTACCCCAGACTATTCCATGTAGTGGGGTCCCTATATGTTTTTTCCGATGTTTTTGACACTTTGTGTCGGGTGCAACTTTACTATAGCGTATTTTTGCCGGAGCTACCGTAAATGTTGGCTGCGAGGGCCCCCCTCATGCGGGCCCCAAGCCTGTGCGATAGCGCATTTTTTTGCGGATGTCGGCCGCCCCATCCGCAAATTTCGACCAACAAAAGTTGGAGTGGGCCAAAAGGGGTAGCATAATTTTTGTTACTATAGCGCAAATTTTGCCACAGCTACCGTGGTTTCGACAACCTTTTTTGTAGTCCAAGTATATACACTAGCCAGGTAGGTATACTATAGCGCAATATTTGCCAAAGCTACTGCGGTTTCAACAACCTTTTTTGTAGTCCAAGTAGGTACACTAGCCAGGTCCAACCAGACCAGGTAGGTACAACCAGCCAGCCATGGGTACAGCACTAGAGGGGTGTCTTTTTGTTGTTGAAAATTTTTTTCTATGTGCATTTTTCATCGGAACAAAAGCAAACTTTTTTGTAGTCCAAGTAGGTACACTAGCCAATCTCCTTTTTGCGCCTATTCCATGTAGTGGGGGTCTATGCGTGTCGATGGAACCGGAGGCATATAGACAGGTTTCTGGACCGGAATAGGTTTTTGCGGCTGCTGGCAATGTTTCCATGTTGCCACAACTATGACTTCGCAGCGAAGGAAATGCAGGCCCACTTCCAGGCTGTTTCCACAATATTTGTATCCTCTTGTTTCTTGTCTTCGGTAACCAGCCCTTTTTGTTACTTGTCGACAGCAACCAGCAGCTCAACGAGAAAGGCGTCTCCGTCATCGTCGGCCTCCATCTTGGCCAGCACCCCCACCAACATATTCGTAGTCTGCTCCTGGCGCTCCTCTAGTCTACCCAACATGGTCGTAGTTTGCTCCGTGCGCTCCTCTAGTCGACCCAACCTCTCGTATAGGTTTTCGATAGAGGCCCCTCAAGGTACCGAATGGCTGGTGCCCAACCGCTCTTCGATAGAGGTCCCTCTAAGGGGGCTAGGATCCGCCTCGACCAACCGTTCGTCGATAGAGGAACTGTACGGCACGACTGCAGTTATGGATCGGGCTCACCATTTTGTGTGTTAGGAACTGCTTGTCCAGCTAAATCTTTTTGAGCCTTGAGGACCCGATACCATAGCGATTTTTCGCCTCGTGTGCCGACAGCCGGCCTCGGAGGGAGCGGATTTCTTGGATCTGCTCCTGGGACAAATCTCGTCTAGGTGGCATGGCTATATACAATTTTCCCACGCCTCCAATTGTATTGGAATATTGCAAACTATTGCAAACGTCTGTTGTAGGGGTTGCAAACTATTGCAAACGTCTGTTGTAGGGGTTGCAAAAGTCTGTCGTAGGGGTTGCAAACAATGGCAAACAACTGGTTGCAAACAAATTGCAAACAACTGGTGGCGGTCGAACAAAAATTTTTTTTGGAATTAGAAAAAAGGCTACGTGTATGCTATACACCAAACATGGAGATAGTTCGCAGTAGAGGCAACCCACCATGCTTTCCATACAACGAATTCCAAAAACTTCGAAAAGGGTACAAAGCCGGGAGCCCTCGAGTTTGGGAGTCACTCAATGGCCTTTTAGCCAAAAATGTTTCGACAGAAATTTTGGGTAGTATAGGGGCAAAAGCGGCAGAAAAATTGTTGGCGTGGGGCCAAGTTTGTTTGCCAAGTGGGGTGGTCGTGGTATAGGCCGTAGCAGAACCTGGAGATACCAGGCAGACGAGGCGGTCTTTCCTTTTTTGTGGCGTCGTCCGCACTGCACCCAAATTACAGAGGAGGGGGAGCCATCTTTCGCAGCGACTCGACCTTGCCCAAATCTCTCTCGAGAAAGTATCTGTATGTTGGCGTTTCTACATCTGTCGCGGGTTCTCCATCCTCCCCAACTGGAACCAGGAATAGGATCGTGCGTGGCGAGCCTCGAAATGTTGTCGAAGCATAGCGCCGACAGAGGTATTTGCCTTGTTGCATGTCGATCGCCCTTTTCGGCATCTGGAGTTTCAGGGCTGGGGCCTCCAGCAGCATACCATACTGTACGACCTCTTGGTATTCTTGTTCTTTTTTGGTCAAGGCTTGCAGGGTGGCCAGATGCTGGGGATCTGGGGCGGCCACAACGCGTATTGGGTTCCAAGAGATCTGGTCTCCCCTGGCCTGGAAAACCCTGGTCGGCTCTATCTCTATCTCCAGCCCAGCGAGACTGCCATTTCCAACTTGTGGAAGCCAGTGTGTTTCTGTGGGTTTCTTTTTCTGCTGTCGGTTTTCGACTTGAACACGTCGGCGCACTCGTCTAGCACCCTTCCGAGTCCTTTCATTGCACACATGACATAGAGGGCTCTATCGTGCATGCGTACCAAGACTACGCGATGGCTGTTTGTGGACTGGCGGTACCCAAGAACGATCCATCTATCTGGCCCGGCTATGTCTGCAACCTTGTCAGTCGTATATGCGCCTAAAGCGTCCTTGACCTGCTCCATGGTTTCTAGCAACAACGCCTCATACCTCCTTTTTGCCTCCGCTATTTTGGCCAAGCGTGCAAGTTCTTCAGCTCATAGGCACTGTTGTTCTTCATAGTGTCGCTGCTCTTCTTCTAGCCTATCCCAGGCACGTTGCTTCCACTCTTCGGCGTTTGCCGCATCTTGGATTTCTTGGAGGTGCTTTTCGCGTTTCCATCTCAATAGCATAGAGATTTTGCGGCCTTCTGCCACCTCTGGGACATCTTGTATTTCGTAGGCCGAGATGTCTACGCCTATCGCATGGCACTTTTTGTCCCTCCAAACCCACTCTACCATTGCCGAGGGTGGCAAGAGAATCGAAGGGTCTGGGCCTTTCGGGTGTAGTTGGGTTGGCCTCTTGCTGGCTGCCAAGATAGTGCCGGCGTCCTTGGTGTAGCATCGGAGGGGGCCCAGCTCTATATCCTCTTCGCTACCTCCAAATTGTTGACCCTAAAGATTGGACACGCTCGGAATCCGAATTCGGCCGCAGCCCACTCCACGGCCCTTTCCCAAGTTTTGTCGTTGTCTACATTGGCTTTGGTTGGCCAGATTCGAACTCCCGAGACCCGGCCCGTCGTAGTGTACCCGACCAAGACAAGACACCAGTCAAGGCACGTAGAAAGGTTCTCCCACTGCTTTGTTGGTGGCTGGACAACGAACAAGCCTTCTTTTTTCTGGGGGGAGACAAGGGCCAAGGCCTCTCCCACCACCTCTTTGGCTGTGTCTTCCGAGAGATCTCATCCTCATAGAGAGGCATACAGAGAGACTTCGACTTCCGCGCGCCTGTACGTCTGGATGCAAGAATGTGCGCCGCAGGTGGTCGTTTGGGCAGTCAACATAGTCGGCCAAGTGCCCGCCAATAGGCTCTTGGACCTCGCCAACCTGGATGTTTGACACAATTTTGTTGTACAGCTTTGTGCAGACCGTGTAGCCAGATTCGCTATGCACCCATGTACAAACGTGCTTTCCTAAGCTGTCGGTGTTCGCCAAGATCGTGGCAGTGGACGTTCGCATTGTGGTGGCCAGGTCACCTTGCTTCAGAACCCTTCGAACTCGCATAGGTATTCCACAAGAGCTTTTTGGTCTAGGACCCCAGAAAAGTCCTGCATATAGTCTATGCAGTAGAGGCCATATCCGTGGGCCAACAGCTTGTGTTCGAAGGTCGGCAAAGATGCTTGCAGTTCGCCCATAGGGAGCTCACCTTTGCCACAAAGACTCCGGCAGGTTTGGTCTTCGGGTACAGCTCTCACCACTTCGCCAGCGCCTTTTTCTTGGTGTCGGACTCGATCCTGGCGCTCATCTCCAAGATGGCGCTGCCTTTGACGTTTTTTCAGGTCGCAAGCATGTGGACTATGTTCGCCTGCATGTGGCCTCTCGATTTTCCATTTGGGTCCTTCCCCATTCTCTCGTGCACCGGGGTAGAAATCCTGGTGACGATGTATTTTGCGGAACCGTCCTCTCCGATTGTGCAGTAGAGGGGGTTGGCTCGAGATATGCAGTCTTCGCGCCGCATGTACCCAAACACGTACACATCATCGACAAACGTTGGAAGTCCCTCTAGGGGGCATAGGTGGGTGCGTCCCAAGTTTCCGGCCAAGTAGTCGACCTCGGCTATGTTTGGTATGAGGTTGCTCTTGTGCGCATTTTCGAGGAGCAAATGGATGGCCACAGACTTCTCGGACCGTATCCCATCGCCTGGAATGTAGCTTGTACTGCCATTGTTGCTGTAGGTATGTGGGTTGCTCTATGCTAGGTGTTTGCTTTTCTCTAATAGGAAAAATTTTTCGACAACAAAAAGACACCCCTCTGGTGCTGTGCTGGCTGGTTGTACCTGGCTTTATGTACCTACCTGGTCTGGTTGGACCTGGCTAGTGTACCTACTTGGACTACAAAAAAAGGTTGTCGAAACCGCAGTAGCTCTGGCAAAATTTGCGCTATAGTAAAAATAAAAGGATATAGAGGGCTCTATTTGCAAGAAAAAACGCTTGGAAAAGATCGCAAAGGTCATTCGGTGCAAAAGTGAGCCAGAACCACCATCATGTATACTACTTAACTGGACATTTATTTTCGATTAAATGGATTTTACTAGCGTGCGAATTAAGTATCAAACTCGAGGCCTAAACGTCGATGCAGCAGTAAACCCCCCCCCTTACCTTTCGGCATTTTTTTTTAACCCTCCAGAAAATAAAGGCAATGTCAAGATCACTGATACTGACGCCCATTCCAAGCACTTTGATGGCGCCAATATCTGACCTGAAATCCCTCAGAATTCGGTCTTTGGTCTCCTCGTCAGAAGACGCATGGAACATTTCAATGCATCTATTTGAGATTGTTTTCACACTGTTCTTAAAGCCCTTAAACCCAAGCTCATAGACAAGCCATGACCATAGGTTGTGCAGACTTGTATAAGATCAAAAGATCAAACAATCAAAAGCACTGTAAACTGAAAGTTATTGTTATTATTTTTTTTTTTTTTGGTATGAATGATAAATATCATGCATATGCGATCATATACGTCTGTAATAATAATTCAGATGAAAAGATGAAACTGTTTAACAAATGGATGTATGTAAAAAAATATATAAATATATTTCATTTCAAAATGAAACCTCAACGCAATAATTTTCATTGATTATTGGTATTAGGTAAGAAGTGGGGGGGTGGGGGGGTCATATTCCTCACTTAACTTAGATAAAATGTTGAAAACACTAACTGCTTCGAATAAGAATTTGGATTTTTCCTGCGCGGAATAAAGTATTAACGGATTACAGGGTCGAATATGGATAGTAACATTATTGATTTCATTAAGTACTGTAAAATCAATGTTTTTGCTGAATTAAATTTTCTTTGAATCTGTTAAAGGTATATTTGGTTGTTACATATGTTTGTGGAATCATGGTCTAGAAAACCTGAGATCTATGAAATAAACAGTTTTTGTGGGGATAGATATTCGTGATCCAAGAAATCAATGAAAACTAGTCCCTCGTAAATTACTGATTTTACAGTATTCAGTCAGTCAATTCTTCAGTCATTGTCATTTTAATTTGGTAAATTTAATGACAAAGTAAGTTAACGTTGTGAAGGAATCAGACCTGCAGAAAATCTCCATTTTCTTCCATTTATCAGAATGGTTTTCCACTAGATATTTCAGCAGCCAGTACAGCTCTACCTGGACATCCTCCTTGCTGTTTTGTTTGATGCCGATGAAAATATTGGGCCATAAACATAAAAGAAATAAATGTAGAATTATAATAACCAAAAGAAAAATGCATTTAGAAAGTGAACTATCAAAAGAGGAAAATTAGAGAGGGGGTTGGTAGAGATTGAGAAACAGAAACCGGTGAAATACAACTTCGGAATATATTTATATCACTCTTCACAAGGTTATGGTCTTGTACGGTGCGATAGAAACCCGAACTGTCTCATCGTTGTCCAGCATGAGATGTCTGAAGATAGCAGCTTGTACCTTTTCTGTAGCTGTGGCAGTCAATGCCAGAAATGGCGTGTCAACAATGCTTCGTAATGATGATAATTGCTGGTAGTCTGGACGGAAATCGCCTCCCCTGTTATGGTATGATAACACTTATTTTTTTAGATACAGAGAGTAGATATTGTAATAACTAACGGTATATCATTTCCTTTCAAACAATGCTTATGCATTAAACAGCCGAGATTATTTACCATTCTGAAATACAGTGAGCTTCATCAACTGCTACGAGACACAGCCTCTGTCTGAACTCCTCCGCCAGTAAAACATTCCTCCACTGTGGCTTCTGAAGAGATTATTATCCAAATGTCTGTCTGTTGTAGACCTGCATTACTAATGACATATTTAACAAAAGTTGTGTTGATAAGCATAATGATATGAAAATACACTCGTTAATATTATTGTATATTGATTTATCTATGTGATATACTACGCCGTGCGAATGACTTTGACTTTTCTCCACTTAACACTTCAGCAAAAAAACGATTTGACCTTATCGCCTGTCAAATAGAATGTCACTTCGGTTGACGAATATAAACCACACCTCCTTAGCGAGAGGAATCAAGTGCACAGTTTTATCAATCTATAAATAGAGACTGTGATGTCACTAGCTTCATTCAGACCAGTGTTGACACATTGTAGTTTTATAACTCGCGGAATTGTGAATATTGACTGCTGGTATATATGTATGTCACGTGTAATCTTGCAA
Organism: Solen grandis; assembly: GCA_021229015.1. Taxonomy (NCBI): domain Eukaryota; kingdom Metazoa; phylum Mollusca; class Bivalvia; order Adapedonta; family Solenidae; genus Solen; species Solen grandis. The sequence continues at coordinate 44,896,160 of CM037779.1, read as the reverse complement.
GGAAATAATGAATGAGTTTAAACAACTATGTAGTTTCAAACGAAAAAGGTGGCACTTAACTCGGGTTGTTTTAGCAAGAATAATTTTGTCTCTTGAATTAATAAAACACAGCAAAAGCAGTGTGGCGTAGTTACTGTCAAACGGAGCGTGATATTTGTCCTTGTCATCATGGTCTACGAACGTGTGGCTTTTAACGACATCTAGCCATTTTCATTGCGGTACTTCTTCATGTAGGAATTATGTAAAATCCTCGAATGTCATTTCAAAACCTTTCCAAAACGCACCATTGACACCCTTTATAGGGATTATGATTTTTTTTTTTAAGTCTGTCTCGGCCGACACTTCCATCACGAAAATTAACTGAGAACTGAGCAAAAATCAATAACAAGATGAAGCCAAGGGGCGGAGCTACATTCTGATTGGCATACACAATGCCTTTTGTTTTCTACAGTAAGCGGGAAAGCGACCGCAGTTTTATTGATGTAAAATAATTGGAAAAGTCAAAGTCAACCGCATGGCGTAGTATCAAGTAGAGAAGACTATATTTATCGTGGGGGCCTCCGTGACTGAGAGGGTAAAGTTGCTGACTTTTACACTCACTCAGCCCCTCACCACGTGGGTTCGAATCCCGGCAGAATCATTAGGATTTTCATGTGAGGAAGCCTTCCAGCTGGCTTGCAGTAGGTCGGTGGTTTTACCCGGATGCCTCCGTGCATTCGGGGTCTTCCTCCACCTGCAATTAGCTGGACGTCGCTATATAATGACTGAAATACTGTCGAAGTGACGGTAAACTAAAGTAGTCTAGTCTAGTCTATATTTATCATATTTATTTTTTTACATAGAATCAGTGTCTCTGTATATACAATGAAGGGACCCTGATAGAATTGAAAATCATACCTTTTAGGTCCATTTGTGATTTGTGCGTTATGGAAGTACAGTATAACCTCTGAAATCCGAACCCTCCAAAATCCGGAAACTTCTAAAATCCGGACGATTTTCTTGATCCCAAAATTCCCCTTCTGTTTATATGTAAATAATACCTCTGAATTCTAGAACCTCTAAATTCTGAATTCTGTAAAATTAATTTTGTAAATATTGGGTTATATCAATGCTATTTTACCTCTGAAATCCAAACAGTGCTACTAGCTTGACAGGTAATCAGAATGGAAACTGTAAGCCCTGTGGCAATTTATCCCCAAATTTTCTCCCTGATTGAGTGTTTATCAAACTGCTACTTATCAAGTACACTGGAACATGTGCAATGGAGTATTAATTATCTTAAACACATAAGGTGAATTATTGTTTTCAGATGCTAAATGCATATGCATGCATCTATATGCCTTTAATTGTATCCCTACATTTCCATATTCATGTGAATTGGCTATTACCAAGTACTGCTTACAAGCATTGAGTCCAGTCGTTTGGGGTGGTGGGGCAGCCTTCTTTTCAGATGTTGGGAAAGAGCCTTTACCTTTCCCTTTATTTTTGGGAAAATATGACCTTTTTTTCATACGGGAAAGAAAAATCCTGGAGTAAGATGCAAATTTGGGGAAAGTGCAAATTTAAAGAATTTTCCAGAGGGGAACTTGTCTTTTACATTAAATTGAAATGTGTATCATTTTGTATCATATACAATAATCAAACCTAATTCATATATTCTTCAAGTATGTATATATATTTCTTACTTACCAAATATTATTACTAACTGGAATTTTTCTTTTCATATAATTTATGAGTTATAAATAAATGTGCTTATATAACATGATATATTACCTGTAAGGTAGTTAGCAAGATGGTTCCCCCACCTACTGCTACTTATTACGGGGAGGGTCAAGAGTATATACTAAAAAAAAAACAAAAAAAAAACAACATAATTTGCATTATTCTTTGGAGGGATACTAATCATTCATTTTAACTGAATTTGCTTGTTTTTACTGGCCAGATTGAGCAGGAGATTTTGGAAATTTACACCCTGCTTAAACACAAAGGTAAAGTCCCTGTAATGGTTCCGCTACATCTTGTACCACTTAACCTCTACCAAGATAACCAAGGTACCCTAATGAAACATTAGGACACCTTGGTTATGTCCGTAATAGGCCTAGAGGTCCGAAATGTAGTGGAACCATTACAAGGACTTTAGCTTAAAACAGAGGAACAGATAAGAAATGGTTTCAATTGAGTGATCGCTCCTGTTTTTCTATTGAGTGAAAAATGGCTTTCATGAGTACTTTTGCTGCCAATATTTTAACCTTTTGAATGAAACTTTTTCTAATCTTAAAAAGGTGGCTCTGTCTACAATACCTGAGAATGGTATTTTTATATGCCACTGGAGGCAGTCGTATATTGGTGTCATCTTCTCCATCTGTCCGTCCATCTGTACGTCCATCCATACGTACGTCCATTTCTTGTGAACGCAACTCCTCCTTTGTTTCTGAATGAATCTTTTCAAAACTTGGTCAATGTCATTACTATAATGGGTAGATGTGCATGAAGTGGCGATTTTCCGGTTCATTGATTTTTACAAGATTTGTGTCCCTTGAAACTTAGTCTCCGTACGTCATTTTTGTGAACGCAACTCCTCCTTTGTTTCTGAATTAATCTTTTCAAAACTTGGTCAATGTCATTACTATAATAGGTAAATGTGCATGAAGTGTTGATTTTCCAGTTCATTGATTTTTACAAGATTTGTGTCCCTTGAAACTTAGTCTCCGTAGCTGATTGATATTGCAGCATTGTGAACGCAACTCCCCCTACATTTCTGAATGAATCTTTTCAAAACTTGGTCAATGTCATTACTATAATGGGTAGATGTGCATTAAGTGGCAATTTTCCGGTTCATTAATTTTTGCGAGATTTTTGTCCCTTGAAACTTAGTCTCTTTAGCTGATTGATATTTCAGCCTTGTGAACGCCATTCCTTGTATGTTTCTGACCTTATCTTTTCAAAATTGGGCAATGTCATTACTATACTGGGTAGATATGCACAAAGCAGGGATTTTGATGTTCGTCAATATTTACAATAGTTATGCCTTTCTAAACATGGTCTCTTGAAAACACAACTCAAGTTTTTATACAGGTAAAAGTGCATAAAGCAGAGATATTCTGGTACAGTGATTTTTGCAAGAGTTATGCGGAGAAAGAAAAAAGGATTCATATTGATACTGCTATTTGACCTACTTTCATATTGGAAGCATTTTTAGGGTTTCATCTCTGTTCAGCTAAATTGATTGGTCTCACAGACTTCATTATGAGCTTATGCTTACAGAAATGTTAAAAGCAATAATTAAAAGGACCCTCTTGGTTTTTATATTTTGTGGCAGCGTATATTGTGGCAGCACTGGCACTCTTGTAGTTACTTGTAAGGGATGATTCCTACAAGGAACTAATTCACAAGACGAATGTGGCATTATTAAAAATAGAACAATATTTTTTTTTTTATGAAAAAAATATGTTTGCATGTGATAAATACTTTTTACTCTTAAAATGTGTTGGGTATAATTTATTTCTGTGTTGCATTTACGTGAAATAAAGATAACCAAACAAATATGATATAGCGCATTTTTAGCCCAAGCCACTATTGATTTACTGGGATATGATCAACAATCCTGTTATGTCATCAAGGTGCACCAGAAGCTCTTAAGATTTTGAACATGCAAGCGTCAAATGATTAATGATTTTTAAGGCAATACATTCTGTAAAACATCGGCATCAGTGGAATTTGATGAGCAAAGAATTGAAAACAATGGAGTGAAGCCGTTTATTCATATGTTACTGGTACTCACAGAATTAAATTGTTTGGCATATTGGTGCATTTTATTTGCAAAAAATATGCAGATATGCAACATATCTGTTCCTCTGCACATTAAATCTTAAAATGTTATAGATTTAAATTTTGAAACTGACCTAAGTCAACCATGGTTATATAGCCATGGTAAACAATGGTCAACCATGGTCATGGTCAACATTTGGTACCAATGTTGGCTGTGGTTATCTGTGGCAGTGGTTGCCCTTCTCCAACTATAGGTCTAGATATATAGTTTAACCATGGCCAGCAATTTAGGTAACTATGATTCAACATCAGTTGAAATTTGGTCGGCGATGGTTCATTTTGAAGCTTTGTTTCCAACTTTCAATGACAATAATGGGTGATAATCTTTGATTCTGACACCATGTTATGTATAACAGGACATCAAGAAGTCTGACATAGCTTATTTCATTGTTCAAAACCAGAGTCAAATAAAACAGCTCGCATCATACATGAAATATAATATTTTTGTTAATATGTTTACATTAAACCAGGGAATATTTCCTGTAGTTTTATACAGAAGTTATTGTAAAGTCTAGAATCAGTTGAATCAATTGTTTGACAGTGCTCATTATGATTCACAGACCTTAATATTACTTAATATTTGTATATAAATAGATAAATATACCGTAAACACTAATGTATTGTGTGCACTCATGTATAGTGTGCACCTGAGTTTGAGTTTCAAAACCTTGCATGGTAAAAATCTATTTCCCTTCTATAATGCGCACTCATTCTTCGTACATCGAGGAGGCTGCCATTTTGTTAGCCCGGGGTGTTTTGCGGGTATTCGATTGAACTACAGGTAACTAAAGTTCTACTGCTTCCACAAGTCAGACATGTGACGGTTATTATTCACACCTCTAGTATCCACTTTCAGCCTGCATTGTACGTTGATGTTCATTATGTCCAATAGTTTGAGTAATAGTCTTCAAATGTTGACACCTTGTTGTTTGTCTCAGGTCCCTTCAAATTAGAATTTGAAGTTCACAATCATCTTTAACTGAACAGTTCTGTCCAAATTGGAACTAACTAGCTAGAATACCCTCAAAATGTACTAAAATTCAAAAATAATAAACTGTAAAATCATAACATAATGGCAGTCCTGGTTTGTCTCAGAAATTACGATGTGAATATTGCATTTGGTTTTATGTTGCCAATTAATTATTATGTAAAGTACAGTACTGAATGAGTTCTGGGTAATTCGCAGCAATAAAAGAAAATTATTATGACCAGGAGAACAATTATTTCATAAGCATTTATTTCACAATTATATTGTAGAAATCACAAACCGACAACAATTTTCTGGCAAGTATATACGTCACAGCTTTACCACCGATTTAAAATATAAATACACTCATATAGACTTCGTCAGTCGCCAGTATGGCTTCTTAGTGGGTGGGGTAAAGTTTGGAAACACTACGAAAAAACTGAATTCTAGGTATGTGCGCACTCCTTCTTTGAAATCTAAATTGATGTCATAGAAATGCACGCAGTACATGAGTGTTTACGGTACTAGGTAATATTATAACCATGGTCTTTATTGGTGTGCCCATGGTTTCTTTCAATAACTAGTCCTAACCATTGTTATCAGTTAAGTCAACCATGGTCAGCCTGAATTTTTATAATTGACCATTCTAGATTCAATATAGTAGTCATTATAAATGTTCAGTTCATGAAAACCATTCTAACTACAGTTCAACCATACATTGTTGGTGATCCTTATAAGCCTGGTGTGACCAGGGTCAAGCATGGTCAGCCATTGTCATTTTGAGTGTGTGTGTCATATCTGAGGTTTGTTTGAAACCTTAGTTTATTAGAGCCCAGGGGCTTAATATTAAAAAGGGAATATATGTTTCTTGAAAATGAAAACTCAGACTGACATTAAAATGGGGATATACGGTATGCTGAAAATGAACTCTCAGACTGACATTTAAATGGGGATATACGGTATGCTGGAAATGGACTCTCAGGCTGACATAAAATGGGGATATACAGTATGCTGAAAATGAACTCTAAGGCTTACATTTAAATGGGGATATACGGTATGCTGGAAATGGACTCTAAGGCTGACATTTAAATGGAGATATACGGTATGCTGAAAATGAACTCTCAGACTGACATTTAAATGGAGATATACGGTATGCTGAAAATGAAAACTCAGACTGACATTAAAATGGGGAAATACAGTATGCTGAAAATGAACTCTCAGACTGACATTTAAATGAAGATATATGGTATGCTGAAAATGAAAACTCAGACTGACATTTAAATGGGGAAATACAGTATGCTGAAAATGAAACTCAGACTGACATTTAAATGGGGAAATACAGTATGCTGAAAATGAACTCTCAGGCTGACATTTAAATGGGGATATACGGTATGCTGGAAATGGACTCTCAGGCTGACATTTAAATGGGGATATACGGTATGCTGGAAATGGACTCTCAGGCTGACATTTAAATGGGGATATACGGTATGTTGAAAATGAACTCTCAGACTGACATTTAAATGGGGATATACGGTATGCTGAAAATGAACTCTCAGACTGACATTTAAATGGAGATATACGGTATGCTGGAAATGGACTCTCAGGCTGACATTTAAATGGGGATATAGGGTATGCTGAAAATGACTCTCAGACTGACATTTAAATGGGGATATAGGGTATGCTGAAAATGAACTCTCAGACTGACATTTAAATGGGGATATACGGTATGCTGAAAATGAACTCTCAGACTGACATTTAAATGGAGATATATGGTATGCTGGAAATGGACTCTCAGGCTGACATTTAAATGGGGATATAGGGTATGCTGAAAATGAGCTCTCAGACTGACATTTAAATGGGGATATAGGGTATGCTGAAAATGAACTCTCAGACTGACATTTAAACAGGGATATAGGGTATGCTGAAAATGAACTCTCAGACTGACATCTAAATGGGGATATACGGTATGCTGAAAATGAACTCTCAGACTGACATTTAAATGGGGATATACGGTATGCTGAAAATGAACTCTCAGACTGACATTTAAATGGAGATATACGGTATGCTGAAAATGAACTCTCAGACTGACATTTAAATGGGGATATACGGTATGCTGAAAATGAACTCTCAGACTGACATTTAAATGGGGATATACGGTATGCTGAAAATGAACTCTCAGACTGACATTTATATGGGGATATACAGTATGCTGAAAATGAACTCTCAGACTGACATTTAAATGGGGATATACTGTATGCTGAAAATGAACTCTCAGACTGACATTTAAATGGGGATATACGGTATGCTGAAAATGAACTCTCAGACTGACATTTAAATGGGGATATATGGTATGCTGAAAATGAACTCTAAGGCTGACATTTAAATGGGGATATACGGTATGCTGGAAATGGACTCTCAGGCTGACATTTAAATGGAGATATACCGTATGCTGAAAATGAACTCTCAGGCTGACCTTTAAATGAGGATATACGGTATGCTGAAAATGAACTCTCAGGCTGACATTTAAATGAAGATATACGGTATGCTGAAAATGAACTCTCAGGCTGACATTTAAATGGGGATTTCCGGTTTGCTGCAAATGAACTCTCAGGCTGACATTTAAATGGGGATATACGGTATGCTGAAAATGAACTCTCAGACTGACATTTAAATGGGGATATACAGTATGCTGAAAATAAACTCTCAGACTGACATTTAAATGGAGATATATGGTTTGCTGAAAATGAACTCTCAGACTGACATTTAAATGGGGATATACAGTATGCTGAAAATGAACTCTCAGACTGACATTTAAATGGAGATATATGGTATGCTGAAAATGAACTCTCAGGCTGACATTTAAATGGGGATATAGGGTATACTGAAAATGAACTCTCAGACAGACATTTAAACGGGGATATAGGGTATGCTGAAAATGAACTCTCAGGCTGACATTTAAATGGGGATATACGGTATGTTGAAAATGGACTCTCAGGCTGACATTTAAATGGGGATATACAGTATGTTGAAAATGAACTCTCAGGCTGACATTTAAATGGGGATATAGGGTATGCTGAAAATGAACTCTCAGGCTGACATTTAAATGGGGATATATGGTATGCTGAAAATGAACTCTCAGGCTGACATTTAAATGGGGATGTATGGTATGCTGAAAATGAACTCTCAGGCTGACATTTAAATGGGGATATACGGTATGCTGAAAATGAACTCTCAGACTGACATTTAAATGGGGATATACGGTATGCTGAAAATGAATCTCAAACTGACATTTAAATGGAGATATACGGTATGCTGAAAATGAACTCTCAGACTGACATTTAAATGGGGATATACGGTATGCTGAAAATGAACTCTCAGACTGACATGTAAATGGAGATATACGGTATGCTGAAAATGAACTCTCAGACTGACATTTAAATGGGGATATACGGTATGCTGAAAATGAACTCTCAGACTGACATTTAAATGGAGATATACAGTATGCCAAAAATGAACTCTCAGGCTGATATTTAAATGGGGATGTATGGTATGCTGAAAATGAACTCTCAGACTGACATTTAAATGGAGATATACGGTATGCTGAAAATGAACTCTCAGACTGACATTTAAATGGAGATATACGGTATGCTGAAAATGAACTCTCAGACTGACATTTAAATTGGGATAAACGGTATGCTGAAAATGGACTCTCAGACTGACATTTAAATTGGGATAAACGGTATGCTGAAATGAACTCTCAGGCTGACAGGATTCAAGACACTTAAAGGAAGCCTATCATTGTGAAGTCTAAACTAATGAATGGCCTGTTCATTTGTTTTGTTCCAAGTAGAGTAAATTACATAAGAATAATGATGCTTCGGTGTTTTGCCAGTTATAATCCCATTCAGCTTACAGCATCGGTTTAATGTGTTTCTTCACTGGGATAAAAAACCTGTCCCTGTCTAGACGTTCAACTTCCGACCTTTACATTTTTTATTGTACCATTGTTGTATTTCATTATAATCCTTCCATGTTTAAGAAATATTATTTAAAGTAAAATCTTTTACGAACATTCATGATTAGAACAACTTTAACATAATTTCTCAAATTATTCACTTTCAGCTTCACGTTTTCAGTGTATCTTTATCAGATATGAAATGACCCTGATGTGCCATAGTCACAGTTAAACAGAAAAAGTCACTTTGGAATTTTCAGTGAAGTTATTGCTGTAGCCATTTGTTACTGCTTTTGTGACCATTGCAGACCAAGATCAGCCTGCATCCATGCAGTCTGATCATGGTCTGCGCTGTTTGCTATTCAGTTACTAAATTTTCAGCAAATTCCCACACATACAACTAATGGTACAGTCCGAAATGAAGAAAGGACAAGTCCAGTTAAGAATTTTAGCGTGGTAAAGATTAAGAAAATAAATGTCACTAAACCACAGCAAATGTCACATTGACAAAAAAAAAAATTCCTTGTCGCCATAACAGCCATGACTGTCTTCTCTGGTAACAGAATGGAATCATCTTGCCAGCCTGTCATCTAAATCTAATCTTGTTCGCCCAATTCATCATTCAGTGCACCTGGGTAAACAAGTCTGTCAGTAATATATTACAAATACATCTCGAGGGATTCCAGTAAAACCTTGAAAATGTAATGATATGCAGAGGCCTATAAATTTCCAATATTGGTGGGAGATCTGTGCAAGCGATTCTGTAGAGCACTTGCCCTTTAAGTGACTGATCCTGGGTTCGAGTCCAGGTCTAGCTGTACACGTTTCTTACTTGGTTACATTTTGCATCCAACATGAGGCCGTAATGGTAAAATTCTCCAGTAACTGCCCTTGGGTTCATCAAGAACATAGCACTTTGTTCTTTGATTTCATGGACAACTTGCAAATCTGTTTAACTGTTTGTAGTGAATAAGTTGTTAGAACATACGACTCAGGGAGCAGGAGGTTGTGGGCTCGATCCTTGACCGCAACATACCAAATTCGTTATAAATGGTTCTGGTAGCTCCCTGCTTTGTATGGAGCATACTAGAACTAGTTTTCCAAGTGTCAGGATGATGAGATTGGGTGTGGTATCATGTCACATTGCTATGGTGTGATACTGCAGTTTGGCAGCACTATATCTGTCTCAAGTTGACTAGAATCTCCAAAGTACTGAAATTCTGTCAGTAGGATGTGAAACTCAACAAACAAATAATTCTGCTTGGAAGTTGCCAGCATTCCCAATCAGAGATAGGGTGTATGAAAATTTCAGTGACGAAAAACTTGTCTGTCATAGGTCAAAAATATGTCTGGGAAATTTATACAAAGAATAAATGTGCATTTATTTGGCTATCAACTTTGTTTACAATATTTTACTTTAAGCATCAGAATGAAGTGTAAATGTGAGATTCCATCTTTTCATGAATCTGTCCATGTAAAACATGGCTTAATCTACGCGTGCACAATTGGGATTGAATGGCAAAAAGAAATATTTATGTCATGACAGGTTCCCCTTAAAAATCCTAAACAATATCTTGTAATAAAAATGACCAGCCAAAAACAACCGAAACTTTTCCAAAATGAATGGTCGTCCAAGTTTTCATGGCTTAAACTTGACATAGAAAAAGGGAAAATTCAGTGATTCAAAATATGACGCTAAGACCTTTGAGTTTCAATACCCCTTAAAATTAAAATTAACGCTCAGATTTTCCCATGAAAAAAATGTGAGTGGGAACACTGGTTGTTAATGCTTTATCATAAGTAACCCCTATTGGTGAAATGTACAAGCTACTCGGAGGCTGAGCTGACCTGTAAGCAAGGTTCTTAGATTTGAGTCCTGGTTTTGCTGCACTTTTTATACCCCCACAAATGAAGTTTGAGAGGGGGTATATAGCAGTCGGTCTGTTGGTTTGTCGGTCTGTCTGTCCATCCCAAAACTTGTGACGTGAACTACTTCTACATTTCTTAACCGATTCGGTTCAAATATTGTGTGTGCTTTGATAATCAGATGGAAAGGTGCGTGACATAAATTTCATTTGAGTTATCTCAAGGATTACAGAGTTATTGCCCCTGATTCAACTTTAAATATCTTGTAATGCCAACTACTTCTACATTTCTTAACCAATTTGGTGTAAATTTTGTGTGTGCTTTGATAATTAAGTGGAGAGGTGCATGACATAAATTTCACTTGAGTTATCTCAAGGATTACAGAGTTATTGCCCCTGATTTGACTCTTATTACCTTGTGACACGACCTACTTCTACATTTCTTACATTTGGTTAAATTTTGTTGTGCTTGATAATAGTGGAGAGGTGCATGACATAATTTCCTTGAGTTATCTCAAGGATTACAGAGTTATTGCCCCTGATTCAACTTTAAATATCTTGTGATGCAAACTACTTCTACATTTCTAAACCGATTTTGTTCAAATTTTGTGTGTGCATTGATAATCAGGTGGAGAGGTGCATGACATGAATTTCACTGAATTTCACTTGAGTTATCTCAAGGATTACAGAGTTATTGCCCCTGATTCGACTCTTATTATCTTGTGGCGCAAATTACTTCAACATTTTTTTACCTTTTTCGGCTAAAATTTTGTGTTTGCATTGATAATCAGATGGAGAGGTGCGTGTTATTCACTTGAGTTGTCTCAAAGATTACAGAGTTATTACCCCTGATTTGACTCAAAAATATCTTGTGACGCGAACTTCTACATTTCTAAACTGATTCAATTCAAATTTTGTGTGTGCATTGATAACCCCCGGGATAGTTGCATGACATAAATTTCATTTGAGTTGTCTTAAGGATGGCAGAGTTATTGCCCTGGTCCCATTTTTGAGTTATCTCCCTATGCTTAATTCCGTTTTACTTGTTCAGAACATAGCTTGAAAATTATACAAGGTATTGACTTGAAACTTAAAATATAAACAGATGGCGACTAGGAAAAGTGCAGTATCCAAGAACTGTAACTCTACCTGGTCCCATTTTTTAATTATCTCCCTTAATTGTTGGTTGTTGTTTTTTTTGTCCCGAACATAACTCGAATATTATACAATCATGGTATTTACTTGAACTCAAAATGTAAACAGATGGTGACTAGGAGAAGTACAGTGTCCAAGAACTGTAACTCTACCTGGTCCCATTTTTTAATTATCTCCCTTAATTGTTGGTTGTTGTTTTTTTTGTCCCGAACATAACTCGAATATTATACAATCATGGTATTTACTTGAACTCAAAATGTAAACAGATGGTGACTAGGAGAAGTACAGTGTCCAAGAACTGTAACTCTACACTTTTAAACTATTGTGCCAAACAACCATAACTGACCCTCTATCCACTTTAAATAAAGACTTTACATACTGATTACTTACTATCATAAACATTATACTATGTATACAGGTTCTAATCTGTGCTCCTCTTCTCGTCTGGCTTCTCCTGTATCAAAGCATTTTGTGAGGGTATGAATCACCTTCACTGATAGCTCTAGTTTCGTCTGGATGTAAATATGTGTAACATTTTCATGACTATTACATATGCCATTACAGAATGAATTCTCGACCCCTGAACTTTGACATAGATTTGTGAAGCTGAGACTGTTAACCACCGATTTTAGTAGCTGGAAATCAAAAGCAAGCATCAGCAGATTGCTGTAGCCACTTGATCAACTGTTTCAATTATGCTCAATACTGTAACCACAAAATGATTCTGCATTAATATCAACCTGTTCAACAGAGATATGAAACTGTCCAATAATATGGGTTTTTTTCTCACAGACGAAAAAAATAGGTGATTGGATTGGAACAAGATCTGGCTGAGACAATTAACATATTGCAGACCCCTGCAGACACTCAGCAGACAATATCACACATAAAGCAAACCTGAGATTCAATGAGACACACATATTTAGTTATAAATAAAAAAATTTAGTACACATATATCGATGATTGATATAAGCAATTTTACACATTTCACATTATCTCATGGTCACATGATTGTACATGTTACTTTGCGTAATTTGCTCTTTACCTATATCAGAGTTCCCATAAACAACTGTTTACATTTGGAGACCAGGTATATGAACCTGTGTTGATATTCTAAAAATCGAGATTAGTTACTCAAAGTTTTTTTACTTGATAATTGCGTTTGCATAGGTGAAACAGTTAGATTTTCTTATACATAAATTATATGCCTGCGATAGGTGCAAAGAATTTGAATATACGATCATAAATGACAGAGATACTGGCATTTTATAATGAGGGTATGAATCGTGGTCAATTGGTAGTAGTATCCCTTGTATCATATATAGTGAAATATGACCCAACTTTTGTGCTGGACCTCTTTGACCTGTAGATGTTCCCACTCGATCCTGCCTCAAAACAGCACTTCAGTTCTCATGATTATCCATTTGGCAGTCTCTCACTGCTTTAAGCACTTTGGTTATGCAATCTCATTAAAGCCTTTAAAATAATAATGGTCCACCGTGAAGTGTAGATGGAGTGTTTTCACATAGGTAAGGCCCTGTTCATATCAGCCTTATGGCAGCCGAACACCGGTTTTTGACCAACTTTATTGAGAATATCATACGTTTCGTACATTCTCAATGCATCCTTATAAATTCGCAATGCCGTAGGGTTGTTGCAATGTCGCAAACTAGATTTTCGACTTGCACATTTTCTTAGTGATTTTCTTGCGATTTATGGAGCTCCCAAGGCTGCTGCAGTCTCGTGACAAGCGTACAATCAGAGTACGATTTCTGGCTAGGGCTGCTGTCAGTCACTTAATGCGTTTAACTTGCGCATACCATATTGCAACCGCATGAACACCTTGCAGTAGCCTCCCGTTTTGTTGCAAAGCTGTAATAAAACTGTTGAGAAACGTATGACAATCGCACGAATTTGCACAGCCATCTTACAGAAGCCGTGCATTTTGTTTTCCTATGCTCAAACTGTGAACACTGTGCAACCCGTGAGATCACGGAAGGAGCTGCCTGCGACCGGGGAGGACCTGTCTGGATATGTTGCGAATTGTCTAAGCACGCTGGAGCTGCGGAATCATACAAACAAAATATCATACAGCTGATGTCAAGAGGACCTAAGCAACAAACACTGTGAGCTTACAGTTTGTTGACATGTACTTCTTCCACAGGTTTAAAGGGATACAACATGCACTATGTTGCACTGTTGTAAAATATTGTAATATTTTATGGCATTCTCCCCATAGAAACAATGATGATACAGGATTAAATAACAATTCTGCATTTTAGCTTATAATGCTTAATACTGCCATGTAAATATAACAATAGCAAGGGATGTCACTTTTCTCAACTGAATCTATTTATAGGTACTAAGTTTTGTATGGTTATCTTTCTTTGAGAGAGGAACCTAAATAATTTCTAAGAAAGAGTGAAATAAGGCAAAAAATAAACTGGCTATTCTAACAGATTAGCTTGTAATCAATACTGACTTTCTCAAATTTAGTACTTCTTCAGCTGGTACTTGGGATTTATAGAGGTGTACATGCTTAACGCTTTCCCTCATATAGGACACCATGAAAAGACCTATGCGAACAGCATAAAACCAGATCAGCCTGCGAGTAACTCGCAGGCTGATCAGGTTTTATGCTGTTTGCTGCTCCTCAGTGGTCTGGAAATGAGGATTTTGTAATTAAATTTGGTAAGGTTTAACTGTGGTTTTCTACAGATCAGGCTTTATGTGGTACCTACAGTGGTGCTAACGTATCAGTTGTCAAAAAATACGATTGGAATACGATAGAAATACGGACGATATACGATATGCGATGTGCCATAGCAGGTCTGATTAACCTTTACAATTCGTTACGATGCGATGTGATGCATTCTTTGTCTGATACCATACGATTTACGATCTGCGATATACGTTATGCGATATACGATACAGGATAAGCACGGTATAAATGGCATTTTTTACAACTGTATACAACTAGATTTTACAATAAGTTCAAAAATATGAAATATCAACTAAGCTTTTAACAATATTTATTACAAGCCATGTTTTCATCTGAAATAAACAGCGGAAATAAACAAAACGGGAAACAGGAAATGGGGACAAACTAAATTGCGGTTCCTCTAGAAATGTTACGGACTCTGTTGTCTCCGTCAATAACAACCTAAGCACGTGTAATGAAAAACTGATTTTTTTCCTAATGAGGACTCATAAAAAAATGTATTAATTATGCTTTGTTATTATGTGTTTTGATATTAATCACATTAAAAACAAAACAAATGATACCAGTAATCATCTAATATCTAGTACGCTGTCATTTGTGCTAATTAAAACAATATCTTCGGGCATTTTTCAAACTTTGCATTTAACCCATCAAACATAAATGTATATACAATTTATTGGATGTATCAAATATCAAAAGAACGCGAGTGAGTGTTGGAGAATAGCACCGTATCTGTTTTCTTATTAGAATATTCGTATATATTACAAGTAGGTAACTGTCATAGGTATAGATTTAATATAAATATGTTTTCATATACTTTAACCAGAAGCTCGGAAAATCTGCTATTGTTTTAAAAAGCCCTAAGCCCGAAGAATTGTTGTTGGAAATTGACCTTGGTAATTAAACAATTAAATACATGTACATTAACATTGGTCGAAAAGCTATCTTTATCGAAAAGATGCCATGAGTGAAGAGGCCGCCGTTTAACCGGGTAATCGTGAGAAATGTCATACGCTGCCATGCGCATACAGTTTAATATGATTCGTTTCGTTAATCGAGTACAAGAATAAAATAGTTGCCAAATCGGTTATATCTCATTTTGACTACACCCAGTTCATCTACTGTATAAAGTTATTTCACACCTTTCCAGACATGTTTCCAGATTGTCTAACACATGCATTGCTACATGTAAAGGATATATAACTAATTGTCTCTTATTAAGTAGGGAAATATCATCATGTGTTGGGCTTTCAATATTTTGTAATGGTATCCATGTTTTTGACCAAGTATTATTGTAAAATTATTTAAATGTAAAGTATTTAATATTTTATTAAATATTTATGATATAACATTTATATTGTGTGCATATGTATCATCCCAGCACTAATTCACTGTGTCTTCCGCATAAATATGCATTCATCTCTCCTCTCTCTCTCTCTCTCTCTCATCCTATATTTTGAGCTAATGGTCATTAATGTTATCATGTATGTGGTTTCGAGACACATTTTAATTTGCAGAGATTTTGATTTGTAGACACAATGGGTTTCAATCGGAAGAACAAATTAAAAAAAAAAAAGTCTATTTAAAATCTGTGTATTTTACTCGCCGTTTTAACAATCAAAATATTTTAAAGAATACCCTATGATTCGCTCATTTGTGATATAAAAATAAGTCCATAAGTCACACACATGTGTGCCCGCACACTCCCTTACAAATGTATTTTTGATACATGTATCATCATTATCATCATCATCATCATGTACATTTAAGATTTTTTTTCTCTCTTCGAAATATATTCTGTGCCTCATACCTAGATTGGAAACAGTTTTATTATTATTATTATTCTATGAATAATGGTGTGTTTAAAACAGAATTTCAAATTATTGCTAAAAATTGTAATCTTTTAGTACCGGAAATAACATTCACTCTGTGTACATGTCAAAAGTCTTCTCCTCCTGGGGGTGGTATACCGGCAGCGGCCAGTCATAAAGGTGACATATCCAGTCAAAATAAACACATGCTGTGCCTGCTGGTAAGAACTTATGGCACGCCTCCGGTATTGCGAAACACACTTTTTTCACTTAATTATACATAAAAGATTAGGGATATGCAAGAAAATGTTCTAACCTATTATATCTCTAGCAAACTGTAATAATATGGAAATGAGATCTTTAGCGAACTGTAGTAATATGGA
Organism: Solen grandis; assembly: GCA_021229015.1. NCBI lineage: Eukaryota > Metazoa > Mollusca > Bivalvia > Adapedonta > Solenidae > Solen > Solen grandis. Next base: position 44,879,474 of record CM037779.1, on the reverse strand, counting down.
AACAAGATCATTTTCTTTTAACTATTATCATGTCAGTAAACTCTGTTTATCACGGAATAAAATACATCAGTTATTTTATAACAAATCTTCCATTCCCATGTAGGTTTTATGTTTATTTTTCTATTGTTATGGCTTGCAATAATTCCTGGTTTATCATATTAAATATTAAGACATAGCAGTGAAGCATATCACGAAAATGTGGTCCCGTTTTATCATTGTTTTTTTTCCATATGAAAGAGACAGTTGTTGGATACAATTAAGTTCGGGTGTGATAACCATGCTAATTTCGCAAAAAGAAAAATGCTCTTCGAAATATACGTGTCCGAGGTATAGCACCGATATACTGTAAACATGTTCCTGTGTAGAACTAGTACTTAGAGCTCCGTGTTCTCAAAGCAATACCGATGCACCTTGTACACATCATATACGTATTAGGATTTACGCGATCATCGGAAAAAATGCTCCGGTTTGGATTTTCAGTCTCCACCTACCTGAATATTGATTATCTCTGTACTGATGAAAAAGGGGGAAAAAAGAAACATAATTTGCACTCATTCATCCAATTTTTTTGGAAGTGTGTGTGCGCGCGCGTGTGCGTAATGAAAGAGAGATAGAGAAACCTAAATAAAATAGGAAGTAATTAAATAAATAAACTATATTCGTAAATTACAATTATCTTTTGTTCACAAATTCATTAAATAATAAAGAAAAATGGGCATTCGAGTAAATACAGCAGTGAAAATGTCCCGGGAAATAAATAATTACACGAAAGCAACATTTCGGACGATCTTGCATAAGTAGGTAAGTTTTAATTTGTTAGTTTTTAGACAGGTTAATAAAGCAAACATTGATCAAACATATCGATTACACATATTTTAAAATTATTCCACTTTAATACTGATATAGTCACGAAGCTATATTAAAGGTATTTATGTCTCTGATATAGTACTTTTCACACGTGCATCAAATTATATAACATCGCATGGCGTCTGCTCCTGAAAGTCACGTAGGCCATAACACATGTATAAAATAATAAAGTAAAAGAAATATAACTATTGCAATTGGTAAAATATGAAAAAATGTACTGCATAATGTGATTTAATGATCAACCATTAATAAACTTAAGCAAATATTAAATTTAAAGACACGAAGATTAATTATTTCTGAAATATCGATGGTGTCCCGTAACTTAAACTGTCCTAAACCACTGGGTGGTTCAATATGATATACGTTATGCGATTTACGATATACAATTACTGATATACGGTTGCCTTACGATGCGAAGAATACGATTCCATACGTTACGATGCGATTGAGTAATATATACGTTACGATACGATGCAATACGAACGATATACGCTATTTTTGACAACTGATACGTTAGCACCACTGTACTTAGTGCATCAAAATGAGTCTATATGAGGGAAAGGGTTAAGGTAGTGGCACCCTAATGCATGAATTTTGAAAATCTGGTTTCTTTGGTGTTTTTCTATTCTTTACATTTACAAAAAGCATTTTGTGTGATATAGGGAATTTCTTACCACAGATTGTAAAAGTTTTAGTCTATGTCAGGGATCCTAAAATTTTGGAATCTCAACCGGTCGACGGCAAAATCCCCCCCCCTTTACAACAATTCCGTTCCGTACCCCCCCCCCCCGAAAAAAAACATAACCGAAAAAAAACGAAAAAAAAATAACATTGATATTTTCAATCAACATACCCTGAATCATTTGCAGTGTGAAAATAGATCTTTTATTATATTTCAGCATCCTGTTGGCATAATAAGATATTTTTCTGCAATATTTACCTCTACGAAATCGAAAGTTTGTTTACCGGAAGTGCATGTATATGACGGTCTGTATATGACTCTAACGAATCAATAAATTGTTGGAAGCAGTCGTTTTGGTTACTAAGGAGATCAAACATTTTGATTAGCCTTTGATATTGTCATTAATTACCGCATTTAAAAGTCGACCGGTTACAGTTTGCAAACAAGCAATGGTCCATTATTACGGCATAGATAATTACACGGCACCGTCCAAATAACCGCTAAGTACAAACCGTCAATCCATTCATCTTAACTGCCCAATAATGACCTAGACGGGTGTCCCTGCCTGACCCCCACTGACACCTGCCCCAAGGGCACACCGGAAATTCAAGAAGTAGGTCAATTGGTGTGTAAGAGAGACTATTATGAACCGTTTGGACCGATTTTGAAAGTTTTAGACGAGGATTATGGATTTTTTTTCGACCGATTTTTTTGGTACTTTTTGAAATCTGAACCGGTCGATTGAGATCAAAATCGGTCAAAACCGATAAAAAATCGGTTTTTAGGATCCTTGGTCTATGTTACCCTTTATTGAAAATGCTTTTGCAAATTGTGTGGGGATATACGTAAAAAAACTGCTTTAAAGACGATTTCTAGATTTTCTTCCCTCCCATAGACTTTTTTTTTTTTTTTTTTAATTTTGTAGAAATAAGTTTGAGAAATTCAAAAATGCAAAGAAAATAAGGGGTCACCGAACTCGTTTTTGAGATATAGCTCAATTTCATAGAAAGGTGTAGATGTCATTTCTGGAACTGATTCAGCATCAAATACAGTACATACTGGTATGTACTAAATGTTGGATAAAAAGACAAAACATAACTGAGTGCATTTTTTTTTTCACCTATAAAATTTAAAATGATATTTATTTCATTGATATAAATGCTTATACAGTGTCTGTGATGGTATCTAGAATCAAAACTACATTTTATAGTTGCTGGCTAGTGTGAAAAATAGTCCCACAATTTCAACAAAATACAACAACTTTTCACACTAAATCTTCAATTACAAAAAAACTGTTACATAGAAATTTCCCAAATTTATATATATCATAGAATAATATCTCCTGATGACATACGCATGTAAAAAACAATGGGTCACCGAGTTAGTTTCTTCACAAAATTACAGTATGTGAACCACGTCATTTGATAAAATATTAAAAAAGGTGGCATTATCAGTAACCATCATAATGTAACTGGTATTGTTTTCTTATTTACAGTATTTTATCAATAATAGTTTAAAATCATTTTTAAAAAGATATACTAGATCTATAAATACCAAAGGATCACAAAATGAGATGCTCTCTGTGTCCTTGACCTTGTTTTTAAAGCTCAACACGTGACAATTGAAAAATGTCAATTTTTGCAAATTTTGACACATTATAGTTAATATCTGTAGAAATGCCACATGCAAAATTAAACCATGATATTTATTTATTAATTATTTCTATGAAGAATTTGTAATATTTAGAACCACTTTCTAAAATTTCATAAATACAGCATAAATTTGGATGTGGGCTGCTTTAAAAATACACATTCTTTGGTTTCAAACTATAAACTACTTCAGTTCATTCAGATAACATAATGATAATTAAACATGATATATCATTATTGCATACAGTGGATTTTAAAAATGTGCTTTACACAGAAATATTAAAGATATGACCTGACTTGACTTGACTATTTGAATTTACCGTCGCTGCGACAGTATTTCAGTCATATAGCGACGTACAGCTAATTACAGGTGGAGGAAGACCCCGAATGCACGGAGGCATTCAGGTAGAACCATGCCACTGGAGTTCAAACTTGACGACTGACATCCAACATTAACTTCCTTCGTTCTTTCAATGGTCAATTTCTTTGCAAACTTGCCGCGAAGACGAAAAATTTGGGACATTTTGCAGTTTGGATTTACTGATTTGTGTGTTTTGATTTTCTGTGCAACAACCTCCTATTAGGAGAGTCGATTATCTCCCTTGTGCGCATTTTGGTTGCGCAAAACTAAATCCCGAAATCGTCTTTAAAATCATCAAATTTCTCAATTTTTTCTCTTGAATTAATTTATTATATACCTAAGGCATATATCAAATAGAAAACATATTAAAAACTTAAGAGAAAACTTGATAAAATGTATATTTATAAATTTATGTAGAAAGTCTTTATATTAAAGTTTGATATTTTCCCCCATTTATAAAATAGCACCATTACAATTTCTAGTAAAGAACATTTTTTTCTCTACAAAATCCTCAGAACAAGCTGTTAAAAAAATATTCATACTATATCAGACATAAAAATGCACAATTATATATAGGTTTACCATAAAAATATTAAGTAATAACAGTATATATTACCTAACCCACTATTTTTTAAGCTCAGTAAAAATTCAGAATATTATGTTTTGACTGCTTCCCAAGTTCTTTTCAGGTACAATGTGAGCACAAACTTGAAATAATAATTATAATTATCCATTAAATGTCCCTTTCTACTGCATGATTAATGCAATATCTTTGTTAAGAAAAATGATGAACATATAATGACAAAAACAGGTACCGTATACACCGGCAGATTACTGTGTATACGGTATGTGCAATCTCAGTAAGAAAGAATCACTGAAACAATTTGCCGCTTTACACGAATTTTCCAATACAGGAACTTATGTTACTGTAGTTATGTTTGATTAAGATACCATTTTCTTTTTAAAATGTGCTTTTTTATGGACAACTTTTTAAAATATCACAATTACGCATTTTGACAAATCTAGGGGAATTCCAAAATGACGTCACCGGAAGGTATTTCAGGGAGGTGTTTTCCTTCTCTATTTTAAAAAAGGAATGGTATTTTTGCATTGAAATAGATGAATAGAAATCAATGATATAAGATACGATGAATGAAACTTTTTAATGAAAAAGAATCACATTCAGAATCCTGGTATGTTATGCCGAAGAATATCGGATGTTGGGCGATCTTTGTCGACATTTGCCGAGTCCCATTAGGGTTCCTCTACCTTAAATCACTACCATATTCAGATTTGCATTCGAAATTGTTTAAAGAAGATGCATTCTAATAAAAAACATCTTCAATCATTTACCTTATGATTATCCATGCACAAATTTATGATGAATTGATGAATATTAGTTAATTGAACGGAAATAGTTTATGAAATAATGAATTCTTTTTTGCCACACAAACGTTGTAGAAACTGAGCTACAGCAAAGATCTAAACCCAAAAATAAGCAACTCATATAAGCGTGTGAAGGAAATCTCTTATACCCTCGGCGTCACCGCGATATTGTGAGAAAAAAGCCTGTGCGCTTGTACTGAAGTAACTTCTGCACGGAGTTGTGTTACGACGCCATTCGAAAGCCTACGGTGATCATCTACAGCAGAAGATGCACGTGAAGAACCTGGTAAACTTCAGCTGACTGGTCGCATACGGCAGATACTGAGTAAAATAATGACTGTTTAAATTCGAGAGTAATCAATAATCTTAATAGGTCTTAATGATTGATTAAGGACTGAAAGGGAAATATTTCAGGAAGGAAATAGTTCAATTAATGAAAAAAGATCATCTTTGCTAATATTTCAGCAAATATTGCCTATATGACGAAAATGTGAAAATAATGCTCCAGCGTTTATGTTTGTACTGTCACAATGTTTTTTAATGTATTTTCCTCTTCATAAAGGCAATAATTTTTGTAGGGAATTACTTTATTTATATACTAGTATTTAAATGGTTAGAGCGTCTGCCCTGGAATAGAAAAGTCGTGGGTTCGATCCCGGCCGCGACATACCAAAGTCGTAAAAGATTGAGATCCCTTGCTTGACACTTATCATATATTTAGGTATTTCCAGGAATGGTTTAGAATAATGGTGTCAGAATAATGTGACTAGGTGTCTACGGCGTGATGCTGCAGTGTGACAGCACTGCATCTGTCTCAAGTAGACATAGTCTCGAAATGACTTAAATACCGTCGGTGGCACGTTAGACCCAACAATCAAACAAACTAGCATTTATCTATTTTTATGGGATTGTTTTCTATAACAAAACAAAATTGCTCTAAGTCATTAAAATTATTGCATAGATGGGGCAATCCCGGCAACACTATTACATGTATCTAATACAAAATTTGGCATTATTGTGGATTATTTTGTGTAACAAATGCTACGTTCGAATGAATCTCTCTCCTTTCCCCTGATTTCACAGTGTTCAGGGTTGCATCTAGAATGGGGGATTGCGGGATTCCTGCACAAACCTTTAAAATCCCGCAAAAATAATAATCGTCTGCGTACAAAATCCCGCAGGAATAAAATTTTCCCGCAAATAATGTATGGGTGTGCGTACATTTTTTTTTTTTTTTTACTTAGACATACTGCATTGAATATATTTTATTCGGCATATTAAATAGCTATGAACCGTCACACTGCACGACGGTTGCCAGGCGACAAAAATACACCAGTTGACTGGTTCCCTGTATTTCACACTTTTCACCTGATAGCATTAGGGACGAGTTCAAGTCGACGAATTTCATTGGCTAATAAACTGGAAGTCGTCTGGACGCTTGAAAAAAACAACTAGATAAACATGGCTGAGTCGCACAAAGTTACATCTGCTCAATCAAAAATATCCCAGTTTTTCGGTGAACAAACGAGAGATTCTACAGATGAATCCCCTGGCCGTACAAATGAACATTTAGAACAAACATCGAATGTCTTACCCGATGACATGGAAAATGACTCGGAAAACCCTGTTACGAAGAAAAAGAAACCTCATATATTTTCTGAGGCATGGAAAGTGAATCGGCTGTGGCTTTTTATAAATGATAAAAAGGAGATGCTTTGCAGATTCTGCAGACACCGGCAAAAATAATTCTTTTACAACCGGAAACACGAACTATAGAACCTCTACATTGGATCGGCATGTTGAATTGCCGGCACATAAACAGGCAATTTTAGACATGAAAAGAAGTTCGGACTTAAAAATTAACTTGAGAAAGTTTCTTGTTCCAGTTTCCAGTTAATGTGTTCTTAAAGTTCAGCATATGCAACTTTTGATTCACAGACAGTTAAGAATGTACTTTTATTAAGTTGATCTGCTAACAGACAGTTAGCATAAGGACTGACACCTGTAGGGAGTAACACTTTTAGCACAGTTACGGTAAGTAACTGAAAACTGTTGTCCATTGTGCATTATTCTGATGCAAGCCTTGTTGGTGAAGAGTTATGCAGAGTAGTTTGTATGTATACATGAAGCAAGTATTATAAATTCATGTAGTTATGTAGACCTGTATGTTTTAGCTAAAGAACAACCTCGGGTGAAAATACCGCCCCCCCCCCTTGGGGGAGATCCCCCCTTTTTCTGAAAGTAGGGGGGGACATCCCCCCTTTTTTAACATTTCTAGATGCAACCCTGAGTGTTGGTCTGTCAAAGTTTTTTCTTTTAACAGGATGTCCACTTTAGTCTTTAAATTTGACAATGATGACCTATACAATTGTCAACTCTTTTAAAAATCTTAAAATGGTTATCTTTATATTTTGAACAAGCGCTACGTTCAAATGCTCCGCAAGGGCCTTAGACATTAGGAGTCAAGGTCATTTGATAAAGGTCAGGGTACCTGGCTGGTAGACCTTATCAAGGTGCATGCACCTGTAAAGTTTGAAGGCTTAAGCTGGAAGGATCTCCGTGTTATGGCCAAGGTTAAGTTTTGTGACAGACAGACAGACAGACAGACCAAAGCAATATGCATCAATCTATCGATGCGGTGGCATAAAATAAATGTTAAAAGGACCAGAGGATAGGACAAAAAACAACATAGTAATTTTTTAGTTAAATATTATACAGACAAAAATGACGAATCGTATTGACCAGTGTTTGCTATTGCTTAGTAACACAGAACTGGAATTTCCGCAGAATGCACCTGCCCCACTCTCGTTCTGACACAAGAATATACAGAATTTCGCCAAGTTTCTTATCTTTTGGTTTAGGTCTTTGGCTACAGTACTGTATGAGAATACAGACCCTGATCAGACAGCTAGCTTCTATAGAATTTGTCTGATTTGGGTCTGCTCTGTTTGCCAATGCATCAAAATGAGTCTTTCTGATGTAAAGGGTTAAAAATAGATATTCTGCATCAACGGGGATTAAAAGTGATGGAGAATGTAGAGTTATAGGGGTCTCTGTGGCTGAGAGGGCAAAGTCACTGACTTTAACACTCACTCAGCACCTCGCTGTGTGGGTTCGAATCCTAGCAGGGTCATTCGGATTTTCATGTGAGGAAGCCTTTCAACTGGCTTGAAGTAGGTCGGTGGTTCTACCTGGATGCCTCCATGCATTCGGGGTCTTCCTTCATCTGTAATTAGCTGGACGTCGCTATATGACTGAAATACTGTTGAGGCGACGGTAAACTCAAATAGTCAAGTCAGAACAGTTATATAATGTAGTGTCCCCCCCCCCACAACATGTATAGTCATTTTCTGATGAAGTGGTGCCACTAGTAACAATCATTCATACAGATCAAGACGCTGCAGATGTTTATAATAATGGGCCAGAAACATGTCTCATTGTGCATCTTAGAGAAATGATTTGATAACTTCAATTCAGTCAGGATACATTTTGTGAATATGAAGCTATAGTTGTCCTCTCAACAAACAATTGTGTTTAACTTTTTTCCCTAAGTATAGGCATTTTCTACCAATCATCATTCAAATATTTATTTGGCCTAATAGCTTGTAATGTTAGACAGCTACCCCCCAAAAAAAAAAAAAAAATCAAGAAATGCTAGGGAGTTTATAACTGGTATTCAGCTTAATTCTCAATGTCAGAAAATATATTTCCCCTGTTTGAATGTTTAATTTTTGAAATGATTTTTTAGGGGAAAATAGTTTGGAGAAAAAAAGATGTTGTTTTTTCATTCATACCCCTTTTACATAGCAATTGTTTATAGATTGATTGATACGTACTTCACTATGAGGTTCTATATACATTTTTATCATTGAGTATTTTCTTCCATCTTTGTGTGAAAAATCCCAATTTGAAGGGTAAAGGTCATCTTTTTAAAACAGTGAAAATACCTGAGTTCACATAAAACACTGAAAATACCAGAGTCCACATAAAACAGTGACAATACCCAAGTTCACATAAAACAGTGAAAATACCCGAGTTCACATAAAAAAGTGATGTTTAGTTTTATGAAAAATGAATAAATAATGAAGATGATTGCTTGGATCCAAACATAGGTTTTCTGTTACACGATTTATTACTAAAAACTCATAAAGAAAATTACATGAAATATAAACTGCCAATCTTATAAGATTGAAAATTATTGGTTTGCATTTCACTGCTTATTTAAGAAACTCGTTCTGTACTAGTCTGAGAAGAAAAACAAATCTTTCCATTTTTGATGAATTAGTATGAAAGATAAAATAATATGAAGGTAAATATTCTATAATCTTCTATCATATTGCGAGTGAGATATCACATTATCTTGAAACTCTGCAACAGTATGGATCTATAGCTGTAAATAAAACTACTGACGTAATAACGTTGCGTAGCGACCATATTTATAAGTGTAAGAAATATAGTGAAAATGATAATTTCTTCTCAGTATTGTCAATACTGTAGTATATATCAGTGCTCATATATCATGGCAAGAAATCTTTAACAGGTGTTTCGTTTTGTAAAATGAAATTAATCTTTTGACAACTGATTTCCCATTTATGGTTATGACTTGATTTGGGGGAAAATGTACACCAAAGTTAATGATTTATTATGGCATAAACAGTCTTAATCTCTCAGCCAAGTTCGATTTCGGCTAATATCAGCCAATTTGGTGAGGAGTTATGGCCCTTTTGATATTACTTAGGATTTTTTAAGCTACAACCTTCAAATTTTTGTATTTCTGCATGGCTTATGTATTCTGTACAACTATTCTGTATTATATTAACTTGTGAAAGCACTCAAGACAATATTTCTCAGGTGAACAACTTCAGAGCCATCATAGTCCTCTTTTTTAAACTGCAATACCCACCAAATTCATCATTGATTTGAAAATATTTTAAAGGCTGTTAGTTAAATAAAAGGGCAAGTGCTTTTAACAAAATGTTTCTGGTCCTGGAATTTGTCCAGGCTCTCACCTGACAAAGGATCAGTGGATGTTCATATTAAATATCAAATGTTAGCCTCATTATATACAGATTGTTAGGTGAAAGTTCAAGGTCAGTGGTAAAAAATCAGTACCAGTTTGCTTGTCTGGGCTGTAATTATACAAACGATCAGTGGAATTTCATATTATCTGGCACACATGTTTGCCTTATTAAAACCGAGTGTCGGATGTAAGAACCAGATTGCTAGCTCAAAGGTCAAGATCATACTCTGAGAGCAAAGTTTAAATCCATACCAACTTGCTTATCAGAGGATTTTCAAATTATTTGGCGCACAACTGTCTTTTTTTGGCACAAATGTTTGTCTTATTAAGACTGAATGTCATGCCCCAGATTGCTAACTCCAAGGTCAAGGTCATAATTAGAGGTTAAAGGTAAGAATGTCAATTTGTTTGTCCTGGCTGTAATTTCGTAAGGGTTATAACATGTCACCAATGTTACCTTAATGAGATGTAGAGTCATTTTCAATATACAGATTGCTAGCTTAAAGGTCAGGGTCATAAATAAATGTCAATAGGCCTGTCTGGGCTTTAACTTTTCCAATGACCACAGGATTTTAAAATCAGTCAATCAAAACTTTTGCCTTTTTGGGACAATGGTTTGTGTGCAATAAATCCCCAATGCCTTTGTCTGACTTTGAAGTAAAATGTAAACAAATAAATGTTTTTGCCTTGGATTGCATGTTTTTTCCTGATGTAAAAGAAGATACAGACATTGATTATCTCAAAACTGTGCCAGAGATTAAAACTTTTGTTGTTTCTGCATGTCGGGGCCATATTATTGCCATGGATTTTAGGTGGTGCAACATCCGAATGTTAATCACTGACAAATTGCAGGGTAATAGGGTTTTAATCACCTTCAGTGATAGCTCTGCTAATGTTAATGTTATATTCACAGTTTTATTGAAATATTCTCTATTTAGTAACATCGTGCAATCCAGTCTCATCCACCTGCTAACTGGTTATCAAAAAGCTTACGAAGATTTAAAAACAAAAATGCTGTAATTTCCTGATGTGCAGTCTAAGTATAGGATAGAGTTTATTAAGTCATTTCAACTGAAAATAGAAGGCGGAAGTGAGCCTAGCGAGCGCAGACTTCATCTGCCTGGAGAAATAGATTCTATCCGACTTAGAGGTCACCCTTAATTTGTGGCAAACATTTGATTTTGTCAAATAGATTGTCTTATATTTATATTGTAAAATAGAAAGGTGTCCTTTTAAAATGTATTGCTGACAAATCTGAATTTTCAGATCAAATTTAGAGTGACTTCTAAGAACACTTTGTCAAACTTGACTGAGTATTTTAATTGCCTGGTCACGTGGTGTTTGCATAGTTCTTGATATAGCTGGAAAATGAAGTTCCCAGAGAAAACCCCCATGTCTATGATGGGAGATCCTTGGACTGCATGATTTGGGATCAAACCTTGGTTGCAATGGTTAAAAGCCAGTGTGTTAACCACTAGGCTATCGAGACACCAGAATGTTGATTAGCATATACAGTTGAATCTTGTTAAACCAAAGTCCTTGGGACCGTGCTGAAAACTTCGAAATAGCAATTCGGTTTGTGTGCATGCATATCTGCGTTTTTTATTACTTTTGCATATCGTAGAAATTCTTGTCATGAAAATCACCTACTAGTTTTTATTCTGTCATATATGTATTTTCTGTTTGTAAGTTGTGAAAAAACAAAAGAGATATTACATGATCTAGCCCTTAGCAAAATGAAATGGCATTGAAACACCATTGAATTACCATTTCTTTTTGCAGAACCAAATGTAGCACAACCCTTGAAGGAACATTAAAAGTCTTTCTATACTAAATAGTGCAACCATTGAAACTCCATCAAAACACCATTGAAATTCAATCGAAACACCATTGAAATAAACCAAAATATGCAAATGAGCTTTCCTTAAAAAAATGAAAAATAAATTATTTTCAATGGTATCCAATGAGGAATTTTAATGGAATAAAATGGTTTTTCAATGGTACTTTGGTGGTGTCATCTTACATGAAATAATGGTGAATCAATGATTTAAAATGAAATTTCCATAATCTCTGATAAATTCAATGGATATTAATGGAAATTCAATGGTGCCAAATAATACTTATGCAGTGATTATGGTGGACCAGGGGATTTAAACAGGGGCAACATGGCTGCATACGAAAGTAATTTTTATTCTTGTTATCACATATCTTATCCACATCAACAGTCTAAACAATCTTTTTTTTAAAACAAATTACAGTGACCCACATTGATATTGATTCCCCATGCTTAAGGGCAGTGTCCCGTTTCATCTATTATTAATTTTTTTTTTTTTTTCGTAATACACAAAGTCTATGTTTCGAGTCCTGAACAACATCCACGATAACATCTCCTCTTTCTCCACCTATAGTCTTATAAACATCATTCCATTTTTAAAACTTATGCTACCTGTTGGATGCCTTGAATTCACTAAGTCCAAGTTCCAAAGCGATTTTCCTTGAATTCACCTGGATCAGTGGTCCTTATGATCCATTGCGGCATGGGTCAGATCAGTTTCCACTTTGCAAGTAGAAGGTGCAAGTCCTTTTTGACTTTCCTGAACATGCACTAATGTTACGCATTTACATTGGAATTCTGCAAGGACTTCAGCTTTCTTCCTCCCACATGACTGCATGAAACTTAAAAAAAAACAAGTAAAATGATTTAAAAGTAAAATAACTAAGAAACGCAAAGCCTGTAGCCTGCCTATGCATGTAAACATTCTAGTGTTTACTCAGATTTGATCACTGATCCTTATTCCCATTCATACCAGTATTTATAATAAATATGAAGTTCTGATTGTGCATGCAAATTTGTAAAACCATATTTTTCTCTTCATTATAAATTGGAAATATTTTTCCATTTTGCAATGTCAGTTAACTAAGAGAAATTGAGTTCGGCCACAATCAGTTGCAATTGAAGTATGACAGCTATAATTTGTAAACTAAGTCTACTTGAGAGATATACTGCTGTAATTACACTGCAGCATCACACCAAAGATAGTTGGCATGACACCACTCCTAAGTTGCATTATCCCCAACACTGCGACAAGTCTGGGACTTATCCTTATATATGCTGAGCACAGTGCCATTTTAGATGGCAGCTTGCTGCCATTTTTAGTGGCTAGAAATGCTTACCAGGCATCGCTGACATATTTTCCATGACAAGTTTAACTGTACCTCTCCACGCTTAGTGCAGATCCATGCGATGCGATTCTGCACTTACAAATACAAATAGAATATGTTACACAGACCTTTTATTCATAACCGTAACCGCTATTCATGTGCTGTTGTTTGTAAACGTGTTACTTTGCTCTGTAAACATCCATTTTAAGCGTGAACAATAATCGTGACACTTATAAATCAGATAGCAACCCATTTTACATACTTGAAGATCTACTCTACTAAAAAAAATAGCGCTTGGAATGTCTGTAATTAACCTTAAGTAAAACACGCGTAAGTTTGCATGAAAGTGAGTTAGGTTTCTCCCAGAGCATTTCTTAACTTTGAAACAGAAACAAGCATTCAAGTATTTAAAACATCAAGTACCTTGTCAAGTTCTATACTTAAGCAACAGTAGATAGTACATAAATTGGGTCCTAGGGAATGACCTACTTCTGAAGTTCATACAGTCAGGTTCATGACCCTAATTCCAGATTGTTTTGTAACAAACAGAGTGCGAATACCGACAATAGTTTCAGGAGAGTGTGTGGAGCTTTTGGGTCATGTGGCTTTTGCCTCTATTGTATCAAAATTAAGAATCACAGCTTTTTTCCAGTTAATCTCTCAGCGCATTTATCGCTTTGATTCTTTTGCAACTTTCAAATGTTGCTGCTAGGGACAGGAACCCTTACCAATGGGGACGGCAGTATGTAAGTTTAACTGCCTGACTAAATAAACTACCTTGAAAAAGGTAAAGGCAGTAGCATTGGGGATATCTCAAGTTGTTCTTTGATATGCGACACTTCAGTTTTCAAGGATCTTACAGTTATGTCTATATCATAATAAAGATTGTGTTCAAACTGCTAAATAATACTTAGAAACTCTCAAAAATGCATTCATTTCTAATACGAGTCTATTTACCTGTTGTAAATCACCATGATCCTAAGTATGTGTTGTTTACAAAGTGGACCAAAAGAGGCATCATCCTTGTTGAAAACTTGGTTGTTGCTACACCAAGGCTGTTTCAGCTGAAATAATAACAAACAAGAGCTGTCAGAGGACAGCACGCTCGACTATTCAAAATGCTTGTTGGTAAATCAAATGAAATCTATTTCAATTCTTGCCCTTTCACATACCCTGTACATAATAATAGTCAAAAATGATATACCTTGATAGACTGATACCCCTTAATATTTTTATGATGTCTAAAATCAATCCCATGCCTAGTTACGGAGACATAAGCACAATAACACTGTGCATGCAAAACTTTAACCAAAAATCCAAGTTAGAAAAGGGCCATAATTTGTATAAAATTCAGTCCAAAAATTATCCTCCTTGGTTTGCTGATGCCCCTGAAGACACTCCATAACTTTCTAGTCAATTCCACAAACAATTTCTGAGATATATGCTGGATAGTAGCTTGAATGCAAAAATTTAACCAAAATTCTAAGTTAAAAAGTGGTCATAATTTTTAATATATTCCATCAAGTGTTATCTTCCTTTATAGTATGATACCCCTAAACATATTAAAGATGTTTAAAATCAATCCCATGCCTGGACTCTAAGATATTAGCATGAAAGTACCTTGCATGCAAATTTTTAACCAAAATTTCTAAGTTTAAAAAGGGGCCATAACTTGTAATATATTCCATCAAAAGTTATCTACCTAGATAGTATGATACTCCTAAACATATAAAGATGTTTAAAATCAATCGCATGCCTGGATCTAGATATTAGCATGAAAGTACCTTGCATGCAAATTTAACCAAAATTTCTAAGTTTAAAAAGGGCATAATTGTAAATATTCCATCAAAAGTTATCTACCTGAAGTATGATACCCCTAAACATATTAAAGATGTTTCAAATCAATCCTATGCCTGGATACTGAGATATTAGCATGAAAGTACCTTGCATGCAAAACTTTAACCAAAATTTCTATGTAAAAAGGGGCAATAATTTGTAACATATTCCATCAAGAGTTATCTACCATGAAAGTATGATACCCCTAAACATATTAAAGATGTTTCAAAATCAATCCTATGCCTGGATACTGAGATATAAGCATGAGAGTATCTTGCATGCAAAATTTTAACCAAAATTTCTAAGTTAAAAAGGGGCCATAATTTGTAATATATTCCATCAAGAGTTATCTACTTTGGTTGTCTGATGCCCCTAAACATATTCATAAACTTTCAAGTCAATACCATGAATGGTTATTGAGATATAAGGTTGATAGTAACTTGCACGCAAAACTTTAACCAAAAGCTACAACGCTGACACAAGGGCGACTACAATAGCTCTCATATTCTTCGAATAGTCAAACTAAAAAGGTGTGTTAAATCAATTAGATTTCATTTTATTACACCAATGACAATGGAGGTAATATTGCTGAATTTTATACAGCATTCAATGTTAAAAACCAGCAGTTAGTCATGAACAAATATTTTAACAGAAATTCTTATAGATAAAGGAGTAAAATAATAATTGTTTTTCTTAAATTTTTTATATATCTACAAGCGTTAATTTAATGTGAAACAAAATGAGTTTTATTGCAGATCACACATTTGTTAACAGATTTATTGTAAATCATATGCAATGATTTTCAACAAGGCCTTTTTTTAAAATTATGGACAATGCTAACGATATGACTTTTGATCAATTCTTTTCTTTTTTAGCTCACCTGAGCACAACGTGCTCAAGGTGAGCTTTTGTGATCGCCCTTCGTCCGTCGTGCGACGTGCGTTGTTCATCGTCAATAATTTGGCTTGTTAACACTCTAGAGGCCATATTTTTTGGCCAATCTTCATGAAACTTGGTTAGAATGTTTGTCTCCATAAATTCTTGGACAAGTGCAAAATTGGGTCATGTGGGGTCAAAAAGTAGGTCACGAGGTCAAATCTTAGTAAAACCTTGTTAACACTCTAAATGCCACATGTCTGGCCCAATCTTCATGAAACTTGGTCAGAATGTTTCTCTCAATAAAGTCTTGGACAAGTTTGAATTTGGGTCATGTGGGGTGAAAAAGTAGGTCATAAGGTCAAATCTTAGAAAAACCTTGTGTACACTCTAGAGGCCACATTTTTGGCCCAATCTTCATGAAACTCGGTCAGAATGTTTCTTCATAAATCTTGGACAAGTAATTTGGGTCATGTGGGGTAAAAAGTAGGTCATAGGTCAAATCTTAGAAAAACCTTTTACACTCTATAGGCCACATTATTGTCCCAATCTTTATGAAACTTGGTCAGAATGTTTCTCTCCATAAAATCTTGGACAAGTTCCAATTTGGGTTATGTGGGGTCAAAAAGTAGGTCATGAGGTCAAATCTTAGAAAAACCTTGTTAACACTCTATAGGCCACATTATTGTCCCAATCTTTATGAAACTTGGTCAGAATGTTTTTCCATAAAATCTTGACAGTTAATTTGGGTCATGTGGGGTCAAAACGTAGGTCATGAGGTCAAATCTTAGAAAAACCTTGGTTAACACTCTAGAGGCCACATTTTTGGCCCAATCTACATGAAACTTGGTCAGAATGTTTGTTTCCATAAAATCTTTGTCAAGCTCAAATGTGGGTCATGTGGTAGGTCAATATGAAAAATCCAACATAAGATGCTCATTTTTAATCAGGTGAGCGATTCAGGGCCATCATGGCCCTCCTGTTTTTCTGTTTGTTTTTTTAGCTCACCTCACCAACGTGCTCATGGTGAGCTTTTGTGATCGCTTTTTGTCTGTCGTGCGTGCGTGCGTCCGTCATCAACAATTTTCTTTAAACAACATCTCCTTCTAAACTTCTTACTGGATTTTGATAAAACTTTAAAGTAATGTTCATTATGGGGCCCTTTACCAAAGTTGTTAAAATTATTTTGATTGGTCAAAAATCTAGGTCACAGGAGCTAAAAATAGATTTTAAAAATGAAAATTTTAAAAATCTTCTTCTCTGAAATCACAAGGCCTAGCCTACTGATTTTTGGTATGTAGCATGATCTTATGACTCTCTACCAAAATTGTTCAAATTAAGATTTTACATAGAGTTATAAGAAAACCTTAAAAATCTTCTTGTAAAAAAGTATAAGGCCTGGAGCTTAGATATTTCGCTTGTAGCATCATCTTAGGGACCATTACCAAGATTGTTAAAATTATGGCCCTGGGGTCAAAATTAGGCCTGCCCCAGGGGTCACTTTTTTTTACATAGAGTTATATATGAAAACCTTCAAAATTCTTGTGAAAACCCATAAGGCCTGGAGCTTAGACATTTGGTGTGTACTTGGTCAGAATGTTTCTCTCCATAAGATCTTGGACAGGTTCAAATTTGGGTCATGTGGGATCAAAGAGTAGGTCAAGAGGTCAAATCTTAGTAAAACCTTGTTAACACTCTAGAGGCCACATTTTTGGCCCAATCTTCATGAAACTTGGTCAGAATGTTTGTTTCCATAATGACTTGGACAAGTTTGAATTTGGGTCATGTGGGGAAGTTTGTTTCCATAAAATCTTGGACAAGTTCCAATTTGGGTCATGTGGGGTCAAAAAGTAGGTCATGAGGTCAAATCTTAGAAAAACCTTGTTAACACTCTAAAGGCCACATTTTTGGCCATATCTTCATGAAACTTAGTCGGAATGTCTGTTTCCATAAATTCTTTGACAAGTTCGAAAGTGGGTCATAAGGGGTCATAAAATAGGTCAATATGAAAAATCCAACATATGTTGCTTATTTTTAATCAGGTGAGTGATTCAGGGCCATCATGGCCCTCCTGTTTAAATTTCCTGAATGGTTAAATAGCACAATGCGTACACAAATATATACTCTGGAAAGCAAAAAATAAACTGCACACAAAGCAAATTCACTTATTTTTTATGGATAAATGGAAATTAATTTCATTACAAATATAATCAATACTCATAACTTTATTGAATATTCTTACCTTTATCATAAAATGGATGTCATCTGCGAAAATATTGTGAATCAATAACGTTATCACCTATTGTTTACAAAGTTTGTCCTTCTTTTCAAAATGGTGGATTGATGCAACGCTTTGTTTATTTTCAGTTTTCAAATTTAGAAGAGTGAAAGTTAAAATCAGTTACGAAACAAAATTTGGGTTTTGAAATAAAGTTTAAAGAGTGGGTTTTCCAAAATAAAATATGAAATATCTGTAAAAATCATTGAACTATGCAGAAATTAGCTTCAACTTTTCGGCACTACATTTCCTCGTAGGATTGTCCTACAACCTTGCAAAACTTCCGAACTTTTATTCGGGTCGCAGTTAATTCGAACAAAACCAATTTGTAAATTTTTTTCAATGCGTAACTGTTTTCAGACAAAAAAAAGTGAATTACCTAAGACTTCTGTTAAAACCACAGTAAAAGGGTCTTAGTAATAATTAGATATAATCGTTTTTGTTTCAATCTAATGTTCAATAAGCTTTCGATTTAATCCTATTTTGTATCACATATTTATTAATTTTTGTGATTAGTCCCATCAATGAGCTGCACGCCACGACATGATATTTTTGGTATCGCCATATCGAAAGTAGAACGATATCACAAATTATAGGTACACATATGTGGACTAGTTTGTGATTGTTCTGTTAAATATTTGATTAATAAATATGATCAATATCAAGTATTGTGTAAAATCTTGGGCACATTTAGGTCAGACAAACTAAATATTACAGAATTATGGCCCTTTAATTTTTGACAAAATCTTGTCTGCTCTTCTTCTCAAAAACTCCTGGCTTGTATTGGATCAAACTTCACAGTATTGATCAGATCAGTATCAGATGTACCACATATGTGATTTTCCTGATTAGTAAAGTAAGGATTATCAAGCAGTTCTGCAATAAACCATGCAATCAACCGCATTCTTTTTGTTTGTTTTTTCTTCTGTCATAGAGCACTTAGTTATACATTTTAACAAGTAGAAAAGTTAGGTACTGTAACAGTCAAAAAAGTATAATCCAATTGATGCAAGTGGGCTAAGTTTATCAAAAAA
>CM037779.1:44844631-44860223 GCA_021229015.1 Solen grandis | reverse complement strand
CTTACCGAATTATATAATTCAGCTCTTTCCCGATTCCGTCAGTAATACAGCACCATATGCACTACGCAATGCTTATGACATTAATTCTGTACGTATGAGAACAGAAATCTATGCTATATCTGTTATACCATCATGTATCAGAGCATGGAACAATTTAGATATAAGCATCAGACAATCTACATCTTTAAATATTTTTAAATCTAAATTAACTCGTTTTTATAAATCACGTACAGTATCCAGGTATTTTGTCTGTAAATTTCATCTTTTCCTCCCATGTTTTGTTATGATACGAAATGGGTACCTTTTAGCCATTTTATATCACCGAACACATTTCCAGGGTCGGTGGTTCTAACTGGATGTCTCCGTGCATTCAGGGTCTTCCTCCACCTGAAATTAGCTGGACGTCGCTATATGACTGAAATACTGTCGAGGCGACGGTAAACTCAAATAGTCAAGTCAAATCAAGCGCATTTTTATCAACTGAATTTAGTCAGGGTCTCTCTGTATACAAAGACCCTGATTAAGTGAAGGAAAGTGTCAAGGAAACTCGCACATCCACATGTTTCACTGAGTTTTCTGTGAGATTACAAGACACGTTTTAGAGAGAAATCATTTGATGTTATTTTAAGTATTAATAGTTGGCGAAATTGAACTTAAAAGGAGAAATCGAAGTAACCAAAGTCTCTCACAAAACTACAAACTGTTACATTCAACCAAACCTTCTACCCGTTTCAATTTGTTTGTGTCAAAATAAAAAAGGCTTCTTTTTGTTCAACCTTGTTTAAAGTTTATATATCGTTAACGGTAGGATAAAAGGTTTGGCTGAATGTACACAGTTGGCAGTTTTGTGAGAGACTACGATTTAACCATGTGTTATGAATACATTGAATTTCGTTACAAAACAAAGACACATTTTAATAATATAAAAATGGGGAAGATAAAATGCAAAGGATTTAGTTAAACATTTATTGCTACTTGTAACAAATATTATTATGACAAAGCTAATTAAATACGTTTTAGAACAAAAAAGTACATAGTGATGGTCATTAGATACAAAAACGTAATAAAGCCAATCTACATAGTAGAATTCTTATATTGACAGTAGGTTTTCATATACATGTGTATGTTTATTTATTGTACTAGTAAATTGAACTTACCTTTATACGTGTATACTTTTTTGGTTTAAACTGTGTAATTTTTACAGTTGGTTAGGATTGGGTATTTCACGGTGGTATATTAGTCTTTTTTTAAAAACTATTTAGGATCATAATTTTATATTAAAAACATGTACTATTCTGTTTTTGATGAAATATGTTATTATATTTTAGTCACGAATGTTTGGGGCTAACCTGCCGACAATTTGTGTCTCATACCTATGTAAAGCATGGGGTGCACGTGAACAACATGCTATAAGGTCCTAAGATAACTCCATAGCCGACTGTAAGCGTACGGTTGCATACGGTTGTCATACTGAACATATGACAGGGCTGGACAGAATAAACAAAGGAGATTACTTTTATTCGATACATTATTTAATCATTCGGTTGTAGGTTTAACATCCCATAGATAGCGTGTCATTTAGAGACATTTGTCTTTATGAGACAGATATAATGCTGCCACACCGCTGAAACACACAGAAGACATGTGGCATGATACCAGTCACATTATCCTGACACTGGGCCAATCAATCCCTGGAACTACCCTTATATGCTGAATGCCAAGCAAGGGTGCTATACTAGTACCAATTTTTTATGACTTTGGTTTGTTGCGTTCAGTTAACAAAATCTACAACCACCCTATTCAGGAGCTGACACTCTTACCACTCAAATAACAGAATGTCCACACAACTGTATCCTGTTTGATATACATTATTAAGATATACAGCCAAATTGTTGATTTTTCTTTAAATGTATTTTCTTTCATGCCTTATAGAAAACTATATTGACTTTATATTATAAGTATTTTCGTCTAAGACCACAAGGGAAAGAAAATACAAACTTAAAAGAAAAATCACTGACTGTTCTATCTATTTTATGCTTTTATTTGATTTCCCCTGATAACAGTATCTCTTTACAGCTGAAAAGAAAACTTTCTCCCGTGTGTATTTTGTCAGTCTTCTCACACAAAAAAAGGAATAACTAACACAGAGTATGGTATTTTACAAGAAAACCACATACATTACAAATCATTTTTATTCATGACAATATCACATTAATATACATGTAACAGCAACAACGTGATGAATAAAATGACAGCAACAATGAATGTCACATTTGTTAACTTCAAAGTATGAAGCTCCCAAATCTAGAGCTATATTCATAAAGCAACTTAAATCAAACTTTTTACGTAACTTCAAAAATCTTCTGCTTTACCATCAATCAATTTTGATACAAAAATTTAGATAATGATGAATTTTTGTTCTATTCATCTGTTAAATTTGCTGTTTAGTTTGAGAAAATAATAAAATGATAATGATGATGATGATGATGATGATGATGACAGCAACAGCCATGAGTTATTTTGAGAGTCTTAATCCTCTAGCCATTAGAAATAATTTGTGCTCAAAACCAAATTATTTTTATACGTATCAAATAGAGAATTGTTCTTAGATATTAGTAAAAGTCACTGATTGTGACAATCCAGTTTTAATAAGTAACTGAATTTAAGTTTTCAAGCACTAAGCAAATAAGGTATATCGTATTCCAATCCCCTATAAGTAGATCAACACTTGTTCATATCATCATTCCATGAAACAACCTTGTCATGTTTCAGTCCATTCTACACCCACCTCACTTAACATCATTTTTAAGGCTTGCAGCCTTGTTATTGCGACTCCCAGAGGTACATGAACGCTGCCTCTCACTTCAGTCTTTATGTAGAGAAAACTTGCATGTCCCAAGCTCTACAACTCCTGCTGCCTCAGACAGCTCCCTGGTCAACAAACTGCCCCCCACCCCCTTGCCTTCAAGACTGTCCCAGCACTGACTCTGCTATCTCATTCAGACCAACTTCTTTCAGAGACAGTCGTAATGCTGATGCTGTGGCCTTCTCTCCCTCATTTTCCTGTAAAACAAATATCCAACATTTACAAAATAAGACCAGAACTATCATTTTAACAGATTTCACTACAGGTAGTACAAAACCACAATACCAGATATGGACTCTACACCCTAGCCCTTTACTTCATATAGACGTATTTTGACGCACTAGCAATCAAAAGGGGACCCAGATGAAACAAAAGGTCTCCACTATTTGCTCCTACAACATTGTAGCTCAAATTTTTCACAGTCTACATGGCAAATAAATATCCATTGTTTTACTAATCCATTTTAAGTTCAATAAATCATGAGTAAAAGTTGGAAATTAAAAAAAACACCCTGGAAATCCCGATTTTAGCATTTTTTTTTACATAGTTTTATATAGTATAAGAAGTAATTTGGCCAAGTTAAAAAAATTCCTGAAACTTTCACCCATGAATAAATTAATATTCATACAGTTACAAATTTTAACACAAATATTCATACAGGGTTGTAGTATACACGATTTAAGATGATTGTATTCTCAGAGATACCATTTCACTCCTTACACCATACTCACCTGCCAAATAGTCAACACCTTCATACCACGTGCAGCCTCATCACTTCCCTCACTGGCAAAGTACTCGATCTCATCCTCATGGAATTGGAGTTCCACCGCCAGTCGCTTCCAGCCTGCCCCCAGCATGTCCGCCACTTTCTGGAGGATGTTCTTCTTCAGCACCATCTCCACTGGCTCAATATCTTTAACTGCAATATGAACCATCCACCCAAACTTGTCAAAACATCAAACAGAAGTATCTTTAAGTGTTCCAGACTTCTCCCACTCATCATATCATAGAGAGAGAGTGTGAGAGCAGTATGGGTAATCTGGGATTTAATGAGATCCTCTAGATATGCTGCTATCAAGGCAATATTTACAACTTGTATTGCTTTGTGTGGGTCTGATATACTTTTTAAACTTTCATCCTGAAAAGTTTTGTAATGCTCAAATAGTTAACACACACCACAACAAATTACATGCATTTGTATGTTTGCTTGGGTTTAAACATGCGACAGACAGTAATTCTGTCAAGACAAAATGATGCCTAACCCTTAATGTTGTAGACAAGTGGCATGATACAACACCCATTGACATCATGTAAAACTATTCCAACCAATCCTGAAACAACCCTTATATGCTGAGCGCCATGCAAGGTATCATACCAGTACCATTTTTAAATGACTTTGGATTGTCTTCAGCAAAAGACTGAACCAATAACGGCCTGGTTAAAGAGTAAAAATACACCTCAACAGTGATATCAGTGTAACTATGGTAACAGCCTCACACAATCTCCCACCCCCAGTGTCCCCTTACCCTGGTCCTCGGCAGGTTTAAGATCCTCTTCCATGTGGGACTCCTTGATTCCTTCCTCGTCCTCCACGTCTGTCCTCATCTCCTCGCCTGGCTGGCTCTACACATATACGCACAAATGTTAGCATGTACTGGCATTAAAACAATAAGGAAGAAGATCTATTTCACTGACTAGACCTATCACTGTAGACAATGAACACTCCTGCTGATACATGTACATAGTGAAGAAGGGGTCCACTTCACTTCAAAGAACAAAACATATTTTTATTATAGGCTTAGGCACTAAGCCCATCAACAAAAACATCAGCATTAACAATGGTATGCAGAGACAATGAGAGCAGGGTGTAAAATATAAATATTAAATTACTTATCAACAGAAGTGATTTTAAAAGTCGTTTTCTGTTTGAGGTTTTCTATACACATTTAATGAGTTAAACTTTCCTTACCAACTTTTCCTTGTAAAAAATTTCTAGACAAAGCATCTGCATACGGCTGATGACTTTCACAAGCAAATAACTGTTTACAGATTCAACTTTGCAAAAACATCCCAATTAAATCACCATAATCATCTTCAGTTTATATAAACTACAAGAGTACCGCATACAGATGCCAATGCTCATCTGTTAAAAGTGACTGAGTAATGGGCTTCTTCAAGTTTCTGCATGACGACAATGACAACCCAGCGATCATTATAGCTTGACTTTTTCTTGGAAACAGACAAGCTAACTGGAGCTATCACTGAAGGTGACAAATACCTCTGCTATATTGTCTTAACTAAAGAATGTAAAGAGATAATAAACCTTTTAGCAAACTGGGACAGGATGCAACAAGACAATGTGGATATTTTCTTTTCTTAATGAAGTATAAATATCCTAATTACTGTCAGAGAACCCAACAAGCCATGGAAATCATAGACTTACCGGTAATTCCTTTGCCAGCTTGGAGAGCATGCCGTTGAGGTAGACCTTAAGCTCGAGGGCGGGCGTGGTTGAGTTGGTGAAGAACTGGGGACTACGTCTGGCCAGGAGACGAAGGGCCTTCCACTGGAACGTCTGCTCATTGGTCAGTCTGGCCACATAAATATTTGTCAATGGTTTTACATAAGTATATAATGTATGCATGTTGCAATATCAAAAAAAGAATGTAATTTTTTGTAGCAATTCCTTGATGTGAAAAGTCTAGAAAAGTTCATTTTATTTGCATAAATAACTAATTCCTTAAATTAAACATAGATTGATTGAATTTTTAAGAAATATATAACTAAAGAAAGGCAATACACTTTTATAATTTTGAAGACACATTTGCAATTGGCATTAACTCATTAGAAATGACTAAGAGGGCCCTATGGTTCAGTGATAACATACCAGACCACAGATCTGTAAGTTGTAGGTCCGAAACCCATCAGAGGCAACCTTCTGAGGCACAAGGTACTGGTCTAATACAGGAACTATCAAGAAAGTTAATATAGGTTGTAGGAACCGTTTCCCAACTGATGTAAAATAATTAATGGAACATACTCACAATGGGGATCCCATGACTAGAAAGGTAAAGCACTACTCACTTGTATTCCTCCTCCACCTGGGCCTCAGGGTCGTTCTGTTCTATTGCTTCTTGGAAGAAATCCTCTAGGGTTGGCAGGAACATTCTGCAGGGTACATACATGTATCATAAATAATATATCACTGTTCTCTTAAAACTGTCCCTTTAAATTTATTACATCAAAATTCAAGAACACAAGTTAGGGTGGCAATGACACATACACACACACATTTGCATATTTTATTATTTTATCATTTTAAATGAAAGTAAAAAAATGCATAAAGTCAATTTTATTATAACAAAATCAGTTTTTCCTTTATGAGAGGAAAAACAGGTGAACAACTTGACAAAGTTTGATTCTTCTTACTTATTTTTTTAAGTTCATCATCAAATTTAATATGCTGCAGTCATGTAATCAAAGGTGAAGGAAGAACTTCATATTCTCATACAAAACTAGAACTTTCACTGACACATTAGAAGGGTTTTTATGTTAAAAAAATATTGATACAGTTATCTGCACTTGCCTACTGATTGGTCTTATCATGATAAATCATTTTTCCAATTTTGAAGTCACTATCAACAAGTTACTAAATTTTATGCAATATGAGAGCAGGATGAAACGTGAGGAGCGTGATTCCTATATAACTCCACTTCAGTATGTGAAGTGTGGATGTATGAAGTCATTACAGGAAGGACATACTGGGACTAAGGGTTACCTATCATCAGACTTGCAGGCGTCCATGTTACTGGGGTTGAGGTTCCACAGCTTGGTCAGCTCTGGGTTACCCATCTTGATCACCTTCCCTCCGCTGGCCTGGAGGTCCTCCCCTATACGTCGACGCTTCAACCTACAGACAACACAACCAGGAAATATCAGCAACCTTTGTTTTGTGAAACATTAACTCTTTACCTCATTTAGACATGTTTCAACATATTGACACTCAAAGCAGACCTTGATTAAACAGCTTTTCACTCAAGTGTCCCCTCTGTTTGCTCATACAATATTGTAGCTCAGATTCTACACAGTCTGGTCAGGATCTCCTCTGTTTGCTCATACAATATTGTAGCTCAGAGTCTTCAATATGCAAGCAAAGAAAAATTCATTTACACATATACTACTTCAACATCCAGTCAATTGATATTCATCAAGTAATTTTATTCATGAATATTCATGCAGTAAAAGAGTTCTAGAATTGTACCAGTTACTGTATTTATACCTATTTTTAGTTTCTTTCAGATGTATTTTAATGCTAAATTTATCATTTTCTGTTCTATTCACCTATATTGTTTAAGTTATAAGTTTGTAGTATATGCATAGATTTGACTTTATAAGGACTGTATGGATTTAAAGACTCATCATGCCAAATATGTCATCCACTTTAAATTTAGACTTTAATGATTATTTTATATCATTTGACACCAGTCTAGGAGCTACCTTTTCTGTGGTTTTGGGGCTTCCTTAGCTGGTTTCTTTTCAAATGCCGGACAGCCATTATTTTTCCATTCATTCCAATGGTCTTCTTGAGCTAAGACGTGTTCCA
Organism: Solen grandis; assembly: GCA_021229015.1. Lineage (NCBI taxonomy): Eukaryota > Metazoa > Mollusca > Bivalvia > Adapedonta > Solenidae > Solen > Solen grandis. The sequence goes on along the minus strand of CM037779.1, from coordinate 44,852,754 downwards.
CAGTGGCTGCAAACTTTTCCCCGTTAGGTGGTGTCTCCTTGATAAGTTTGTATATACTCTCTGTGGCCTTCTTCATCCATTCTTGTTGCTCCTCTGTGAGGGTTTGAGTTGTCCTGACACCAATAAATTGTGTAACGTAAAAATATTATTGACAAAAATTACCTTAAGATTCAATAAATGTAACATCATCACATGTCACTGTATTATCAAACTACAACACAGTTGATGACTGGCTCAATGCTATTCTATAGTCTCAAAGCAGACAAGTGGCCTGATACCATGCTTGACCCATCATAGAAGTATAAGAACCAAACAAGGGAACCATCATCTTAACTATACCTTCATCAATCTATTTTGGGTAGGAGGAGTCTATTGGAATAATAAGAAACTTCGGCTGCCAAGGATCAAACCTAAGACCTGTTCCATGGACATCTGACCACTTGGCCTACATCACAAGCTGTTGTGTATCAAGTTTATACTTACGCTTTAAATTTCACTGTGGCATTGAGGTACTGGAAGATGATTAGAAATTGGACCAAAACATATCGCCGAAAGTTGCTATCATTTAACTGTAGGTCAAGGAGCTGAAAACAAGAGTTTGGTCAACATTAGAGTAGTCCTATATTACCTGAATCACAAAATGACGAAATATCTGATCTTTTTATGCTCATTAGTATTTAAAGATGTTCATACTTTTTCAGAAATTTATGTTTTCATGATGCTGGGAGATAAATGGTGTTTTCATAACATGACTCATGCATTTAGATACATTTGTCTTGAATATTTGATGATGATTCGGAACTTTACACTAACTAAGGGTATGAATAAAGCAGAACAATCAAACACAAGAAGAGTTCCTTGAAACACGTGTCACATGCTGGAAGAAGCATGACGGTGAAAATGTGACAGACAAACGGACAGATAGAGGACAGAAAAGCGATCCCTATGTTTCACCTCTGCTTCTACCACATCAAAAATGACTACCAAAAAAATTCCCAAAATTCAGTTGATACAGAATGCTAGGACACCGGGTACCTTTTCACTGGTGAGATATTTGGCGAAGAAAGTATCTGCATCAATATTGCGACGTTGACTTAGCTTCTTCTTAGATGATTTGTGCTCATCCAGTTTGGAACTCTCAAATGCAAACAAAACTGCATCTGCATTCTGAAATAATGTCATTTTTTTTTCAGACTAACAGCATATCAAGCATGACTCTCATATTTAAACTATCTATAAAAGATAAATATGAGATGTAAGGTTCTTTCAATAACAGGTAGTCATCACAAAATAATTAAGATCAATAACACCTTATCAACACAAGGGTGTTCTTTGGAACACATGTCATCTGCTGAAGTGTGATGGAAAAAGTGTGACGGATGGACAAACAGACAATGGAAAAGTGATCTCTATGTGTCACTTCTGCTTAAAGCAAGAGACAAAATAAAATGAAGGTCAGAAATGCATTAAAACATTGGATCTCAAATCCTTAATTGTGATTTGATAAGTTGAGGCAAGTAGCATTCTCATATGAATTATGGAGAAAAAGGAAATGTTACACTATATAAGTAGCATTGTAAAATACTAGAACTATCACTTAATGAGAATAAACCACAGCTCATTTTGTCTTTATGTAAAATAAGTGTAGGAAGTGATGTGACTATAGCACCCACTTCTACAAAACTAGGGTATAATTATGGTTCAATACCTTTATATTTCAGGGCTGACCATGAAATAGTTGCACCTTCTTCTATTTCTATGAGCACTTATAACAATTTCATAGTCACCCCTTGTTTTAACATAAGCAAATCCACTGAGATAAAATGTGGATTTCCTGAAACAGATACGGCCAAAAGATCTGTTCCTATACTATCACCAGTTGAGAGATACAAGTACTTACACTGACAAACACTGCCCACGACTTCTTCTCATAAAACTGGCCGGGTTTTCTGAAGTAATCCTGCAGTGCCCAGAACTTCCTGTATAGATTGTAGTCGATAGGAGCACTGAAACATAACATACCCATGATGCATCACGGATCATAACATCAATATAGTTACACTTGTCTTAAGAGGCCAATCAAGGGAAAAAGAGAAGTGACCGCTTAGTACAGGAGGCTTTTAAATGGAGGTCTGATGTAGAATAAGATGAATATTTGGGAATATCGGTCAACTGTTTATATCTGAAACATCAGCAGTTCATGTCATTTCCAGGCAATGGTTTAAGGACATAAACAATTTATGATGATGTTCACATTATAAAAATGAGGTAATATGGCGACATCCCCATCATCATCGGAAAACCCATGTTGGCTCAATATGCTTTGTTTCTTTATTGACCGTGGGATATTTGGTTAGCATAACTTTGTACTCATGAATTGCTGATTAGGCATTTCATTGGATCTGTGGCAGAGATACCATGATGACAGCAGTAATCATTTGACCAATGAAACAGCACGGGATTTTAAAATTTTGCTTTGTTCTACTATGTACAGCTGACGTCACGCTTCTCGCCTAAGGGTGCGGGAACAATGAGTCAGCTTTTGCTTTTGTGATTTCCACGAAGATTAATAAAAATACTATGCATCATTTCAATGGTCATCAAGTAGCTGATAAATATTTGATTTGCCAGCTAAAAATCCCACAGAATATACAGGAATGATAGCAGAATATATACAGTGGGTTTTCGACAATGTCCCATCATCAGAAAACAAGAGCTCCGCTGACAGCGGGGCAATATACGCCCGAAGGTATGTATTGTCAGGGAATATCCTAAGACAAAAAGGATAAGCACAAACATGTATATATAAAGTATTATTTCAACAAGAAGGATTGGCAATGTTAATCTTCAAGGGCTTTATTATAACAGTGGCTACAAATAGGTTTTTCATGTTTCTTATTATGTGAATAGTGCTTTAATCAAGAGTTACCTCATTACCAGCTAACCCAACATAATTTATGGTCAGTGTAATATGCTTCTTTGGTTCCACATATACAGTCTTCAATGTTGGTGAATATGAGGTCAATTGTGGAGTTATTATCTGTGGTTGGACCTGTCATGATCTGTTTGAAGCGGACACAAACAAAAATACTAACTTAGCACCAGTTAAGATATTTGACCTTAAATTGTGACCTTGACCTTAAACCTAGCCATCTGAAAGCTATGTTCTGCACATCCTCTCACTCTGGGTGATACTTCTGCCAAATAGTTTCCATTTACATCCAGCGGGTCAAAAGATACAGAGCGGACACAAAAATACTTACTTTGCCCAGTTAAGATATTTGACCTTGAATTGTGACCTTGACCTTGAACCTAGCCATCTGAAACCTATGTTCTGCACATCCTCTTACTGTGGGTGATACTTCTGCCAAATAGTTTCCATTTACATCCAGCAGGTCAAAAGATACAGAGCGGACACAAAAATACTAATTTTGCACCAGTTAAGATATTTGACCTTGAATTGTGACCTTGACCTTGAACCTAGCCATCTGAAACCTATGTTCTGCACATCCTCTTACTGTGGGTGATACTTCTGCCAAATAGTTTCCATTTACATCCAGCAGGTCAAAAGATACAGAGCGGACACAAAAATACTAATTTTGCACCAGTTAAGATATTTGCCTTGAATTGTGACCTTGACCTTGAACCTAGCCATCTGAAACCTATGTTCTGCACATCCTCTTACTGTGGGTGATACTTCTGCCAAATAGTTTCCATTTACATCCAGCAGGTCAAAAGATACAGAGCGGACACAAAAATACTAATTTTGCACCAGTTAAGATATTTGACCTTGAATTGTGACCTTGACCTTGAACCTAGCCATCTGAAACCTATGTTCTGCACATCCTCTCACTCTGGGTGATACTTCTGCCAAATAGTTTTCATTTATATTAAGTGGTTCAAAAGATACAGAGCGGACACGAAATTGCTAACGGACGGACGGACAGACGGACGGACAGACGGACGGACGGACAGACGGACGGACGACCAGCGGCATAACATAATACAGCCCTTCGGGCGTATAAAAAGGCCTGTCCTTATATGCTGAATGGCAAAGCAAGGATGATATACCAGTATTATATTAAGCAGTCAAACTAAAGCTATACTGAAGTGATTGCTTTGACAAAAAAAAAAAAAAAAAACCTGTGCAAAATTCTCATTTAAATTTTTTTAATATATTAATGAATATTCCAAAATGAAAATAATTTCCAAAATATCATACATGTAGAGAAATTTCTAAAGACACTAAAATGCATTTACAAGCAAGCCTTTCATTAACAACTAACAAAAATGGTGACCACACATGCAAAGTTTCACTCATATACCTTCAAATCAGAAAAAGTAGTTATCACAACAAACTTTCAAACAGACAGACCAACAAATCAAATGAAAGGCTGATTCAAGTTTATACTGAAATATTTGTTTAAGGGGGTATAAAAAACACAAATTTTGTGACTTTGTAACGTGTACCAAATGGTAAGGAGATTCATTCTGAGTCACTTGGGCAATCAGACACGTGTCCTCACATGTTATCCCATTACCTTGTTTTTTCTTCCATCTCTCCATCCTCAACTTCCATACTTTCTTCCTTTTTCTGAAATATAAGGAATATGTTGGGTTTTTTTTTATACTTTTTATGAGCTTTTATTTCTTCCGTATAAAATACTATATATGCTTATTCATTTTATGTTGATATAGTTTTCACAACAATGGATTGTTTAATGATATATCAAGAATTCCATGGTGTCATAATGCACAACTAAAACAATGCCTCACAAAAAACGCTAGTGACATTTTTGCCTCTTCATACTTTATATTTAAACCAATGGTTATAATCATTAAGAGGTAGTAATACTACTGTACTGTATGTAGTTATGTATGTACCAGTCCCCAAACTGGTAAAAAAACAACTTTGTTCAAATGAACATCATGCCCCTGGGGGCCTTAGACCTTGGGGATCAAGGTCATTTGAAGGTCAAGGTCACCTGGCCGGTAGAGCTCATCAACAGACCAGACATTTTAACGAATAACAAACGGTACCATAAACAAAATTGTAAGCTTTTTTGAGTAGTAAACTTGGTCAATCATTGATCACATGATATCAAAGAGCAGCTATTGGGTAATCCAATACTCTAATTTGAATATAAGTGTAAACATTGAGAAGGCCTACGCTCTGATGGATCCTATATGCCCTTATAAGAACATATTTGTGGACTAACAGTGAAATTTCTATATCAAATGTACTGAACAAGAGGATATTTTCTACCGCAGGTTGGACGTTACAAACTTTACCTGATCCGAAGCTGGTTCCCCAGATTCTGATTTGGACTGGTTGTATAAGGTCACATTCTCCAGGTTAAACTGACTCATCAAGTTGAGGGCTGCAACAAGATTAAAGATAATCAACAACAAAAATAAGCAAAAGTTTTATTCTGACATTTGAAATTTCAGACATTTTTATATATTTTTGGTTTTAAGACATCATATATTGAATAAAAATGACTTATTTTTTATAATAAGCAGGAATAAATATAATACAACAGTGATGAAAACTAACACCTCTTTTTGAAAAAGGAGACAGGACAGGAAACAATGCAACAGGATGAGTGATTCTGATTAAGTGAAGTCTAAACATAATCATTACAAGATCTTTATCTTTATCCAGGATCTATGTCTTAATTGTTGGAATTTTCTGCAGTTACCTGATTTTTCTGATAGGGGAAATAACCGTGACAAGAAAAGCTGGATTCGTCCACAGAAAACTGTGTTCTGGGATTTGGACAAGCGACGTAATAAATCTGGAGAAAAAGAAAAGAAATAGAAAAAGATTAATCTCATATTCAAAATCATTATGATAGTTTTAATTTTATAACTTCCAATTAAAGGAAAAATTAATTAAAATTTTTTTTTTTATGGTTAAACAAAATTCTTTTAAAAGGATTGAAGTGTTTAAAATTACATATAAATGTCATTATAAAAGAATTTAATAATTTCTAGTATTTTTTTCATACTTTTTATAATGAAAACTACTCATCTGAGAACAATTTGCTTTATTTTTATAGTGGTTATATATTTGTCAGATTCAAATGATTTTAATAATTTTGAATCTGATTTTTTGAACTCTGTGGAAAAGCTAGGATATGCCTGTTCGGGTATATCAAACCTGGCTAAACGATTTAGGAGGAGATGTTGTTTGAAGAAATTGTTAATAATGGATGACCGAAGAATACTGAATGATTACAATATGTCACCATGAATACTTTATTCTCAAGTAAGATAAGAGAAATGATCAGATATAAACAAACATACCATTACACATCCTCAGTAAGTAGTTCTTGCCAGTGTCATAAAACATTGCCTGAAATAAATGTAATATCTTTAAAATCTGTAGAACATGAAGGCCATTATCTATGCAAGTATTTCATGTTCAAATTCCACCACTATTACTAGGTCCAAAGTAATATTTAGGGGCGTATATCATCATTTTCATATCCCTAAATAAAAATGTCTATATTTGTTATTTCAGAACAGCTAGTTAGGAAGCTATCTATGTTGTTTTAGTCAGTTACTGTAAAATCATTCATTTTCCTTGGCATTATATTTCACTGAATCTGCAATAAAGTTGATTTGTTGGTACATGTACATATAACTGTGGATTTATGTTCAAGAAAACATGAAATATATTACAGTCTCAGTGTTTGAGTGGTTAGAGTGTCCGCTTTGGGAGCGGGAGGTCGTGGGTTCGATACCCAGCCGCGACATACTAAAGTCGTAATAAAAGGTACTGGTATAGGTCCCTTGCTTGGCGCTCAGCATGTAAGGGTAGTTGCAGGACTGGTTTGCCCAGTGTAAGGATAATGTGACTGGGTGTGGTATCATGCCACATGTCTATGGCGTGATACTGCAGTGTGGCAGCACTATATCTGTCTCAAGTAGACATTGTCTCCAAATGACTGAAATACTGTCGGTGGGACGTTAAACCCAGCAAACAAACAAACATGAGATATATTAATTAACATTTTTTGTGGGGATATATATTTGTGGATAAAGCCAAGCAAGAAATTGACGAAAATTAGTCCCCCTTGAAATTTAATGATTCTACAGAACTTAGTAATTTTGTAAAACAAGAATGGTTATATATGTATGAGTTCCTTCACATTCAAAACTTTAAGTATTACGAAACATCAGAGATTGTTTGAGGAAATTCCGGATTCAAGTCAGGTGTGATTGTTTCCTCATTATATGTACTTCTACATGTGTAGCTTATTTAAGTTTTTATAATTCAGTTTCAAGTTGTGTGTTATGCAGCATTACACTATTAATGGCATGTTCCTGCTTTAAACTGTGAGGATGTATGTTGCTCTATACAGTAAAATAATTTTTCATGAAGGGCTGATTCAAACTGATTTTGTGGATTATTTTACCCTATCAACTTATTGGAACACTCTCATATACATAATTCCACAAATATATATGCACCCTTGAAAATGCCAATAACAGAAACTGAACAAATTCTAATGCATACTAATGATAATGATTAAACAATACCAAAATCATCCATAAAAATTCTTGACTCTTGTGAAAATGAATTTCTTAATCTTCACTTAAATTTATTTAACCATTACCGGTATGTTTTTATTTTTTTTTAATAAAGTCTTGTTAAATGTTAAGTATATGCTAGCATGAACTGTCGGGTTTTCCCTGGCCCACGGAATTGCCCAATTTGACCCTCAAGTTGTGTAAATGACCTCCAATTATTTCAAAATTTGTCTCTTTATCTATATAACAAGGGGTCATTTGTCCCTCATTTGAAAATATCAAGGGAAAACCCGGATGTGCTGCACAATAATGCTGAAGTGTTAACACTCTTCATGGAACAGCCTGTTTGACCAGTACATTAAAGAAACCCTCCATAAATGGTCTGTAAATTTAACCCTTTCCCTCATAGAGACTCATTTTGACGCACTCAATAGGTACCACATAAAGCCTGATCTGCAGAAAACACAGTTAAACCTTACCAAATTTAATTATAAAATCCTTATTTCTAGACCATTGAGGAGCAGCGAACAGCATAAAACCTGATCAGCCTGCGAGTTACTCGCAGGCTGATCTGGTTTTATGCT
>CM037779.1:44794531-44844531 GCA_021229015.1 Solen grandis | reverse complement strand
AAAAATCAGTCTGAGAAAAACATAAAGTATTAAATGTATTTATCTTGAAAGACAAGTTGAAGTATGCCACCGACTTGTATTTTTTAAAATCTGTGTCAGGTATTTCTGCTTTGTGGATCTAAACGAGACACGCAATGAGATCAGGACAGCCAAGAAAGACATCATGGACCTGGCCCAGCACTCTCCTGGGGGTCGGGACAGCCTCACATGGCCTGTTGGTGAGTGGATAGGACGGAACCCAACATGCACAGTCTAGAGAGACTGAATGAGATTTTTGTGAGGCCTTATATGATAAAACACAGAACATACTTTGTATCCCATTCCATACAGATAGTTGAAAATGTTATTCAAGTATAGTAACTCTTGGTTCTCTTACAAGATTGTGGTTAGAGTGACTGCCCCATAACTGGGAGGATGTGGTTCAATTCCCAACTACAACATGGTTAAAAAAGTACTGGTAAAACTTGCTTGATGCTGCACATAATAGAGTAGTTCCAGGACTGGCTGGCCAGATGTGGTGATATGCAACACAAGGCAGCACTATATTTGTCTCACATCATAAATGACTAAAAATCTGTTGACAAGTTTAAACTTATAATGTTTCTGTTTCACAGAGTTGGGGGCTATATAGGGATGGTACTTGTCTCTTCCAGTTTTGTTCTGTTATGTCCTTATATGTACATTACATGAAGACAAGGTAGGATGTGGGTATTAATCACCTATAGTGATAGTTCAAATTTATTTTTACACTGGTTAGGAAAGGTTTTACATTATTCTACCTCCCCTCCATTGTTCCAGGGTTGGACCAGTACTTTATGCCTGGGGAGGCCGTGAAAAATCCTTGCCCCCCAACAGGATTTAAACACACATTCTGCCACAACCTTTACATCCACAGCCACGTATGTTACCATGGCAACCTACTGTTGAGGGGTTGTTAAGCCATAGCAAACCAACCATTGTGTGTTACAGGTGTGCGCTCCCAGTTCCGGCCCCCCAACAGATTCTCAGTGATACAGTGGACGTACTTCACCGAGACTCACCTCTATCTCAACGATGAACTCACCAACATCAAGGACATCACAGGTACAGCTCGTTCAACCTTGAATAACCTTACACCTTTAATCAAATTTCAAAAGACCTATGCGAACAGCATAAAACCAGATCAGCCTGCGAGTAACTCGCAGGCTGATCAGGTTTTATGCTGTTCGCTGCTCCTCAGTGGTCTGGAAATGAGGATTTTAATTAAATTTGGTAAGGTTTAACTGTGTTTTCTGCAGATAGGCTTATGTGGTACCTATTGAGTGCGTCAAAATGAGTCTATATGAGGGAAAGGGTTAAATTGAACTTTAAAATAAATGGGTATTTCTTTGTCATGCAAAATGTGCAGAATCTGAATTTTCTGATCTGGGTTTTGCTCAGCTTGCCAAGGTGTCAAAGCAAATAATGAGGTTAAAAATATCACCCAACCTAGACTGGTTTCTGGGTATGTAAGTAGGGCTTTTGTGTTATTTTTCACCAATTTTCTTAGCAGTTGTTGTTTTTTTTCACCAACTACCGGTATTTGAAAATGTATTGAGCATTGCTAAGTAAGACAGTTCTTTTAAGGTGGCCTTGGTTGTTTTATCTTATCCAATTTGACAAGAGTGATTTTGTCACAATAGTAAATTTTCATGTCATGATGCGTTTATACTGTCAGTATCCACTGTTCTAACATAACAAAATGAAATTCCTTTTAATTAGAATAATATAATTTGAACACTTTTCATCTTGCATATCAACATACAGTTTTCTTGAATAATATCTTCTAGCTGGCCTGCAGAAGGTTGTCGGATCAACCAAGGTACCTGTAAGATATAATGTATAAGCTTGACACCCTTACTGAAATACTGTCAAAATGACATTAAATTGCAATTAAACAAATCATAATTTCCTTTTCATGTTATCCTTTGTAAGCACTTTTTTACCGATCTTCTCTTCAGGAAACCTGAAGATACATGATATATATATGTATCACAATTTAATGACAGTCTGACACTACTATTTCAGGTGCCGACAAACTTGATATTGCCGACATCCGACAGACGGCCATCACCCACATGGACAAGCAGTTTCCTGACAGGTTCATATTGCGAAAAATGGTCAATGGTTACCGCAGGTTTGATCCCTCCCGTGGCATGGAGTACATCCTGGACCTTTTGCTAGTGGACCGCCACAACCAGAATGCTGAGACGATGAGGCGGGTGCAGTTAGTGCGCCCTCTTGGCAAGGTTGAACTGGTGCCAATGCCGCATGTGACAGAGAACATGATGGTCAACATCATCCTGCCACTGAAACCTGACCAGGTACCCATGTTTGACTTGTTCATTGATACATATATTCGTGTGTGTGTCCAGAAGACTGAGGATGTCCGACTCATTGTAGCTCTGATGTACCCTGGCAATAAAACCACCAGTGGCAAGGTCAAAGATGTGTTTGCAAAACCCAAGTCAGCGATTGGTGAAGCTAACAAGAAGTATAACACAAAAGGAAAGCTGACGTGGAAAGCCCTGGATAACATTGTGTCGACATCATAGTGGTAGATGAACTCCAGAGTGAATTCAAGACGGATGCCCTAGTGTTGATGACCACTGTCAACATTGAACTGTCCATGGACATTACCACGCATTACCTGAACCGGGTCCGGATGAACACAGTCAAGGGAAAACAGGTTTTCTTTCCTATGGGTTTCTGGCAGCATAAACCGAATTTGATATATGAGAAGAAACCTTTCCCAACATCAGTTGAAATAGGACAAAAGCTTGGCCTGTTTAGCACCGAGTCTTCAGAACACTGCAGTTTTTATTCATCTGATTACAAAACTGCCAGGAAAACATTGAGTCCTACGGCAGCAAGGTCTGGAGATATTCTGGACATGTTTGTGGCATACAGGAATTTTCATGTGTTCCGAGCCGTGGAGCCAAACCTGAAGCTGAGATGGATGAATCTGACGTGTGATCCGAACATGTCGACAGAGAAATACCAGCAGTGTGTGACACGGAACATGGAAGGATTGGCAAGCCAGCGCCATCTGGCATTGCTCATATACAAGCAGCGACATGAGGTTATAGACCAAGACGGAGCAGCCAATCGGAATCCACCAGCACCGGTCGTGTTACATCCACACCAGGAAAATATTGACTCCCTGCCAGAAGACCCCCAGGCAGAAGGCATGATACTGCTGAATCAAAAGAAAACTTAAGATACTTTATGGTGAGCACCGTGTGTGTGGTTAGCTTCCTGGGATCAATATTTTGTGTTCTTTGTCTTTTATGTCGCACTGAAATCAAGCAGTCCATGAATTATCAGTTCAAGAATGGTAGGTTGGCCTTGCCAAAGGCATTATTTTTGTCATGTTCAGTTTTTTAAAATATGATAATCATTTTCAAAATTATATGGCATGGTCTGAAATTTGCTGTTACAGTGGTATGCAGATGGTTGTATAAATGTCAAAAATTGCTCATTTTGAACATAGTATTATAAATTGTTTGCAGAAATAAAAAAATGAGGGCTACATTAATTGTATCAAATACTTATACCCTGTTAATTTCCCTATAAACTCATGTCAGCTGTTTGCTTTCTTCTGAATCAAATGCTGTTCCTGGTTCTTTCATGAATATTTTCCCAATACACATGGTTGGTTACCAAACATATGTAATGAAAATTTCCCTACTCAGTTTTTTCTATCTATCAACGCATTATTTATCATACAGAAAGGAGACTATATAGGAAAAATAGCTGTCCAATCTCATCTAACATGTAATGTCTACATCCCAATACATCTGTCATGGTCATGTCACATCCCATAACGTCTGTCATGGTCATGTCACATCCCATAACGTCTGTTGTGTCATGTCACATCCCATTACATCTGTCATGTCATGTCACATCCCATTATGTTTGTCATGTCACATCCCATTACATCTGTCATGGTCATGTCACATCCCATTACGTCAGTTGTTTTATGTCACATCCCATTACATCTGTCATGTCATGTCACATCCCATTTCGTCTGTCATGATCATGTCACACCCCATTATGCCTGTTGTGTCATGTCACCTTATCATGTCTGTCACATTGTGGCACGTCCTACACTTACCATTACATGAATTCAAGCGGGGATGGGGTATGAATCATCATTAGTGATACTTCTAGTTACATTTTCTTAATAGTTTTTTTGTGTCACCTGCTGTAAGCAGTAAGTGTCTGTCCTTCATCTGTCCCTCCTCCATCTGTCTGTCCGTCACACTTTTTCCACTACACTTCTTTTTTCTTCAATAACTCATACTTTTATCATGCTATTTAGATGAAATTTCATTTATAGACAGAGCTTGACATGGGGAATTGTCATACACAAGGTCCATATCTCTGGTATATTGTTTTGGAGTTTTTCCCCTTTTCATTCACACTTATTTTTTTTGCACTGTCACACTTCTTTATTCTTTAGTAACTATTTAAGGTTTTGACCTGAAACTTCTTATATGAATAGAATGTGACTAGGAGAAATGTATTGACTAAGAGACTAAGAACCATAACTCTATCTGGCCAGATTTTGGAATTATCTTCCCCCCCCCCCTTTTTTTTTTTTTTTTTTTTTTTTTTTTATAAACCTCATTAAACTATACAAGGTATTCACTTGAAACTCAAAATATAAAATGGTGAGATTTGGAAATGCATTTACCAAGAAAGATAATTCTACATTGAGCAGTTTTGAATTATATCCCTTTATTTAATTTTACAATGTCTAGAGAATAACTTATTTAGTATGTACTTGAAAAATAACTCACTAGTCTGGTTTTCGATTATCTCCCTTTACTTTTTTATAATTTTGTTTTTTTGGGGAGCAAAATCATTAACAAGACCGTAAGGACTTGAAACTTTAAAACTAAAACATAACATGAAAGCAAGTAGGAGCAGTGCAGTAATCAAGAACCATAACTCTGTCTGGTCTGATTTTCTTTATTATCTCCCTTTATTATATATATCAATTTCGTCAAGAACATAACTCCTGAACTATTGGAGGTATTGATTTGAAATTTAAAATATAAGTATATGTAGATAATAAGTAGCAGAAATGCAATGATTATGAAACAGAACTCTTTTGGGTTCTCCATTTCTATATGGAGTAAAGTCTATATATTTGACATACTTACTCCACTAATGAATGGCTTTTGTTTGATGTCAATTATTTGACATCTGACCTGCTCAGACAGGAGCATAGTGTTTTTCTAACCTATGCTTCAGTGGGTGACACATGTGTTCCAAGGAACACTCTTGTTTAAACACTAAAATATTGTTTCAATCAAAGCTCACTTTGGTTTGAACTATGTCAGGATATGTTTTTGTGTTCTCTTTTGTTAAGATTGTTTTCACCACTGTTCACTCTTTTTTTATAACAAAATTTTTCACCTGCCTACTGAAAAAGTCCAGGGTGGATTTCTAAAAAAAACATATTTTTATTAAGAATTGCCCCTGACAGTAACAGCATGGTGATTGGAATAGGAATCTCAAGAAAACTTGATATTGAATATCAGGTCAGTGTTTGTTTTTTCATAAGCCTGTCATAGAGCCAGATATATTTTACCCCGCTGCACAGAAGGTAAGTCTGTATAGAAATCCCACTTGTCATGTCCCAGTATGTCCCATCTTAACTCACATTAAATAAAAATAAGGTGGGATACAAAGGCATTAATCACCTTTAGTGATAGTTCTAGTTTATTGTAGCATAATTATCTAGTCAAAATCAAAATGTTTTCAGTATTTTTGGAAGAAATGTAATAGCTTACAACTTTAAAGCATTAATAAACATATATTGCTATATATGTCTTTACATCCCAAAAGTAGTTTTTTGTTACATGCAGTGTGTCCGTGAACAAAAATTAATTTCATACAAATCTTTTAAAGTCTTTAAGTGATTTCAGTGAAACCTCATAAGTATTAGCCACCCTGAAGTGACACTTTAACCCTTTCCCTCATAGAGAACACCATGAAAAGACCTATGAGTAACTCGCAGGCTGATCAGGTTTTATGCTGTTCGCTGCTCCTCAGTGGTCTGGAAATGAGGATTTTGTAATTAAATTTGGTATGGTTTAACTGTGGTTTTCTGCAGATCAGGCTTTACGTGATACCTATTTAGGGCATCAAAATGAGGGATAGGGTTAAATGTCAGGAGGGTAAGCCATCAAAGAATTATTGGCTTTTAACGTGTATGAAGTGTATGAAATTAGTGCATGCCTCTTTTTGAAGGGATTTCATGGAAGTCTAGATATTTTTACACATAAATTATCTGTAATAATTAATGACTGGCTTTTAAGGCTTGTATTGCCCTGCTTGCTAAAGCTTTTGTTTTCAACTTCATCGGGATTTTTTTTTTTTATCAAACTCTGCCTGCTGGATATAGGTTATTGTAGTTTATACTTGAGAATTATCTCTAGCAATTTTTTAGCGATCATGATGTGATTAAACCAACACAGGTATTATTATTTTTTGGTAAAGGTCAATGGTTGACAATTGATGTGCCGCTAGACTTAACTGCATGTTTTAAATGTAAATGTCGGTCTATGAAATTACATTTTAAATGTCAAAAGGCCAAGTTTTGTGAATAGTTTCAAGAATTTAGACAAGTATATTTTTTATAGCTAAAAACAAATGACATTGGATGACTTTAAATGTAGTTTAATTCTTTTGTTGTTTTTTTACAACATTTCTATAAAAAGTCATTTAGTCAATATATCATTTAGTCAGTTATCTGAAATGGTTATTTGCTTTATATTTGAATTTCCTTTCATTTTACACTGTGTAATCTTGATTAATGCAACCAAAATGTTTTTATTGTTTATATAATATGTTACTTTCAACACAACCAAGTGGTAGTGCATTTTTTATTTTCACTCCTAGTTCACCTTTAAAAAGCTTCCTTACTTTGTTTAATGCTCTCATATGTTGAAAAAGAATTAATTTTTTTGTTACATATTTCTTCATGTAGGTCATTGTTGTTATACTTTCACATTTTTATTTTTATCATCATTTAGTTTAATTTGAAGGCCTTCCCCCTTCAAAAACCATGTTTTGCAAAGCTTACCCTTTGTCTATTGCATTTGTCCATACACCTTCGCTTTTGTATAGAGGTCCTACAGTACCCACTGCACAATATCACTTTCTCTCTACATATACATTTGATATATTTCACATTTTACTTGGAAGCCTGTGATCCACATTTTTGATGCTGATCTCTTTTTCATTTCTCTCTAGGACTGTAACAATACTGCCACGTACGGTATAAATATTTGTATTTGTGATGTCAAGAATCGAATATAGATTAATGATATGTAAGTAAAGCCCCCCACAAAAAAAATGTTCCGTTTCTGGTCTCCCGACCGACCCTCTTTTTTAATGACCGACCCTTAAGTTTTTTTACCTTTCCGCCTTTAAAAAAATCTTTCCCTTTTATTTTACCTTTCATTTTATTTTACCTTTCGTTTTATTTTAAAAATAAAAAAATCCCTACCTACCCCCCCCCCCCCTTTTTTTTTTTTTGCTGGAAACCAGAAATGAAACTACTTTTTTTTTTTTGGTAGGAAGTTGATACTGGGAATGTTTTGCAGCCTGTTGGGGGCTTGAAATATACATTGATTTTCTACATCTACATTAATACGAAACTTCTGTTATAGCTGACATTTATGTTTCGACATGGATTGTGGCAAAGCAAAGGAAAGTTTAACATGACTGCTTTCCATCCCTCAAAAAAGACCAACTGGGCTACTGTAGCATTCACTGGGAATTCACCCAACTGATAAAGCTCCTTTTTGGAACGGTGCTTAGATAATTGCTTGCAGGAATATCACAATTTCACTGTTTTATTGATTGTCACCCACTGTATTTTACAGCCGAGTTTCTAGATGTACATTCACTGTGCTCTTCTATACCTGTGTAAAAGAACTTGATCTCATACTGGAAAATCCAAAGAAATTTTAGCTAAATTAAGGAGTCCCTCTGTTGCATTAAACTTTATATCTTTCTAGTCTATCCCTTGGGCTACTCTCTTCTTAAACCTTAGAATTGATTTTCGCTGTTAAAAAATATTGATATAGATTTTAAGTTTTGATTTAAGTTATCTTATTTTTTGAAATAATATGTTGTTTAATTCATAGTCCTTGTGAAAATATTCCATCTGTTTCTTAACCTTTATATTTCATCAACTAAAAATAGTCAGCATTCACTAATACAGGACCAATTTTGTAAATGTTTTTCTCTTTTGTCTTACATCTTGCATGATAACAAACTGTTTTCAGTCTATGGTATATGCACAGCGATGAAGTTAGTAAAATTCAGATAGTAAGTTTAATCCTTTACCTCATGAATATTCATGTACATTATCATGACTGGATGAATATTGATTTGTTGAACTTTAAATGGTATACAAAATAATGAATTTTCTTTGCCATGCAGACTGTGTAGAATCTGAGCTAACAATATTGTATGAGCAAACAGAGGAGACCCTGATCAGAATGATGTGAGTCTGCATTGTTTGTCAAGGCATGAAAACACATCTATATGAGGTAAAGGGTTAAGACTTTCTGTTATTCTGGGAAAATGTTTCACTGTCATTTTCCAAGGAGACAAAAAAAAAAATAGTTGAGTGTACATGTTCAATGAGTGCCACCTTTTATGTCTTCCATAATTTTGTGTTTCCTTTGTGAAATTGACTCATTTAATAAGTAGCAGATGCATTTCTACCTTGGGATTATAATCCATGCCAAAGACTTATTTAGTTCACATTGGATAACATTTTATCATGTGCCAAAATATCATCAGTCCATTAATGACCCCTGGTCATCCATTGTGCCGTGTGTAAAAGTGAAGATGTGTTGAATATCTTTGTAATTTTGTATGTATTTTTATACTTGGTCTTTATTTAGTTAAGTTTGCATTTTTATCAAAATCATTTAGACAATAATTTTAGAAATGAAAAGGGGTTGATATTTGTTAAATCATTTTAGGTTTTTTTCTTGCAGTCAAACCTGTCCTAGGTGGCCAGTCTAGGGAACAAGGGAATGTAACCACTTAACAGAGATGGTCTCTGAATGAAGGTTAAACATAGAACAAAATATTAGTTAAGTAATATTAAAACTGACTGCTAAATGCAGGTTAATACAGGTGGCCGCTAAAACAGGTTCAACTGTTTATATTTTGCGGTCATTTTGAAGGGTTTATCCTGATCAATGATTAGTGTTAAAAGGTTTCTCTCTTTTTTAAAAAAAAATTGATTACCTCTGATATTGTAATATAATTAATGTGGTAAAAATGTTGCCCTACATAGCGACTACTGATTTCTTCTTTGCACTTTATAACTTAAGAAAAGTGTTATACAAACTTTTCACTTTTTATAAAAAAAAATACAAGAATTATATTGTTTAACTGTTTCACTTCATTGTTTTACATCCGTGAATTTAATCATCAGCATTTTTTTAAAATGAAATAAAGTTATATATTTTTGTTTCCATGTGCATAAATCAAAATATATGATATGGATTATGACCTGTACTTTTTTTTAAATACAATACTTAACCATATGTTAAAACTTCATATATATTTGTTGTGTTTCCTGTGTTATAGTGAACCTTGTTTTGTTAAATTAAAAATTCACAAACCATTTGAGAACCAGATCTTGCCAGTATCCTCAGGGGTTTACTTAACCCTTTCCTTCATATAGACTCATTTTGACGCACTCAATAGGTACCACATAAAGCCTGATCTGCAGAAAACCACAGTTAAACCTTACCAAATTTAATTAAAAAATCCTCATTTCCAGACCACTGAGGAGCAGCGAACAGCATAAAACCTGATCAGCCTGCGAGTTACTTGCAGGCTGATCTGGTTTTATGTTGTTGCATAGGACTTTTCATGGTTTTCCTTTATGAGGGAAAGGGTTAAGGATTTGACTTTCACTTGTCCAGGGGGCAAGTTACTTTGAACATCTACTAGCCCCCATTGAAAACAGGTTGCCCGATCTTTAAGTTAGTTGGTGTTTGTTAATGTTTAAAACTAAATATGTGTAATATTAAGGTAAATTTTAGTTTGTATGTATCAAACACAATATGCAAGCATTTCACCCTTGATATACTGTAGAAAATAAAAAAAAAACTGAAAGATTTCATTTACATAAATAAACTTGCCCTCTAGGCTACCTTCTTTGAAAAATTACTTGCCGCAGTGAATTTACCCCGGTGCGGGCAAGTGGGCGTCCACTGAAGAAAACCCCTGATCCTATGCCACTTATAATTTGACTTGACTATTGACTTGACTTGACCTGACTATTTTAGTTTACCGTCGCTACAACAGTATTTCAGTCATATAGCAACGCCCAGCTAATTACAGGTGGAGGAAGACCCTGAATGCACGGAGGCATCCGGGTAGAACCACTGACCAACCAAAAGCCAGCTTAAAATCCGTGTGAGCTTTTAATTTGAAGAAAACACTCTTTTGATTACATTATATGTAATTTTAAAATAAATTTCAAGAAACTGGCCTTTATATAAGTGTAAGTCTTTTTATTAACAATGTTATGGTTGTGTTTTTTTTAAATCAAGTTATTTTTGTTAAAGCCTTTTTTTATGGGAAAAATCAGACCTACTAAAAAATCAAATAGTTAATTTTATTTATTTATTTTTTTTATCCATAAACAATCATCTTTAATGACCGGGGGCCTCTGTAAAGCTGTCTAACTATGATGTATCACAAAGGCCTCCCACCACTGTGGGATCCAGTTCCAATAAGGCAATTAGAATTTTTCATATTGAGAAACCTTCTAGCTTGTGGTTCTACCTGGCTAACACTGTGCAAACACGGTCTCCCTCCACCTGTAATAATTTTAATATCACTAGATATACTGTCGCTGTGACAGTTGACTATGTTTTCTGGAACATTTTGTGGATATATGCACACACAAAACTACTTTAAAGAGGATTTATCGAAATACTATTTCAACAAAAAGTATTGATTTTACAGTGTAGAAACATTATTGTTGCATGTTTTGAATGTCAGTGTTGAAATGATGGAAGTCATATTTTATTTGTGTTTATTTTTGTAGCATAATGGCTGTCATAAGCTTCTTTTTATTATTTTTGTATACATGTAAGCAAACATTTATCTGTACTGAACTACATGAGTATATTTAAAATTGTGAAATAAATTTTACAACATAAAAGGTGTTTCTCCTAATATACCTCATGTGATTTCCAATGTCAAAAACACATAGATACATCTTGGAGAAATATGTAATTTCACCATTCGATAATTCTAAATGTTAACTTCACACACTTTCTAAAGATAGATGCCTGCTTTTCTGCAGTCTGTATCATTCAACTGTTCTCAAGTGCTATGAATGTCTTCATTTTTATATCTCACCTGAGCACATGCTCAAAGTGAGCTATTGTGACCGATGAATGTCTGGTGTCTGGCATCCGTTATCAACATTCAATTTAAAACGACATCTCCTCCTAAACTACTGGGCCAATTTTCATAAAACTTTACAGGAATGTTCCTTGGGTTGTCCTCTTGTTCAAAGAATAGAATTCCGTGCCAAAATCAGATTGCCATGGCAACAAAAAGGGGAAAAAATGTAAAAACTTCAAAAATCTTCTTCTCCAGAAGTACTGGCTGGATTTCAAAGTTATTTCTCACATATGTTCCTTGGAACCCTCTCTACCAAGATTGTTCAAATTATTTTGATTTGTTGAAAAACATGGCCGGCAGGGAACAGAGCCGTTTTCCTTTGTATATAGTACAAATTTGAAAAATCTTCTTATCCAAAAGTACTGCTGGATTTCCAAGTTATTTGGCACAGAGGTTCCTTGCGTCACTCTCTATCAAGATTGTTTAAATTATTTTGATCCATAGAAAAACATGGCACTAACATTACACGAAAACAAGGTTGCATTTCTAGTAAAATTAAAAAAATCATAAAAAAATTATAGTGTACAGTATTTTTGTTTACAATATTAAACTTTTAATAAAAAAATATCTAAAATGATTTATATGTATTCCTTTCATCTGGTAAATTAATTGGTTTTTCATTTGGTAATCTAGTATTTTAGTTTGAGGGTTTAATATTTCTAAACATTGGATTTTTAATTGTTTACCTAAGTTAGAAATGTCTGATGATACTTGTAAATATGGACCTTGAGCACAAGATTGTTGGTATGTACAGAATAAACAAATCAGTTTCAGTAAAATTTTAATAAAGAAACAAAAATATAAAGCGATTATATATAAATCAGTAACTATAAGATTACCTAACTATCACAGACCTGGTGCTTCAATGGAAAGACCTCTTCAACTCTCCAGTGTTAATAAAAATGACCTTTTTTTTTAATTCTTTGTTTTACGATTGTCTGAAAATGCAGCCTAATCGTAGGTGGATAGGAAGGAATGCTGTCACATGCTGTATATTTTCTTTAAACAATATGGACTTTAAACATTGGATCTATCATTGACTGATGTGGTTTATGGAAATCTAATTTATGATTTAGTCAGTTATCTATATAGGATTACAATGTTTAACCCTTACCCTGCTGGAACCGAAATGCTAACCTTTGCCACCAGTAAAGAGCCAGGCCAGCTTTACTGTTGGCTGACCAACTACAAGTTTTCATCTTGTTATCCCTAAAATTGATAATGGACAGTTCCAAAAAGGATGCTGGCTAAATCCATTTGAGAAATTCAGCAGGTTAAGGGTTAACATATTTTTTTTTACTTCTACCAAATCATATTTGATTCTTATTTAATATCTAACACTGGAAATTTAAAGTTTTTGGTAGAAATTAAGTGATATTTTTCCATGGCTGCTTCATAAGCATAACAATGTGAGTGTGATTGTTTTTTCCAGAAATATTTGAACAATGGTTCTGTAAAATAAAAAATAGTGGCCAATTATTATCACAGTATACAAACCAATCACCCTGGTAACTGACATCATGATGAGATGGGCTTGTCAATAAAACATACTTAGTATACATGTCTACGGATACAAAGGTTGTAGTTTTGAACCCTGACTGGTGCAAATTTTGTATTGGTCCAACCCAGGAACCTTGGTGAGAGTTTAGTATAAGTTGTAAAAATCTGTCTCCCAATTAACTTAAAAAGAAATAAATTGAACATTTTCTACAAACAATTTAATATACTTACATCTTTCATGTTGGAAATACATGTATTACTTAAAATATAACAAGGGAGTCATTACTAATAACAATATAGAAACGTGTTACAATAAAATCTTGCAATACAACTGCTGCCCATTTATTGTATGAGTGAATGTAACACTGTATTTGTGCATAGGAAAACAAATCATTTCAGATAAAATAGAATCTATATACATTTATAAACAATCATTGCCCTCAATTTTTTGTTTTATTTAATAATTTTCTTTTTATAATTGAATTAGAGAATAAAAGTTTAAAAAAATGAAAAACATCACTGAGTGACAGCATTATCTAGTTGACCACCTTGTAAGTACATGTATTGTGCTTGGAGAAGAATGTTTATCAATAAAGTGCTCTTTTGGCGTCAACAAAGACTGAAACATTTCAAAAATCACTTCCTACACACAACATCAGTCTCTTGTAATTTGCAAATTCAGGGTAGAAGTAAAATAAAGCAGGAAAACTCTCAGCTTTCATTTTCTTTGAGGGTTTGGTGCAGAACTATTGTAACTCCTTTATTCATATATACGGTAGTTACCATATTGTGCACCAAACCCTCGAATTTATTTTCATACCCATAGATATCATGAGGAAGAAAACATTTATATGTGGAAATATACAGTGATTTGACTATACACAAAACAAATGTTTGAATATTGCATTGTAAAGATGTTTTTCAAGATAATTGCATTTAGAAAAAAAAATAAAACATCAAAGCACATGAACTTTTTACACATCAGAATACATCACAGATAACATTCTAATGCTGATAAGAAATCTCATAAAGTCAATCTCTGAAAATATTTGCAATGAAAAATGAAAGGAAGAAATGTCTCAAGTGAATTCTTTTCCAGACAACCACAGTGTATTCATCTGTACCTCAAGCTTTCATTTTGTACAGATTTATTCCATCTGACTGTTTCAGTATTTCATTGTTTATCGGGTTGTAGGAATCACTGAACTTGTATCCATGTTGGTGTTTGCTTTAATCTGTTCCATTTTAATGTATGAGACATTTTCAAAGTGTGTTTAATGGGCCTCTCCAGCGTGCACAAGGATATTCAAATTTGTTTATCACATTATCCAATACTACACTCAGATATCACATGATTGTAGGTTGCCAAGTTGACACAAGAAAACACGTGGGTTTGTGATACTTTTTGTGAGAAGTAACAAAAGAAAAAATAACTCTTTAACAATGAGAAGAAGTGGGGTTTGGATTTTATAACAAGACCCGGAAGGTTCGCTCCTTGATAAATGGATGTGAGTGCCCGAAATCTAGTAGAAATTGTACGGCCTGAAAATAAGGAAGTTTTCTGATGATATAAAACCCATTTCTACATGAAAACAGGATATAATTTCAATGATTTTGTGATAATTATTTTGTTAATTATAACAATAATCACTCATTTTAATATCCTGTCTATGTTAGTTCAAATAAGAAACTATCATGTTGCATTTTTTTTTATCTTTAATTTGAACCAAATGTGCGCATTTAATTCAAAGTCACCATGTAAACTAGGTCCCTGTTTTATTTCTATATTGTATTCGGGGTATTCAAAATTAAAAAAAAAGAAACATTGGCATTTAAAAAGAAACCCAAACTATTTTTTAAAAAAATGACTTTAGTATATGTGGTCTAAAAGTTAATAATAAAAATACGAACCATCCTAAGAAATCGGTCTGTTTGGACATTTGAATAATGTAAGATTGTTTCGGGATTCTATTTGGTTACTTACTGGACATTGAGAGGGCGTGCAGAACGTACGATCAGTGCGAACCGTGACTGCTGGGAGTTGCTGTCCATATGCAGGAGTACGAAGTACTGGCCGGGATTCAGCACATAGTTGGCACTGGCACTGGCGCCTGGTTCAAACAGATTAGGATTGAACATATGTCTATACTCTGTACTGGGAAACGTGGTATTTAGAAATTATGAACGTGAATATAAAAAATGAAAATCTTTATTTTCGTAAATTATTACTAAATAATTATAAAAAAAATATCTAAGAATTTGTGTATACTTACACCGTTTACATTCTCATTTTAAAGTAGAGATGATTGCATATGATTAGATATATGCAAAACAGTTAACATTTATTGTCCATAACAAAAGGAATACAAAAACTAGTCTTCAGTATTTCTTATTCATTATTTCAGATGGCTCACTTTATTTAACCCTTTCCCTCATATAGACTCATTTTGACGCACTCAATAGGTACCACATAAAGCCTGATCTGCAGAAAACCACAGTTAAACCTTACCAAATTTAATTATAAAGTCATTTCCAGACCACTGAGGAGCAGCGAACAGCATAAAACCTGATCAGCCTGCGAGTTACTTGCAGGCTGATCTGGTTTTATGTTGTTCGCATAGGTCTTTTCATGGTTTCCTCTATGAGGGAGAGGGTTAAATCTCAGACTCAGTGATAAAGATATTTTGTATTCAAAGATTCATATTGCACTGTTTAATGACTATATTCCACATTATTTCATTAATTAACAAGATCTGATGGTATTATGGACATTGTTTTTTCGTCAAAAGCAGGTCTAAGGTCAATGTCAACTGCATAATGAAGAGGTCCATCCACTTAAGCAACTGTCCAAATATTGAAGCAATCCAATGAAGGACAAAGAAGTTATAGCAGATAAAAGGTCAACCTGAGCGGACGCCCGACGCCCGAGCGGACATCATCAATTTAAAGGACGGAATTTTTCTTTAAAAAAAAATGTCCAATTATTTTTTACATGAGTAATTAAATATGCAAACTATTAAGAAATATCAAAACATACAAAACTATAAATAAATGTTATAGTACTGGGTAGAACAATTATAATGCGCTCAATTATAAATCCAAACATTTTTTCTGTGATTTTCAGTTCATGATGCGGCACAATATCCTTAAATGTCTAGTACCCTAATATAGCTTTATAATGGAGCTGCACTGTACATACCAAGGATGATGCGCCTTTCCCGCCTTCCGTAGATTGGGGTCCACCCTCGTAGTTGTCGTACAGATAACCCTGGTCTACCGGCATCGAATGCCCAGGTTGTAGCTGTCAAGGACAAACACACATTGGAATCATCTACATGTACTTATTCCTGGGCAAAAACACAAAGTCAACAGTCATAGGTTTCATATTAACTAGGAAATAATCTTGTGTCGAATATGACTGATCCTTATTATTTAGAACAGGGGACTACATTTGTGTCAAATATGTTCACGTTGCAGATATGGCACACTCCAACTTATTTTGTTGCTGGAACTACTTTGTGTTAGATATGGCATACTATAATCTATTTTGCTGCATGAAATAATGTTTGTTAGATAATGCACACTCTAACTTTTTAATTTGTTGCAGGAACTACTTTTAGTCAGAAATGGCGCATTCCAACCTATTCTGTTGCAGGAACAACTTCATGGCGCACTCCAACATATATTGTTGCGGGAACTACTTTGTGTTGTATATGGGGCACTCCAGCATATTTTGTTGCAGGAATTATTTTGTGTTATATATGGCACACTTGCATGAACTACTTTTAATTTGGAGAAAATATGGCAGTCTACATCCATATTAGTTACAGCAGGAAGATTTTACGTAAGAAAAGGCGCATGAATTCATATACATGTACTTGTATATCTGATAATTGCTAGTAGTTAATCATAATTGTTTTTTTAATTGCTATTTCATTTTTTTTAAATATCTAATATTCAGAGACATGACACTGACTTGGGGAAACCAGTTACAGTTCATATTCCTGAGCTTACGTTGAAGAGTTGGAGTCCAATAGGGAAGTCATCTGTGCCCTCAGATTCCTTCATAAGGACGAAGTTGATAAGTTGTTGCCCGCCCTCCACCTCGAACATCACCTGCGGGTTGGTAAAGAAGTCCCCGCTTGACACCTGCCCACCAGCGTTAGTACCGGACCGCCACTCGTTCAACAGACACTGGGAGTGGGCTGGAGATGTGTTACAAATAACGGTTAGTATCAGTATTGTATTCAGGCGCGTGAGGCAAGCTTTCGTTTCATTATTCAAACAAGACAGAAAAAAGACAATTAATGCGCAGCAGCCTAATTTTTGCCATTTAGTGTGGTGCGTTGGTAGGACAAAAAGTCGAACCACTATATGTTAATATTTTAATAGCTTTGGATTTCTTATCTAGTGATCCAACAACACGAAATACAAGATATCAAATTATGGTCAGTCGGGCTTTCGTAGCAGGATTTCACCCCGAAATGTGATTATTGATTCGCCATGTTCACTCGGCGCCCCAACAGATGTGGCAAAATTTCATCCGTCCAAGTGATTTTTTTACGGTGTGTCAATCTAAACGTCGAAACTTCGTGGAAAAGTTTTGAATCCGCCTAACGAAATATTTATTTTCCGGTAGAAGGATATTTTGAAATTACATACTACCACTACAAGCCGGTTATTTAACGATGTACAGTCAGTAATTTAAAAAAAGAGACACAAATGTATCTATGGACAAGTGCTTTCTCAACATATCCTTCATATTCTGACAGATATTTACTGTTTTCCAAATCTAAAACGCCTTTTTTCCCAGACAAATGGAAAACGTTTATGTCCGTTCTTACTGCTATTTTTTTCTTTTTCATATTTATATCTCCCAATACGGAACAAAGACTTGTCGAGGCATGGAAGGAAAGCATTCTACATTTAATTTTCAAACATATAGGCTCGACAGAAATCTGAGGTGTGTCTCTAACCCCTCCAATAATTATAATGCAGGGTCTTCTTATGGTCTTTAATTACTATTACCACGGTCTTTTTATACACTGTAGTATATAGGGTGAAAACAGACTGTCCATATAGAGAGACCCTGAGGTACAGATTTTCGACAATGTCTTTTGGTTTTCACTTCTTTAATAATCAAAAGATTGAAGATATCAGAATTGCGAAAAATTGACAGACAGGCAGACAATTGGTCTTACTTAGATTGGTGTCCACACTGAGGTTTTCTGGTGGTTTGAACTCGTCCGACTGCATAATTGCATAGTTCCGTCCCATCTCCCTACAAGTGATATAAAATTGTTATGTCCAATGGTAAATGTATACACATTGCTCCTTTAAAACCTTCAATAATGATATAACAGAGTAACTAGAGATGTTATATTTTCCCTAGTAAATACACTGTACAAATCAAAACATTAAACTGGCAAAAATGGGAAACAATGAGTCACAAAAAACAAGATTAAGTAAGTTGACAAACCTGATGTCCGAGAGGCCAGCCGGGGAGAAGATCCAACAGGTATCCATATCTACCGCATTGGGTAAAACACACCATATACAGGGTTTGTGTACATTACACACACAGGCCTTTGCCCATATACACAAATCATGTACATGACACAATCAGGGGCCTTTTATATGCATGCCATGTTTATTACACACCCATGGCTTTAACTCATATATACCTCGTGTACTTAACGCACAAATGACATTCATATATATAGACCATATACACTACATACCCAGGGCCTTCACCAATATACACCATGTACATTACACACGGGCCTTCACCATTAACATACAGGTACACTATACACCCAGGGCCTTCACACATATACACCATGTACAACAAACACAGGGTCTTCACACATTAACATACAGGTACACTATACACCCAGGGCCTTCACACATATACACCATGTACAACAAACACAGGGTCTTCACACATTAACATCAGGACACTAAATACAACAAACACAGGGCCTTCACACATTAACAATATACACCCAGGGCCTTCATGTACAACAAACACAGGGTCTTCACACATTAACATACAGGTACACTATACACACAGGGCCTTCACACATATACAACATGTACAACAAACACAGGGCCTTCACCCATTAACATACATCATGTACAACACAAACACAGGGCCTTACACATTAACATACAGGTACACTATACACCAGGGCCTTCACAATCCAAAAACATACAGGCACACTACACACCTAGGGACTTCACACAAACACAGGACCTTCACACATTAACATACAGGCACATTACACACCCAGGACCTTCACACATTAACATACAGGTACACTACACACCCAGGGCCTTCACACATTAACATACAGGTACACTACACACCCAGGACCTTCACACATTAACATACAGGTACACCACACACCCAGGACCTTCACACATTAACATTCACATTAACATACAGGTACACTACACACACAGGACCTTCACACATTAACATACACATTAACATACAGGTACACTACACACCCAGGGCATTCACACATTAACACACAGGTACACTACACACCCAGGACCTTCACACATTAACATACAGGCACACTACACACCCGGCCTCACAATACACAGACATACGGCCTTCACACCATGTACACTACAAACCTAGGGCCTATAGTGTAGATTACACACTCAGGTTTTCACTCATATCCATATAATGTACATAACATGTGGAGAAAATATTTAAACAATATTTAAACTTTACTTTCCTGCATGAATATGCATGTGTATATGAAAGGTGAAATTGAACGTTTCAACATATAGATTCAATTACGTCCGGAACCTACTTGTATCTATTGCTCATCTGACGTTCACATTTGTAGACGTTAGTGACGTCACCAAGCAACATTGCGACGGCGA
Organism: Solen grandis; assembly: GCA_021229015.1. NCBI lineage: Eukaryota > Metazoa > Mollusca > Bivalvia > Adapedonta > Solenidae > Solen > Solen grandis. The sequence goes on along the minus strand of CM037779.1, from coordinate 44,824,641 downwards.
TTGGTCCCCTGTCTGTGTCTTTCTCGGCCAGAATCTGTGTATAATAACGTAAAATATGAATCTAATACTAAGTGACCTCCGTGACCCTGCGGCTGTGGGCTCGTGTCCCGATATGGTCACTCGGATGAAGCCTATATTAATCACTGTCGATGGCCATGTTGGCGGCTTATGTGGTTATTATTGTGGAAGGAAACCAGAGAAGCCGGAGAAAACCTATACGGGCAACCAATGTTTCCTGTCAAGTACGTGACCAGGAATCAAACCTGGGACACATTGGTGAGAAGCGAAGCGCATAATCACTACACTATCCAGGTACCAAAGTAAACCTATACACCATCCCATGTCTTGGATGAAAATAAGCTTTTCTTCTATGTATTTGATCAATAATTCTTGAAAAACTAAGTGGGAATCACATGAATCCCAGACAGTTTGAGTCAACTACTTAGAACGTTACAGGTCCACACCTGCTATACCCGCCCTTCCCTTCATCTGGGATCAGATTGACCTACTTAATCATTAGCGATTTGCTTACTTAAGTCTTCATAAACACTGTAACGAAAATCTCTATACCTATCCACTGAAAAAAGGTAAAGTTTTGAACACTTCGAATAAATATTGTTTAGGGTAAAATCCCTGTAATGGTTCCCTACATTTCGGACGTCACGGCAACCAAAATTTCTAATGTTTCATTAGGGTACCTTGCTTATCTTAAGTTGTCCAAGACATAGCGGAACCATTACAGGGACTTTACCTGAAGTTGAATTTCTTAAGACGTAGGGAAAACGGGAAGTGTGTTCACCTTATAGAGGTCGACACGGATGGAAGCCTTATTCTTCTGTCTGTGCTTCAAGCACTGGCAGATCTGTATCACCAGGGGTACCTTCCCTTCATGGTCCATCCCTGAAACATGGCGCCTCTACTTAAGGTTTCTTTGAAGAAATGAACCCCCCAAAAATGTACAAATAGAGTGCAAACAGAAATATGAAACATATATGAACTATGTAAGTTTGTGTGAGTCTACAATCAGTCAACATTTTTTATGTCAATAGACGCCCGTGGGATTGATGTAGCTTGCATAACGTGAGGCCAAAAGGTTGTAGGTTCGAACACCGCTGAGTGCAAGATCCTTTCATGAATTTCCAAGCCACGGAGTACTGTCCATCATAGGAGCCACCGATAAAGATCAGTTAGGTTATAAGAATATGTTTCTTAGTTCTTGCAAACACTCTTAATGATAATAGTACCAACACAAGTGCGTGCAACTTACGGAAAGAACGAGTTAAACTTTCTTTAAGTACATATATAAATAATGTTAATTTGGTGTAACAACAGGATCTTAAATTAATAAGAAAGATCCATCATTGACTCACTTATCACAGCGAGACAATGAATGATGCACGTGTCAGCACGACTTACCCGTGTCGTCCACACAGAATATGTATCTCGGGTTGCTGATTCTGTTCTGGAATCCAGCTGCTGTTTCCCCGCACCATTGTCCAAACAGCGTGGTGCAACAATCTACAGAAAGCAAATCAGCACACTCTAGCGTGCAGAGGATTTCAAAAACCAAATACATACAATACTTTAGTATGATTTATTTACCCTTACCTACAAGAAAAGTCTAATCGTCCCTTTTTTGTTAGACTTTAAAACAACTGACCATTTACTTGAACATTAAGTTATACAACGAAGTCCGGGGCTTTCTTACATAAAATTTTGAGTCCCCCGACTGAACAACAGTTACGCCTAATGCAACAAGAAACGTTTGGTGGAGTGAATGAGGAAGATAAAGGGACATGTGGTATGAGTGAAGTCATTCTTAAAAAAAAAAAAAAAAAAAAAAAAAAAAATGAAGGTGTCTTTAGATAAAGGCATTACCATGGCGTACAATTTGGGTCAAAAGTACTTTTTCTCTACAAAGTACAGTCGAAACTGCAATTTTATAGTTACGACTATATAATTTGTATAAGTATCCAGTTGTAACTGCAATTTAGCCAAACTGTTACACTTGTATTTTTTATACCTTTCAGGTTTAACCCTTTCCCTCATATAGACTCATTTTGACGCACTCAATAGGTACCACATAAAGCCTGATCTGCAGAAAACCACAGTTAAGCCTTACCAAATTTAATTACAAATTCCTCATTTCCAGACCACTGAGGAGCAGCGAACAGCATAAAACCTGATCAGGCTGATCTGGTTTTATGTTGTTCGCATAGGTCTTTTCATGGTTTCCTCTATGAGGGAAAGGGTTAAGCTACTTTTGACCGAAATGGGACGCCGTATGCTACGTCGATTCCCGAGTATAGAGGTTGTTTTATACAGAAGTACTACCATGAAGGCTTCTAAAACAGAGCTACCTAAACATATGATCATGAAAAATTCAACATACATGTATAGGTTTTCTTTCTTTTTTTATATAAAAAAGCAAGGAAAATGAAACCGAATTTTGGTGAATGTAATAAAATTAATTACTATTTACGTAATGACTAAATAGGTTCATATCTAACACTTTTCATTAATAGATAGTTCTAATAGTTCTAATGTTAATATTTAAATTTTATTTTTGAAATGAGTGTTTCAATAGTATACCCGCGATAGTTATCAAATAATTATGAAACTAGCAGAAAATTAAAAAAAAAAAAAAAAAGAAAAAAAAAAAGAAAAGAAGAAAAATCATTTATAGTACAAAAAATGTTAAATTCCTATATAGATGGACATCAAAACTATTTTACAGGTGAGTAAGACTGTTACTAAACTCTGTAGTTCTACAAATGTGAAATTAATGAAATCTCGACAACGATTAATAATAGCCATACTAGTAAAACTCAACGTTTGTTGTTATGAAACAAAATAACATTGACCGTAATTTTCAGCACGGTGCCCCTGAAATGATTAGACACTCTTTATTTTCACTTTGAGGTAATTTTCGTAGACAGGCGGAGAAATACAAATATTTTATGTTATTATTTCGAAATCGCGAAATTCGTGCGAAATAATAATACGTAGTTACAAAAAATATTGCACACTTAGTAATAAAGAAATAAAACGAATATGTCCAAGAGAAATTGAAAAATAAAGTGCAAAGTCACTTCAGGGGTTCCATTTGTCAGAAAATTTCACTGCAAACAACAAGTAAGCCTCCGTGACAAACCATTTTACATGATGATGCTGACTTCATAAAGATTAATACAATATTATTGGCCACTTAAAACGTTTCTATTAATAACAATAAATCGATGTATGGTATGGGGGTGACATGTTTATACTTCTCGAGCCAGAGCTTTTAAAATCATAAACAGATGATCGATCCACTAGAAAGTATCTTGTTCCCATTAGACAGTTTCTTATACCCCCAAGATAAGTTTCTTGTTCTCAAAAGATAGTTTCTCGCTCCCTTAAAATTCAAATCGATCCTCAAGAAGTCTCCCAAAAGTTTCTAGAAGTCTGTATTCAACTTTCTTGTTCCAATAATATAGTTTCCCTTCAAGATAGTTTCTTGTTCCATTACGAAATGTTTTCGTTCCCACAAGATAGTTTCTGAGACAGATTTCTCGAAAACGACAGCTTTATTATAAATAGTGAAATAAAATGTCATCATTCACATGAATCAACACATATTTTTCATTCTTTATGTGAACTTGGAAAGCAGGAAACATAAAATTAGTAGTCCGTCTTGGCGTCATAGGGTTAGCTTAGACACTTCTCATAGTCAATAACAAATATCAATACATGCATCATCATTTCCAATTAAATAACTAGGTTCATCATTGATGGGCCATCAAACAAAGGCTACAGTCATATATATACTTCAAATCTAGCGATATATAGATACTAACAGAGAATATATTAATAGATTACAGAGACAAAGAGATGTGGCTCTATATACATGTATATGAATTGAAGAGTTTGAAATAATAGCTATGTTATGACTATTTCTGTATTTTTTTATTATCAAAATATTTTTTTAAAAATCCTTGAATACGAGAGAAATAAAATACAAAGGCTGAGATAAAAGTACAGGTAGTAACAATTACGAGTTGTTTCATCTGAGAGTTTTTCACCTCAATATTGTGTGCTGGCATCATGTGGTTTGGTTAGAAATACAATCATCCTATGACTTTTGTTTGTATATGTAATCGCCCCTATGACATTTGTTTGTATATGTAATCATCCTATGACATTTGTTTGTATATGTAATCACCCTATGACATTTGTTTGTATATGTAATCGTCCTATGACATTTGTTTGTATATGTAATCACCCCTATGACATTTGTTTGTATATGTGTTCGTCCTATGACATTTGTTTGTATATGCAGTCGTCCTATGACATTTGTTTGTATATGTTATCAACCCTATGACATTTGTTTGTATATGTAATCGCCACTATGACATTTGTATATGTAATCGTCCTATGACATTTGTTTGTATATGCAATCGTCCTATGACGTTTGTTTGTATATGTAAGCGCCCCTATGACATTTGTTTGTTTATGTAATCGCCCTATGACATTTGTTTGTATATGTAATCGCCCTATGACATTTGTTTGTATATGTAATCGCCCTATGACATTTGTTTGTATATGTAATCACCACTATGACATTTGTTTGTATATGTAATCGTCCTATAATATTTGTTTGTATGTGTAATCGCCCTATGACATTTGTTTGTATATGTAATCGCCCTATGACATTTGTTTGTATATGTATTCACCACTATGACATTTGTTTGTATATGTAATCGCCCTATGACATCTGTTTGTTTATGCAATCGCCCTATGACATTTGTTTGTATATGTAATCATCATAGTATTTTTACTTTTAGGCAAATAATAATACGTTTTTCAAAACTTTGAATAGATTCATAAACTCATAAATTCAGATATTTAATGTCCTTTTCCATCTGTATCAAATGAGTGCCACCACACCACAGCAATGCAATACCATGATGTCCAACACACAAATGCATTACTTTCTTATTTGTATAAATAAATAAATAAATAAATAAATAAATAAATAAATAATGAGAATTGTTCCTGTGTAAATGTGTTTTCTTTTGTATTGCCAAGGCCGCGTGTTCTCGAAAATACTTAGAGTACGATTTCAGACACAAATTTGCGTATCATACTCAAATCCGACCAGGTTTTACCACTTTTGAAACCAATGGGCATTGTTTGAGTTTGATTATAAAAAATCATACTTAAGTTCCATTTTTATTTTCGAGAACACGGGATCATGATTAAAAAAATATGATCCATCAGTAAATTTGTGGACAATTTAACGTCCGGGCCTGACTTACAGGATATCAAAGACACTCTCAGATGAAACATTTTAGTTCAATCTAGCTCAAACCAAATGTAATCTACACTTGATCACAGACCTAAGCTATGTTATAACAGACATAAAAACCTTCCGACATTGTTTTAAAAGAATACTTACACACAATTAAAACCTACCTAAACCTGTAAATCGGAAAAAGGAAAACAAATCTTTATGATATTGAATGAATACATCGTAATTGCATGCAATCAAATAACGGATACTTGTTAGAGGTGTATAATATGCCGTGCCTATGATAGGCTTTTAAATAAAACAATGTAGCAATACTGTAATTTTTAGTTATTATAATATCACAATACATGCATATCAAAACCCACTTTTTTCCCAAAATGACTGACTTAAAACATAAGACCAGCTTGACGCAGTATAAACCTCATCGGATTATTTGTCTTGATGTGAAAAGGAATACTAGTAAGTCAACCGGTGGTCTCCGACCATTAGCATATATTTTGATAACGAAATCAAACGTCATCATAAGGGATCGAACATCACATTCACGAAACATTTTAAGATTGTCTTAACTTAGATAAACATTCATAAATCCTATACTTTCTGAAGTATTTAAATCTCATACTTCTTGAATAGCTTATAAGTCAGATGAACAGTGCAAATATTAACCAATTTAGGTTTTATTCACTTTTTCTTTTCTTTTTTTCAAATCAAAATGAAGAATGATAGAGCAAAAATATTCTATATTAGAAATCGCTTGTTTTCTTTAGATGGAAATTTGAATTGAAAGCCTCCCGATTACGCTTTGATAATTTATGGTTTGGTTCATCCTTCGTTTCATTAAGTGCATTGCCAGAACAAAGAAGAATGTAAGGCGGTGTGGTAACGGTGTTTTATATCCCTGTACATGTTACCAATCAGTGCACTCTGGTTCTTGCAATAGTCTTATGCTGCTATGTTACGTATGGGATATAAAAGATAAATAAATGTTAATGGAACTTCGAGAATAACAAACATATAGCTACATTCCTTCTCCTGTAAGACGTTTGTGTTCATAAACATGATGCCTGATATTTTCAATTATCTTAACAGCTTTGAATGTTTCTTATTTGTGTTTCACGTCCCAACGATGGCATTTCAGTCAATTGGAGTCTTTTGTCTACACGGGAAAGAGGCAGTGCTGCCACAATGCAGTATGTTGCCACAGACATGTGGCATGTGATGCAGCACCCAGTAACATTAATAATCTCATGTGTACGACGCAAAACCCAAGGGAGATATACTCGTACCAGTACCATTTCTAACGACTTCTGTGTGACGCGGCCCGCGTTCGATCCAATGGCTACGGAACGGGCACTCAACCACTCAGCCAAGATATATATTTTTACATGATATAGAGCTAATCATGAGTTGGGGTTGTCTCTAAAATATTTGCTCCATCCAATTTACAGTGAATTGCTCATAGTAATAGTAAAACACGAGAGTAGTAGTTTTATCATATAGGATAATACATGTATTCTTAACATCACAAAGGAAGAACGAAAGACGGCAAAGTTGATATCTAAGTGAATCACACATACGCATCTTTATATTAAAAATATATAGGATCTGACATGAATTGTTATTTCATATAAAATTAGTAAAATTTGATATGAAATGACAATGCATGTCAAATTCTTTTTATCATATGAACTATATAGTGACAGTAAAAATGCGGTTATTACAACTAACAAACAAAGAAATGAAGGAAATGACTGTGCACGAATTACTTTTGTTATCTATCGCCAAGAAAATAGTTTCAAATAACAACTGAAAATTACAATTTAACGTGTGTATTTCTCATACATTTTCAACATCATATGAATTTAATCCAGCTGTTCAAGTTCAACACACTATGCAAACATATAGAATACATGCGCGTGACGCGGAGTGATGTAATTCGGCCTAAAATTTATATGTAACGTGTTAAATATAAGAAAATATGTGATGAGTATATGACACCGGAAACAGCTGTTTGAGGACAGTGTCATATGATAAAATGTTTTACAAAATGCAAGTAATTACTTCAAATGTAAATGGCAATAAAATGATTTTTTTTTTCTTCAAACGTTCGCACGAGGAATCAACAGTGCGCATATAACGATGAGAAGACTGGGTAACGTACTTTAAACAAGTAGTGACATTTGTATACAAACAAATACTATTTCCAAAACAGCTGTCATATTTTATAAGAGATGTGGTTGTGGTTGCAAACTTGTGTGACTTAATCTTCGAGGCAAATACTTTATTTCTATGGTTTTCAATTGAATTTCACAGATATGATTTTTTTTTTTTTTTGCATGTTTAGGCTAATACTGGTGTACACTCATTGCTTGCCCTATCAGAAACGCTTGTGGTGAGGTCAGGATCTATTACAATCTATAGGAAAACGGCATGTTTGCCTATTCACATGAGTTCAATTTAGGATGGCATCGTGTTTTCTTTCTCGGGACAACACGAAGCCGTAATTTAAGCGTACGCTCACTGCTAGACTGACGCCCAATTTTCGCCACAGATTTGCTGTAGACTTATCAGTAAAACCAGCACGTCATCAAAAGAGCTAAAACGGCCAATAAAAGGGCGGATAAATGGCGGACTTTGATATCACGTGACATCAGACTGGATCATCGTAATAATCATGAAATACATATTATACTGAGCGGGCAAACATCTCAGGTGCTAATCTTATATCCGGCAAGTCGCGAGGAACAACTACAGATGATCCTTCCCATGGGAAGGAACAATAAATAGATCAAATGATATACATGCGGTTTGTTCTGTCTAACAACCATTGATCAAAGCAATATTTCATAACTTACAGAATAAAATCCCCAAATTTCTTATTAAATTCGGAAGAATCAAACACTCCAAGTTTGGTTGATTAATGTGCAGATATCACATAAAGATGACATTATTGATTGAAAATACCAGATGACATTACTGATTGCAAATACCATTTACGCTAGAGTCGATTTTAATTTTGAATGAAGGAAAATATTTTTTACGTGAATTTATAACGTGAGATTTTTTTTCTGTCGAATATTATATATATGTATGTAGAGGTATAAAATGGTACTTGTACTATCTTGCAATTGAACTAGCTTTTGTGGCGACGTGGTAGAGTGTCCGATTTGCATACCGAGGATCCCGAGTTCGATTCCAGCTCGGGGCAGTAGGATTTTACTTGGTTACATGCAAATGTAGTAATACTGAGCATTGCAACTAAGTAGAGTGTAACCGGAACCACGTGATCATTTATTTTGAGACTAAATGTCGTGTGAAATTGAAAGTACACGACTGCCATACCTATAGTATCAGACTGTCCGTCCTGGTCAAAGTCCGGTCTCATGGAGCAGACGGTAACACCGGAGAAGAATTTGATAAAGTCACTGAGGGACATCCAGAACTCGCCGTCATCCGAGTTGGCGTGCTGCACCTGGCTCGTGTCTATCGTGCTCCACTCACTTGACCTTGTAAAAGAAATAGCGGGTATAATGCATTTCAAATCTGATGTTCACTCATTTGGAGGCCATGTATATTGTACTGCGATACTGCAGTATCACGCCGTAGACATGTGTCGTATTTGGTACGTGGCATTATATAACATAACCACTGGCACTATCCTTACATACTGAGCGCTACCAGTACCATTATGAATTATATTAATATGTCGAGACCCTCCGCTCCAGTGACGGACGTTCTAACCACCAGGTCAAGAATGGATACACTTTAACAGAATAAAGTGAAGAAAGTTCTTTAATAGGTGACAAGACTTACAAGAAAAACTAATAACAAAAGAAAATTAAATCATTTACACTATGTGTGATTAAATCAAACATGTTTTGATGAAGAACTTAGCATTTCATTCACACACTCATACATGTCTATATGCTGACGATAGTTTGCATATCGCCTCTAAAGAAAATATCCGACCAGAAACCAGTTGACAACTTATGTATAACCTTTACATGTATTTCACATTTTTTTCTTTAAATAGTTGCCGTCTGTTATGTTGTTTCTTTTTCTTTGTTTAATCAAATAATTCCGATAAATATCCTACCCGTCTGACCAGGCTCCCTTCCACTCTGTGTGACCCCAGGGATTCCTGACTCTCACCAGGCGGACTTCTTGCCCGTGGTTGTTTACAACAGTTACCGCCCCTGTCAGGGAGTAGGCGTGGCCTCCCACCAACCCATGGTGTCCGTCAAACTGACTCTGCAGGGGGAAAGATGGAAATCATATACATGTATGAAATAGTTTAATTTAAATTCAACAAAAGTTTTATGGTCTCTACAAAAATAAATAATCAAGACCAAATAATTTCAAGTCTTTATTCATTTGTGATAAAAGATGCCCATTTTAAAAAGATTAACCAATGATTGCGTTACTTGGAACTTTGCAAAAACGTTTAGTTTCCAAAACCACACCAGCCTTGCATTCAGTACAGGATAACGCTCGTAACTGTTCGAAACTGTTGGTTCCCAGCTTGCAACCTGTACGCTACGGAACAACAAGGATTCAAACGCTAACGTCAGCGACTATTACCGGTAACTGAACGCATGGCTGGTTAATACTAAAAATCATTTATTAGTAACACGAGAACCAGACTAACTACACACCGGCACTTCCGTTGTCAACATGGCGTCTCCCGCGCATGCGTTCCTCAGCCGGTTATGGAGGGCCTTGACTTTGCTACTCTTGCTTCCCTCATCGTCTGACACAAGCTTCTTGTCAAAGTCTATATACTCGGAGCAGCCGCCGGTCAAAGCCAAGAAGGCATCCCCGGACTGGCCCCCGTAAACGGAGTTATAGTTCCCATGAAACCTGCAGATAACATTCATTTGTAGAACGGCGACCATGAACAATCAAAGCGCACTATGCGCTGAGAGACGGCGACAGGATTAACACGACATAGCTATAATTCTAAACCCAGCGTTTCTGAAGTTATTAAAGCAGTCATATTACGACAAAGCTCCACGCACTGTTACTACAGAGGTAGTTGAAATCGCTTAATAATCCGGAGTTAGGGTCGTGAACCTTTCATTCATGAAGTTGCATATCTAAGTAGGTCATTCTCTTTCTTCAGTATTAGCGAACCTGATGTATACATTCTATCTGTTGTTGTGTATGTGTAGAAACTGACAAGGTATTTGATTATTTAAGATACTAGAATGTTTGCCTTTCTATTTCAAAGAAAGATAATACATTATACATAATAATACATTATAAGCGGTTACGGTTATGATTTAAACGGATGTGTAACATATTCCGCTCATATTCGTTAGTGCAGAATCGCATTGCATGGATCCGTACAAAGCGCGGAGAGGTACAGTGAAACTTTTCGTGGAAAATATGCAAATCAGCAAGACCTGAATTAATTTTCCAGCATAAGACGGCTGTGCCGTCTAAAAAACTATGATATTTTCACTGAAGTAAAGAATAAATTCATTTCTGATTGACGGTATTTTCTCATTAAAATGCATTGCTTTTATTAATTATAACTAAAATGGTAGAAAGTAATTAAGGATGTATTTGGTATAGCAGCTGTATGTTATTGATGTTACTACGTCGTTTGATTGAATATAAAACTGCGGTACAGTAGAAAAAAAAGATATGTGTTGGCCAATCAGAACGTAGCTCCGCCCCTTGGCCTCACCTGGTTATTGATTTTTGCACAATGCTATTAACTTTCTTAATGAAAATGGGGGCCGCCGTGGCCGAGCGGTTACAGTCGTGGATTACAAATCTCTCAGCCCCTCATCGCTGTGGGTTCGAATCCCGGTAGGGACTTCGGATTTTTCATGTGAGGAAGCCTTCCAGTTGGCTTTCGGTAGGTCAGTGGTTCTACCCGGGTACCTCTGTGTACTCAGTGTCTTCCTCCACCTGTAATTAGCTGGACGTCGCTATATGATTGAAATACTATCGCAGCGACGGTAAACCCCAATACAACAACAACAACTTAATGAAAATGTCGGACTTGATTGACTTAAAAATTCATTATCCCTGAAGGGTGTCAGTAGTGCGTGCTGATTGATTGTTCGTATGGGAAAGTCTATAGAATGACATTCGGGGATTTCACACAAAGTGCCGCACCAGCTAGATGGGGTTAAAAGCTACACGTTCCTAAACCATGATAACATGGACGACTCTCGACCCCTGTTTGACAGTAACTATGCCACACTGCTTTTGATGAGTTTTTATAAATTTCAAGGCACAAACTCACTCTTGTTAAAACACCCCGAGGTAAAGTGCCATATTTCGTTTCCACCTAGTTGTTTAAACTTATTTATTATTATCACGCAAAGATTATCACTTGCTTTCTTTCCCTGCGACATGGTTAAACATATCGATTAGCGTGTGAAACAGATTTCACAAACAGTCATTTCTTAGTTCCACGAGCTTTAAACTCTGCCCACTTGATTCATCTCGCGAATATTTGTCAATCGAAACGAATTAATATTTGACAGGCGATAATGTAAATGTTGTTGTTGTTGTATTGGGGTTTACCGTCACTGCGATAGCATTTCAATCATATAGCGACGTCCAGCTAATTACAGGTGGAGGAAGACCCTGAGTACACAGAGGTACCCGGGTAGAACCACCGACCTATCGCAAGCCAGCTGGAAGGCTTCCTTACATGAAAATCCGAAGTCCCTACCGGGATTCAAACCCACAGCGGTGAGGGGCTGAGAGATTTGTAGTCCACGACTGTAACCGCTCGGCCACGGAGGCCCCATAATGTAAATGGAATATCGATTTTTTGTTGAAATGTAAAGTGGAGAAAACGCACGGCGTAGTATTTTGGAGTAAACCGTCGTTCATATAGTAACATCCAGCTTGCTATAGGTTTAGTTAGACTTCGAGTATACAGAGACACCCGGGTAGAACCACCAACCTACCGCAAGCGCCAACTGGAAAGTTTCCTTATATAGAAAAAAAAATTAACTCGACTGACCCTGCCAGGATTCGAACCCACAGCGGATATACCATAAGCAAAATGGAAGGCTCCCTTACATGAAACATTCGAGCGACCAGACCGGGGCTTCGAACATTCAGCGGTGAGGGCTTAAACGGTAACCAAGTCACTATAATCATTCGTCTGAGGAGGTATACAGTTTTCATAAGGTTCCTACCAAGGACTTACTATTTGCAAGATTCTGATTTTGTTCTTGCTCACTCAATAACCGGTCATTTCGATATTAACCTTGCAGCCAACAAATACAGTAAACTTGTATCCCATGTCCCGGTGTAAATAAAAAGACAGAGACAGGGAGATTATACTCTCGTTTGTTCGAGACTTGCGATAATCCGAACATTTCATTCTGTCCTACCAGTCCTTGGAAAAACGCAATTTTACTATACATTTCTTTGTTTAAAAAAATGAAAAAAGTAACGGACACCACGACCTACAGATAATTTTCAAATCGACAACAGTAAACTTTGGGCTTATTTCAAAGGGGTGTAAACATATCAAATACTACAATTATATTTAAAACAGCCTTCTTGTTATCCATTTTCATTTTTAGGAGCCAATGAAGCTTTCCCAAGAGGCTCTTGATGTCATACTTAAGAACGTCGCCGTAAGTTGACAAAAATATACAAAACCACAGAAGCACACTTCACAGATTTTATTTTCAAGTAACATTGCCGGCAGGGTATGTTTGGCAATAAACCATTTCACCAGAGGATCGGCAATTCCTAGCATAATTTGCTGATTTAAATTGAAATACTTTTCATATTTATGTTTATTTCCCATTGAGCAATGTGTGGAATTATAAAACAGGATGTAGATTTGGAGTTCGGGAAGTGCTCGTTGGTTTATGTAGGTTTACGTCTTATTTCGGAGTGAAATGGTCTAAACACATGGATCATTGCTTGGACGAGATCTGTTACTGTAAACTAATTATAATTTGTATGACAATAAGTTTTAACATCATGTTCATAGGGACCAGAGGGACCATTACGCACTGAGTGTATATGAAAACTGTACTGGATAGCCAAGTGGGCACAGCGTTAGATAACTCAGGGCGCCCAGAACATTGCATTATATAGTCTAGAGCACACTGCACTGCTCATATATCTAGTTCTGAATTCTCACCTGGCAAAAGCTTTCTCCAGGAGAGCGGGCCAGATCTCATTCTCATCATCCCGGGACTTGGCCCCCCACAGCTGACACCCGTGTACGATGGGCAGGTAGTCGTCTATATATACGTCCTCCCACTGACCAAACCTGCAACCCATAATGTTGTATACTACAGGTACAGATAGACTACAGGTACAGGTGTACTACAGGTACAGGTATACTACAGGTACAGGTATACTACAGGTACAGGTATACTACAGGTACAGGTATACTACAGGTACAGGTAGACTACAGGTACAGGTATACTACAGGTACAGGTATACTACAGGTACAGGTAGACTACAAGTACAGGTGTACTACAGGTACAGGTATACTACAGGTACAGGTATACTACAAGTACAGGTATACTACAGGTACAGGTATACTACAGGTACAGGTATACTACAGGTACAGGTGTACTACAGGTACAGGTAGACTACAAGTACAGGTATACTACAGGTACAGGTAGACTACAGGTACAGGTAGACTACAAGTACAGGTATACTACAGGTACAGGTATACTACAGGTACAGGTATACTACAGGTACAGGTATACTACACATACAGGTGTACAACGGGTACAGGTAGACTACAGGTACAGGTATACTACAGGTACATGTATACTAAAGGTACAGGTAGACTACAGGTACAGGTATACTACAGGTACAGGTATACTACAGGTACAGGTGTACTACAGGTACAGGTAGACTACAGGTACAGGTATACTACAGGTACAGGTATACTACAGGTACAGGTATACTACAGGTACAGGTATACTACAGGTACAGGTATACTACAGGTACAGGTATACTACAGGTACAGGTTATACAGGTACAGGTATACTACAATACAGGTGTATACATGTACAGGTAACTACAGGTACAGGTGTACTACAGGTACAGGTAGTACTACAGGTACAGGTATACTACACAACAGGTTACTACAGTACAGGTATACTACACATACAGGTTACTACGGTACAGGTAGACTACAAGTACAGGTATACTACAGGTATAAGGTAGACTACATACAGGGGTATACAGGTACAGTATACTACAGGTACAGGTATACTACACATACAGGTGTACTACAGGTACAGGTATACTACACATACAGGTGTACTACAGGTACAGGTATACTACAGGTACAGGTATACTACAGGTACAGGTGTACTACAGGTACAGGTATACTACAGGTACAGGTATACTACATACAGGTGTACTACAGGTACAGGTATACTACAGGTACAGGTATACTACACATACAGGTGTACTACAGGTACAGGTATACTACAGGTACAGGTATACTACACATACAGGTGTACTACAGGTACAGGTATACTACAGGTACAGGTATACTACAGGTACAGGTAGACTACAGGTACAGGTATACTACAGGTACAGGTATACTACACATACAGGTATACTACAGGTACAGGTATACTACACATACAGGTGTACTACGGGTACAGGTAGACTACAAGTACAGGTATACTACGGGTACAGGTATACTACAGATACAGGTATACTACAAGGTACAGGTATACTACAGGTACAGGTGTACTACAGGTACAGGTGTACTACAGGTATAGGTAGACTACAAGTACAGGTATACTACACATACAAGTGTACTACGGGTACAGGTGTACTACAGTATAGGTAGACTACAAGTACAGGTAGACTACAAGTACAGGTATACTACACATACAGGTGTACTACAGGTACAGGTGTACTACAGGTATAGGTAGACTACAAGTACAGGTAGACTACAAGTACAGGTATACTACAGGTACAGGTATACTACACATACAGGTAGACTACAAGTACAGGTATACTACGGGTACAGGTAGACAACAAATACAGGTATACAGGTCCAGGTAGACTACAAATACAGGTATACTACGGTACTACAGGTGTAAAATAACTAGTCCATAGCGGTCAGATGTGCATACCAGTGACATCATTTTGAGTGTATTCTCTTAATTCAATATATACACAACTTTGAAGCATCAACACAAGTTTACATCTCTCTCTCTCTCTCTCTCTCTTCTCGAGACATGTACATAACTCTATTACTCATGTTTTATCATTTTAAGACAAAAAAAGTATTCTGCTATAACAAACAAAATTACGATATTTGATAATAGCAAGGCTATGAAATTGATATTGTTGAATCTTTAATAATTCGTTGACTTCGTTAATACAAAAACATGTGTAAAACAATAGAAAAACAGACAGAAAGACAAACGGACTTACCTCCAGAAATAGCAGTGAAAGTAACCTCCTTGCTCATTCCACGCATCCTTTGGAACAACCTGTTAAAATTGGATAAGTCATTTGCTATTGTTGATGTTTGTTAATATTATTGTTGTTATTTGTTACTTATGTTGGCGACACATTACTGGGCAGACCAAATTCTAGTTATTCAATATTTTCAGTTAATGGAAATTCAAGGTATGCAAAAATGTACCTGAATAACTCGGGTCTAAACATTTTACTCAGATATGCAACTTTCTTCAAGAAACAAATTAAATTATATGGAAAAAAAATCCAGTGATTCACCTAAGATTACTGTTTTTTTATGGTATTACATATGTAATTATGTAATTCATTTTTTGCTGGGAAAAAATATATGAGAATGACCTCAAATTGATTTCTTAAAATCCCAGATTTTCATCTTTAACGAAGAACATAAATTACGTCTAAACACAACATTATTTATTATTACCATATTTTTACAAAGTATGTTCACAAAAGTTAAGAAATCATTTCCAAAGAATTAAAAAAAATATAAAAAAAATGGAAAGAAAATATCGCAGGTAAGAAAGGCCTTACCCTGTGGAAGATGTCCGGCCTGTCCGCTAACATGGCGACCATGGAGAGGAACCAGCACGTGCCGGCCGAACCCTGTCCGATGTCATATCTGGTAGTGCCATCCGAAAACAGCACTGGGTTGTCGCAGAACTCCTGTAGACATATACGACATCACGTGACTTGTCATTTCATGCAAGTTTAAGAATTGTTATTATGTATGCCTTTAGCGAGATCAGTGTCGCTTTATTAGTAACCATTTAAGTATCTGTCAGAAAATGACTTCTCAAATATAAGAACAATAATGATTACATAAGGAAAAAACATAATGAATTTGAGGCCAAATTCTTCCATTGAATTTTCAACTTTTCAGACGAAATGACCGTTTTTCTGGCATATCCTAAGACCTTACGCCCGCTGGAAGTTGGCATATACTTCTTTTTGTCTGTGCATAATTGCAACATTGCCATATGGTATTATAAGAAAATAACCGAATTACACAGAATGGTGTTCAAATTATCGGACACGTCCATTTAAAGAACTTGTGTCAAGCAGTCAAATCCACATCAGAAAACGTTCTTGATCCGACAAGTTATTCCGAAAATTCGGATTGAGATTAGATTTATTTAACATAAAAAGAAAAAAAAACTTAAGCAATTCGTATAACAAATAACCAATGTTAATTTTGACATTGATGTTCGGAATATATGGAATGACTATATCCCCATCATTCAAGATTGCAAATTCTCTGCAACTCCATCTAATAGAACAATGTCATGAAAATCTATCTGAAGTGGTCTATGGGCATAGCACTAGTTCAGACCTGTCACTTAGTTGTGTATATTGGTTTCAGCTAAAATGTTCTAACCTGATAGTAAAGCTGCTAAAATGATATATTTCTAGTTTGCCTCCTTTTCTTCATAACAATAACTAACTTCAGCAGCATGAAGGTTCATTATAATACATGTCGAGTAAAGTCACTGAAAACGATCAATCCTACCCTCGGGCGTTTCCACTCGACATTTTCACCCTTGATGGCCACACTCGCCGGGAAGTCGTGGTCTGTAAATGGGAATTCAGATGGAGGGGTCGAGAAGTCGCGGTCCAGCGGCTCGGGGTCCGGTCGGAATTCAACATTCCTTTCGTGTATTCCATAAACTGTGGTTTCGTATCCCTGTACGTGTTTGTCAGATCGCTTCTGATGTTTTTGTGTTGGAGAAGGCGGAGGAGTAGGGTCACGTGGTGGTGGCGGAGTCGGGTCACGTGGCGGGGGAGGGGTGGGCTCGCGTGGTGGCGGCGGTGTAGGATCACGTGGTGGCGGTGGTGTCGGTTCACGTGGTGGCGGTGGTGTCGGGTCACGTGGTGGCGGTGGGGTTGGATCACGTGGTGGAGGCGGAGTTGGGTCACGTGGTGGCGGGGGAGTAGGATCACGTGGTGGTGTTGGGTAGCGTGGTGGCGGGGTTGGGTAACGTGGTGGTGGTTGTTTGTCATTCTGATGATTGTATCCCCCATTGCGGTTTGTTTCCCGCGGGGACTCACTTGAGGAACCACACCCCATGTTTAATCAGGTTATACCTCCTGAAAAATAAGTTCAGACACTGGTATAGGACATTTTAAATTGTTGTCGTTGATGTGGAACGAAATGTCACTAGCTCAAATCTTAAGTTGTATAACGTTCCTGCAACCATGCATAGACATTTGTTAATACCAGTTCATTTCCGATCCTATCGAACATCGCTAAATTATATACACGTACAGTGTTGTTGTATTGGGGTTTACCGTCGCTGCGATAGTATTTCAATCATATAGCGACGTCCAGCTAATTATAGGTGGAGGAAGACCCCGAATACACAGAGGTACCCGGGTAGAACCACCGACCTACCGCAAGCCAGCTGGAAGGCTTCCTCACATGAAAAATCCGAAGTCCCTACCAGGATTCGAACCCACAGCGGTGAGGGGCTGAGAGATTTGTAGTCCACGACTGTAACTGCTTGGCCACGGTGGCCCTACACGCACAGTGTACGTATATGCTATTTGTTTGAGATTCATTCGTATTCGTTTTTACCAAGCTGAAGTTGATGATAAGGAAATACAGTAGGACATACTTTTCTACGAAACAATATGTGAGTAGGATGCGATCAAATGTAATAAAATATCGAATATCAAAATATGTACACCAAAAATTATTTAAAAATGCATGTTTTATAAGAATTTCAACTTCATAATACTTTGTAGGTCATCATCTTTTAAAATTGATTTGTTCATATAAAAAGTAGCTCGTTATTGATATTTTTAAAATTATATTTCATTGTCTTAACAGCAGCTTAATGACTATGCAACAGTTAGTAGATATGACTGATGATTTTTTATCACTGTAAAAGCTCCATACAGTGAGCAAGGTTAAATACACAGATAAACAATTCTTTTTTTTTAATTTTCGCCCACAGGGCTTTATCAAAAATCAGGTGTACAACAGCACTACATTGTTGCATTTTGACAAAAACAACATGGCGTAATGTAAACATAAACGTAAAATGACGTCATAACGTTGAATTGCGCCAAAAATTAACAGGAATTTTTACAAAGGAACATATTATATGATCAAACATGCAATTAATGAGGGACATACACATATAGATACATACATGTGTGGACACTCATACACATATACCTGTACGTACACGGCCTTGCATGTATACATCCACGCATACATAAATACACCTATCCACTCTAAATAAAAACAATTTCGGCGCAATATTAGCATACACAGGGAACGACGTCATGACGTTGACGTCATATATTATTGCGCCAAAAATGTAAAGAAACACAGAGTCCATGATCATATGACTAACCATGCACCACCCGAGAAACCTCTATATACATACAAAATTCTGTATGTAAACCTATGTTTCATGACTTACAAACCATTATTTGAGGAACATACTGCTATATTTATTAATAATTCTGCATGCATATCCACGCACACGACCACCTATGCAGCATTTGAGGATCAAACTGGTTCATTTATTTATAAATTTGTATGCACACTTATGTCTATGACTACCCTAACATATTTGTACATATACTTTTATAAATCCGTACGCACACTCATGTAATATGCATACATACCAACAATCATATACACATTCATGTATACATGTACACAATGATGCATATCCATATCCATTCATACATATTTACACATTAACACACACACACATGCTTATATGCACACATACATACATACATACATACATACATACATACATACATGATTTTTGATAAAGCCCTGTGGGCGAAAATTAAAAAAAAGAGTTGTTTATCTGTGATGATTTTTATTTAAATGTTTTCGCACAAATAATGTGTATGGTGGACTTACCATCTCGCGTCCCCTTAACATTTTACACAATGTCATTTCGATTGGAATTATTGTAATAATATTAAAGCATATTGGTGCATAAATTGAATTAATAATTAAACAATGTTAAAATTCATTATAATTTTTTGTCAAACGATTTTAAAATAATTTATTGCCTTGTAAAAAAAACAAAAACATTTCTTTCTGCGGGTTTCGAGAGGAGGTGGGGTTCGAGAGGAGGTAATTGGACGATATACTGAGACAATGTACAAATATAAATAGCGCAATCCCACGTCTGTTCTGGCCTGTCATATGTAGTTCTATACTTAATGTACTAGTACTTTATATCCTCTATGTGTCAAGGAAATGGCAGCATTCAGTGGAGCATTTATTTGAATACCATGTCTCATCCGAACTATATTTCTCTTCTCTACTTTACATGAAACTAATTATACAATTTTCTCTCAGTCATCCGAACTATATTTCTCTACTTTACATGAAACTAATTATACAATTTTCTCTCAGTTATCCGAACCCCCCGATTTTTTATAAACTATTATACAATTTTCTCTCAGTTATCCGAACTATATTTCTCTACTTTACATGAAACTAATTATACAATTTTCTCTCAGTTATCCGAACCCCCCGATTTTCGAGGGTTCTATAGTTCCCCTTTCGGACCACGAAAAATCAGTTTTGCATATTCAGGATTGGAGATGACGAAAGGAAAGACCAGATTAGTCGAAAGAAGGAACTTTTACAGCACATATTCAATTTGTTATTTAGTACACGTTTTATTCCATTTCTTTATTGTTCTTAATAATATTTTTTCCCTTCTCTGTACATTTTTTCATTATAGTAGTTTAGTGCTAGTATAAATCAATGATGTTTCAAATAAAATATGAAAACAAACATACCGATAAAATCTATATTCGCTGCATTTTTTTGTTGTTTTTTTTTGCAAGTGTATACGTATATATGTTTATGTGTGAGATGATCCTTTCTAATGTTTAATGTTCAATCGACCGCATTTCAGTCATCTGGAGACTTTCACCACACTGCAGTATCACGCATTAGACATGTTGCATTATACCACACTCAGTCATATTATCCTGACACTGGGCCTACATGTGTGTGTGTGTGTGTGTGTGTGTGTGTTAATGATTGATTTTATGAACAATTTTCACAGGTGTCTGCATGATAAGCAATGGAAATGTACTGCAGGTGTAATAAAACTCAAAAAGCATATAAACCAACCGCAGTTAGTTTAACGAATCAAAATAGTTTCACAGATCTACACGTTTTCCTTTTAATGCGGTATTTCACTGGCTGAAGTAAATTAACAAAAAGGGTAGCTTAAAACTGTCGATGAAGCCTCAATGTTTTTGTAATGGATTTTCTGTTGAAAGACCGCATTGCAAAGCTCCAATAGTTTACACCATGAATTAAACCCATTTAAAGGATTCACATAGCCTTTTAAACTACCAATAATCCATTTAGAAAGTAAAAAAAAAATTTTATTTATTTAACGTCGTTTCATAAAAGCATTTATTTTCTTTCAATATACTACTTTTGAAGAAGTTATATGTTTATGAAAAGACGTTGGTTTCGATCAAATGTTTGTCATAGTTGGTGTAAAACTGTAAAGTAAGCAAACGATTTTCCGAGTACCCTGTTTATCCGAAGTTTTTGTTCAGATGTACGAAGCGGACAGCAGTAGATAAAATTCTCGTATCTCCGAGACTCTCGATTATCCAAGCATTTTATTTCAACCCTTGTAGAGGTTCGCGGTTTTATTGGTTAACCGGTAAACCACGGTTCAAAGCAGCTTGTGGTACGAACCGGGAGAAGGGGGAATAATACCGGCACTTCGGTGGTTTCCGTATACCGGAAATGAACGAGTGCGAATTTTCAATATTTTGTCGGTACTGATTTTCTGCGTGGATATGATATATATGTAACAATTTCCATTTAAATATTAGAAATCCATTCAATTTGAAAATATTGACTCATTGCCAATAATGGCCGTGAAAGAAAATGGCTGACGGCGACGAGAAAGCAACATTTTAAAATATGAGAAGTCTTCAACACAAGTCCCGGAATATTTTGTGCGGCATATCGTGGTACGTAAGTTAGGGTTTTTACAACACACACACACACACACACACACACACACACACAGTATACCGTGGTAAGTTCCAACTCGTGGTTCCCAGCTCTAACCCTTTCATACCTCGGGATATCACAAAACTACTGTTTATACGTTTATGATGATTAATAGCATATAACAATCATAGTGATATAACATGCAGGATAACTTCAAGTTCGTAATACCCATACAACTTTAATATTTTACCTTCCACAAGTTCCTTGCGTTTTCTTTGGTCGAATCGAGGTCACGTGGGGGCTCTGATTCTATGTAGGGTCTGGAGGAATCTATATATGGTCAGTAGAGCTTAATATATCTTTAAAATGAAGAAAGTCACAAATACTTGACTAGGAAAATTGGAAAATGAAACAAATCAATTGTTAATTTGGTACTGACCCGTAATTAATAGTATATACTATTGTTATCAAATAAATGTTATATAATAATATATTTTGATATCACATACAAGTATTTCTTTGTCTTTATTAATTTTATCATTTCGGTATTTATTATTACTACTATTATTATTATTGATAATAATACAAATTAACTCAATCTCTATTTGTTTTGAAATGTTCTTTTTATGAGTAATAAGTTATGCTCTTCAACATTGGAGGAAAATAAATGAATAGAACTGAAATGACGTCACTAACAGATTAGTACTGCCGTATCGACGGTTGGTTCCAAAACACAACATTTTGTTAACCTGAAGTTGGTAAATGAAATGTGCTTGGTGAGATGTCCCATTAAGTGATTCCACAAAGTCTATCAATACATTATTGGCACGTTACAATCACCTCACGTCCTTTTCAACAAGTCCATACCATGGATATTTGGTACCTCAGGTCAATATACAAATGACTGCATTAAAACGTGTGTTTACATAAACCTTTATATGTGCCGGAATGCTAAAACAAAATCAATTTCTTTTGAGGAAGACACCTGAAGCGGAAAAATCTGTTTGAATGGTAAAAACCAAAGAAGCTTTCCGATGTAATAACGTTACACATAGCAAAAGAAAACAAGGTAATAGCCTAATCAATACGTATACCACAGGCGTTTGAGAGATTCGTGCCTATATTGATAGGTAATTGTCTTTGCTTAAGAGGGTTATGACGAACTCATTGCACTGCTGTTTTATTCATCTAGGATAAACACGCTCGGATAAATCACATCAGCAAATCCCGAGTGGTTTAAGACGAGAGAAGATTTATTGACGGATAGTTTTATGACGAGTCCGGTGTATTGGAAAGAAATGTACACACCACCACTGAGTGGTGACCTGAACTCAACCCTTTTCTTTCCAGGTTTTCACCTATATCGTATTGCAGAGCAATAGTTGTCCTTTAAAAAGCTATAGCACTTAGTATTCGGTCGCATTATTACTACCCAATTTGTATAGTGTCAAATACTGACAATGTGAAAAAAAGAAAGAAAATGAAATATATATGTATATGTATTGTTTAAACCTATAGTAGTCAATGCAGTTTGAGCTTTCCTTGATGTATACCTATTATAGTACCTCAAGTCATTATAATGTAACAACAATGAAGGTTTCAGAGGTCAGTATTCTAAACGTATATACTGAAAATATTATTGTAAACATGCGGTATTTAGTAGGCATCAGATATAAAGTCAGCATGTACTTTAGCTCAGTAAATGTACAGGTATATTTAGTTAGACCAGGCGCGAATTCCACCAACAAGATATAGCGCTAAGTAATACTTGAATTCAGTCGAAACGCATCCCACCATTTCTTGTACATAGACGAGTTGTCTTAAGTATTGTCTTATTAACCAAAGAAATGGAATATTTAGGTAATTATACTAGAGAAACAAAAATGTTGAAATTCGTCCATAACTATTGTTGGTGGATTCCGAACCAGTACAGCGTATAAAGTAGACACAGACTACTATCACGCCGCTGGCCTGTTATTTTATGTAAATACTTTCCTATATTCCGAAACTTCCGTAGTATTTTTGTTGTTGTTGACAAAATGCATTTACTCTGTCTAATACTCCCCTCCCCTACTCGATTCGTGATAAATACCATTCCGTCACGTTACAATCGATATACATCACTGTAGTGTTACCGCGCGATACCGTCACGGATCATTGAATACACGCATCCTAACGTTCAATCAGATTAAAAACGTTTTCATTATTTCTATTTGATTCAAAGTTAACCCCTGATTAAAACAATCACCGAAATAGCACAAACCTTGGATATCAACTTTCAGGTCCCAGTGATTCAGACGTTTAATCCTTACTACTTTTAGTCTGTATGTATCCTTGTTGATTTATCTTTCCTGTTTAGTTTAACACACAGTGATTCTAGAACCTCATTATTCATTATTTTCCAACAAAATACACATCAGAATGACGCGAATGCGACTGATAAACACAGTTATTAAAATCGTATGACTGTTATTGATATAACTCCAGGCAACATGTAAACAAATAGTTATACGAGGTATTCCACAAAAGGGAAGTAAATCTTACACCCTAACATAGGTTACTAACATGGGTAGCCGATCTTAATATTCATATTCTTTAAAATCAATTATTTTATAAGCCTGTGTGATACCTGAATTACGTTGTCACGCAATGATACACAAGTGTTGCGACGTCCAGCTAATAACGGGTGGAAGAAAACCCCACATGTGCCAGCTATGGTAGGACAATGACAGAAGCCTCCCAGCTGGCTTGCGGTAGGTCGGTGGTTCTACCCGGGTACCTCTGTGTACTCGGGGTCTTCCTCCACCTGTAATTAGCTGGACGTCGCTATATGATTGAAATACTATCGCAGCGACGGTAAACCCCAATACAACAACAACAACTGACTAAGTATGCCGCCGAATATACATATATTTCTTGCTAACGCTGCTTAAAAAATCTTTAAAGACAGAGCCAATTAGTCACATTTTTTGTATTGGGTAATTATACTCACAAGTGATTTTTTTTTTAAATTGAATTGTTGAAATTATTAGATCACTTAAACCTAAGATAGGTCCGTGGTGATATTATTTCGCCAAACCAACGATTAGTCTGACCACATCAGTGACCCTCTATGACAAATTGGGAATATTTTCTTCAATTGCATTTGATAAACACTGGCACTGAAATTCTCCCATCTTTTTCAAATTCATCGTGCAGTGGCATAAAGGAAACATGGAAGACATTTTTCTTATATCGCGTGAGCACGCGATAACCACCAGGTTTGCACGCAGTAACTATCGCGTGCGTACGCGATATCAATTATCTTCCTTTCCATTTTATACTATATTTGTAAACATTTTTGTTAATATTAAATAGTTATATTCCGGAAATAGGCGGAATACACAACTGTCCAATTCGTATATTTCCACTTTATATAATATTTAGTTGGGGTATTATCCATGTACACAGTATAATAATTTCTCCTTTATATAATGGTTCAGGCCAATCTTCAGATACCTGTATTAGTTGTAGAGTTGTTGAATCCGCATTGCATCTTTCTGATTAGTCTATACCGTGTCATATAGTCTATAAGTTGTCTCACTCTTCTCTTGCTGGTTAGACTGACTGGCCTGTGACTGCCAGGGTCTTATATATTGCCACTATATCCCTTTGTTTCCAATCATCTGGAACCTTTCTTTCTTTTTAAGAATCATTAAAAATGGTAGTGATATAGTTCCCATTGCTTGGCGCTCAGCAAATATGGGTAGTAACTGGCTGGCCCGGTGTCAGGATATTGTGACTGGGTGTAATACCATGTTACATGTCTACGGAGTAATACTGCAGTGTGACAGCACTATACCTGTCTCAAGTAGACATAGGCTCCGAATAACCGAAATACTGTCAGCGGGACGTTAAACTCAATAAACAAATAACCAATATACAAAATAAACACATCAATAAATAGTCAAATCAGGTTTTCATTTTATACAGAAGTTGGCTCTAGTAAGAGATTCTACGGTCGAGAGGAGGTAGTCGTTGACTTCCTGTTACGTAGGCCCAAAACAGTAGGCTCGAGTCCTAGTCTGGCCTCTCGTGTGTTTCATGTGAAGAAGTCTTCCAGTTAGCTTACGGAAGGTAGGTGGTTCTATCCGAGTGCTTCTGTGCACCAGAAGTCTTCCTCCACCTATACTTATCTGGACGTTACTACTGTAAAATCGTTAATTTTCGTTAACATTGATTTTCGTTGCTTATGTACCTAAGGGAATTCCGTGTGTACATTTATTCGTTGGTATATGTTCTAGAAAACGCGAGGTCTACATAAGAGACAAATTTTTACGGGGATTGATATTCGTGGATAAAACCCTCCCCCGATATCAACGAAAATAAGTGTTCCACGTAAATTAATGATTTCACAGTATATGACTGACATACTAGCGATGGTAACATTCAAACAGCAACAACACAGTCCCTGGTGATGTAATCTAGATGCATTCGTAGATAATGATCTGTTTTCACTCGTGTGACAATCAGTGTTTATATTAATTGTCCATAATCTCATCATTAGACTAATTAAGATATAATTGATTGTGAAGTATTAAATATCATGATGAACAGACAGACAGACAGATATCATTTATTCACTCAGGTACAATTTAAAATACTTCCAAACAAAATAAGTGCAAAATTCTGCTCAATATCAAACATCTATATGACAAACAGAGAGGAGCATATGATTTACATGTATTAATGTATATATGTATGTATATTTAAATTATTTTGGTTTAAGTTTGTTAAGACTTGATGGGGGAATTCATGTGGATACAATTTATGAACAATCTAAGCATACATTAAGAAATAAACAATGAAAGGTTTAAAAGAATTTAAGATGATTGAATAAAAAATCGTTAGCACGTGTGTCTATATATAGATCAAGACCTTGGATAAAAGTATGCATTTAACTCATACTTCACACATTAACTTGTCATTTACATTAAAATTATTTCATAAGATGTGAAACAAAGATTTCAAGTGCTGGGCAATTTAGGAAGTATAATAAGAATATACACTTGAATAGCAACTTTGGTATATGTATAAATAGGACCTATTTACGGAATCAATCAGCTGTTTGTTTATTTTGGTTTGAGCACATGTGTAATCCATTCAAAAAAAAAAAATATGTATAGGGCTGAATTATTTGATATCGATCCCCTCATATTTTAATTGACCTATATTAATATAATACTTTAAGATAATCACCTGTCCACTGAAGATAAAGATGTTTTAATGACGTGTTTTGACGACATCTAATTAGATCAAATAATTGTCTCCGTATCATAAACATTTAATTCAATTAGCCTTAACTACCATGATGTGTATCGGTCTAACAAGGTAAACCTAGCAGCAAGAATAAAGACACATAGATAAATATTCCATATATTTCCAATTAATTTATCAACATACCACTAATGACCTAACATTGGATTACTATACATGGGCGTAGGAGAGACGGCGTGGAGGGGGCTTGACCGAGTGGATGTAGTCGCTGACTAACTGTCACATAGACCACTCACCGAGGTATGTTCGAGTGCCGGTCTGGTCGCTGTAATTGTTCCACCTGGGTGTACTCTTGGACCTCCCCCACGTGATATTAGCTGGACAATAGACGTATTCCATATGTCTGTAGCTGGACGTCGCCATGATTGAAGTACTGTCGTGGCGACGGTAAACTGCAGCACAACAACTCTGTGACGTGACCGGTAATACAGTCTGTCTGTTTTGTGCAGGTGATCGGTAATACAGTCTGTCTGTTTTGTGCAGGTGATCGGTAATACAGTCTGGATGTTTTTGTACAGGTGACCGGTAACAGTCTGGATGTTTTTGTACAGGTGACCTGTAATACAGTCTGTCTGTTTTGTACAGGTGGCCTGTAATACAGTCTGGATGTTTTTATACAGGTGACCTGAAATACAGTCTGGATGTTTTTGTACAGGTGACCTGTAATACAGTCTGGATGTTTTTGTACAAGTGACCTGTAATACAGTCTGGATGTTTTGTACAGGTGACCTGTAATACAGTCTGGATGTTTTTATACAGGTGACCTGTAATACAGTCTGGATGTTTTTGTACAGGTGACCGGTAATACAGTCTGGATGTTTTTGTACAGGTGACCTGTAATACAGTCTGGATGTTTTTTACAGTGACCTTAATACGTCTGGATGTTTTTAAGTGACCTGTAATACAGTCTGGATGTTTTTGTACAGTGACCTGTAATACAGTCTGGATGTTTTTTACAGGTGACCTTAATACATCTGGATGTTTTTAAAGGTGACCTGTAATAAGTCTGGATGTTTTGTACAGGTGACCTGTAATACAGTTGTATGTTGTAAGTGACTGTATACAGTCGGATGTTTCTGTAATCAGTCGAGTGCAGTGACGATCTGGTGTTTTTTACAGGTGTAATACAGTCTGGATGTTTTTAAGTCAGTAGCTGTTTTTTACAGTGACTGATGTTTTGTTTACAGTGACCTGATAATGTACTGGTGTTTTTATACAGTGACTTTTACAGTGCTGATTTGTTAGGTGTTTTACAGTGCTGATGTTGATGTTTTTAACAGGTGACCTGTAATACAGTTGGATGTTTTGTAAGGTGACGTTATACAGTCTGGATGTTTTTGTACAGGTGACCTGTAATACAGTCTGTTGTTTTTAAGGTACCTGTAATACAGTCTGGATGTTTTGTACAGGTGACCTGTAATCAGTCTGGATGTTTTTTAGGTGCCTGTAAACAGTCTGGATGTTTTTACAAGTGACTGTATACAGTCTGGATGTTTTTTACAGGTGCTTATACAGTCTGGAGTTTTTTACAGGTGACTGTAATACAGTCTGGAGTTTTTGACAGGTGACCTGTAATACAGTCTGGATGTTTTTAGTGAGTAACAGTGGAGTTTTTGTACAGGTGACCTGTAATACAGTCTGGATGTTTTTATACAGGTGACCTGTAACAGTCTGGATGTTTTTGTACAGGTGACCGTAATACAGTCTGGATGTTTTTACAGGTGACCTGTAATACAGTCTGGATGTTTTTGTAAAGTGACTGTAATACAGTCTGGATGTTTATGTACAAGTGACCTGTAATACAGTCTGGATGTTTTTTACAGGTGACCTGTAATACAGTCGGATGTTTTTTACAGGTGTACCTGTAAACAGTGGATGTTTTTTACAGGTGACCTGTAATACAGTCTGGATGTTTTTTACAGGTGACCTGTAATACAGTCTGGATGTTTTTTACAGGTGACCTGTAATACAGTTTTACAGGACTTTTTACAGGTGACTTTATTTACAGTTGGATGTTTTTGTTACAGGTGACCTGTAATACAGTCTGGATGTTTTTATACAGTGACCTGTAAACAGTCTGGATGTTTTTTACAGGTGACCTGTAATACAGTCTGGATGTTTTTGTACAGGTGACTGTAATACAGTCTGGATGTTTTTGTACAGGTGACCTGTAATACAGTCTGGATGTTTCTATACAGGTGACTGTAATACAGTCTGGATGTTTTTTACAGGTGACTGTAATACGTCGGATGTTTTAGTGACAGATACTCTGTTTTACGTTGGATGTTATGTACAAGGACCTGTAATCTAGTTGGATGTTTTTGTACAGTGACTGTAATATCAGTCTGGATGTTTTTGTAAGCTGGTGATTTCGGTGACGTATCAGTTGATGTTTTTGTATACAGGTGACTGTAATACAGTCTGGATGTTTTCTTATACAGGTGACTGTAATACAGTCTGATGTTTTTTACAGTGACTGTATACATTGGAAGTTTCTATACAGCTGACTGTTATATCGTCTGGTGTTTTGTACAGTGACCTGTAATACAGTCTGTGTTTTGTACAAGTGACTGTATTTAGTCTAGGTGCTGTATTACAGGTGGACTTTATACAGTTGATGTTTTATACAGTGGACTGTATTCATTGGATGTTACCTTAAACAGTGACTGTTTATCAGTTGGATTATCTGTTTTTTTACAGGTGACCTGTAATACAGTCTGGAATGTTTTTGTAAGGTGACCTGTAATACTGTCTGTCTGTTTTGTACAGGTGACCTGTAATACAGTCTGGATGTTTTGTACAGGTGACCTGTAATACAGTCTGGATGTTTTTGTACAGGTGACCTGTAATACAGTCTGGATGTTTTTGTACAGGTGACCTGTAATACAGTCTGGATGTTTTTGTACAGGTGACCTGTAATACAGTCTGGATGTTTTTGTACAGGTGACCTGTAATACAGTCTGGATGTTTTTGTACAGGTGACCTGTAATACAGTCTGGATGTTTTTGTACAGGTGACCTGTAATACAGTCTGGATGTTTTTGTACAAGTGACCTGTAATACAGTCTGG
>CM037779.1:44783979-44794431 GCA_021229015.1 Solen grandis | reverse complement strand
AATCCTCAAAAACAAAATTTTTAAAAATGGTAAGACTCTTCACAGACAAAAACTTTTTTTTCTAACTTTCATAAAATTTTTTTAGATTTGGAGCTATTTTGCCGATAAAAATAATAAAAATTGGTATATGACCTTGCCCTTTGCTTTTTATGCTTGTTTTTTTTTCTTGAATTTATTTGTTTTTAAAAAATGCTAAACAGTGAAAAAATATAAAATTTGAATAAAAAAAAAGTCAGGAGCTGCAATAACCGAAAATCATGCTTTGAAAAGGTTTTTTTCGAAAATATTGGTAAAGTTTCCCGCATATTGGAAAACCATGCTTTTTCCAAAGTCGCCCACCATAATTTTGTGCGTTATGTCTTGCGAATCACATGCAACAAACAAAATTCTCCTATCTCATCCTGAAAAAAAGGGGCTTTTTCGTAGACCTACCTTTTTTCATCGTTTTTTTCGAGATTCGAACTTTAAACCTCCTGTAGCACAAAAGTTTTATATACCAAATAATTGAAACGTATTATATTTTATTGAGTTTTACAAGGAACACAATGCAAAAAACCGCATTTGAACGGACCTAAAATAACAGATTATTACCCTTAGTCTTTTTTACAAAACGCCCCTGCGGCAAAACTAAAAAAAAAAGAAAATTTTCTCAACGTTAGGTCAAATTCAGATCATGGGACAAAACTGGTAAAAAAACAGAAAAGGGACTTTTTCTATCATAGTGATATGCCGTTCCAAAAAAAGGGTTAGAAAAATAATAAAAAACTAAAACCCCCAAAAGCGGATCTTGGTTTTCCTTTTAAATTTGACTAGTAAGAGTATGGTTTCAACTGCAACATTTTTTTTTTATATTAACTTTATTCGAATATTTTTTAAATTGACAAATGAAGTATATTCAAAAACTAAACATCTTAAAGATCTCTCACAACTAAAACTTTTTCATATCCCTTTTTAAAATATTTCTAAATTTGAAGCATTTTTGCCGAAAAAAATAACAATAATCGGTTTTTTATGCCCTTTTGCCCTTTGTATATTTTCTCGTTTTTTGTATGAGTTTTTTTTGAAATTATTTAAATGCATAAAACAGGAAAAAAATGATAAGATTAAACAAAAAAAAAAGCAGGAGCTGCAAAAAGGAAGCAAACACCCTGGAAAATTGGTTGAAAAAGGATAAAACTTTGGACTGTGGCATTTGATAAAATGAAGCCGATTTTTCAAAACAAACCCCAATGGAAAGACCTCTTCACAGACTAAAACTTTTTTTTCAAAAATTTTTTTTAAAAAAAAAATTTTAGTTTTGGAGCTTTTTTATCCGAAAAAATAACAATAATTGGAAAAAGACCTTGACCTTTGAAATTTTATGCTTGATTTTTTTCTAGATTTTTTTTTTTTATAAAAATGCATAAACATGAAAAATGAGAAGATTAAAAAAAAATTAAAGTAGACAGAAAAAAGAGGAAACATATATATACAATTGTTTGAAAAGGGGATCAAACTTTGGATGGGTCATTTGATCAAATTGAAGTCCGATTTTTAAAAAACAAAAACACCAATGGAAAACCTCTTCACAGACTAAAACTTTGTTCATTACTTTCTAAAAATTTTTTTTAGTTTGGAGCATTTTATGCGATAAAAATAATAATTGGTATATAAACTTGACCTTTGCATATTATGCTTATTTTTTTCTATGTTTTTTTTTTGTTTAAAAAAAATGCATAAACATAAATAAGAGAAGTTTAAAACAAAAATTTGCACTGCGATCAAAAACCAATAATTCACTTAGGCTGAAACCCCTAAAAAAAGTTTGAAGAAAGCCGTTATAACAAAGGCAATGTCTTATCTCCTGGTGTACCCCTTGCATCCAAAATGCACCTCATTCTCTCAAAAAAGCATCGAAATTCCCTTTCAACAGGGGCCCTTTTTCCCTGCGTAGGAACCCCCGGGTCGGGGGGGTAACCAAACCCCAAAACCCCCTTCTTCTCTTACTCAAATTGTAATTTTCGATACAACCCTTACCGAAAAACATGAATATCGCATGTTTGTTGAGGGGAATCACTTAAATTTTTTCGGACATTTGCACTTTTGTCTAGGGTTCTTGAAAATTTTCAACTTCAAACAAACTTGGATTTTATAGATTTTTTAAATATTTTCTGTTTAAAATTCATGAAAGCATAATCACTGACCAAACAAGTTTTCCCTTTGCGTATACATACTCATTTTCGTGTGTTAATCTGAAGAAATCAAATTTTTGACTCAAAGTTCTAAAACTACAGCGTTTCAATTTCTTTAAAAGCCATTTTTTTTCGCCTTTTCTGCAAACCCAACCAATTAAACCCCCGATTTTCAAAAAGGAAAAGTGTTTATGGGCCTGGGACCCCATTTGCATCCTAAAAGCCCCCATTCTCTAAAACGCACCCAATTCACCTTTCAACAGGGGCACTCTTTCCTGTGACAACGTCCGGATCGTGGGTAAGAGTGATTTTAAAGAAAAGCGCCCCTAGCGGCAGAATGAGAAAAAAAAAAAAAAATTTTACAATTAGGTCCCTAAAGTGCAGAAAATAGTTCAACAAGTAATAATCCACTAATCGACATTTTTTTTCTTAATTTCACAATTTTAAGCTAAAAACCTGATTTACAATTTTTCCCAAAAAAAGGGTCAAACTTTGGATTGCCCTAAAATGAAAAAAAATCAAGTCCGACTTTAAAAAAAAAAATTATACGAAAGAACTAAAATTTTGAACTAAAACTTTGTTCATATAAAAATGAAATAATTTTTTGATTGAGCACTTTGGGGGCCGAATGAAAAAACACAAAATTTTCGTAATATGACCTTGATCTTTTCAATTTTTTTAAATTTTTTTTTGTGAGGGGCCCTTTTAAAAAATAAAATACATAAAATGTGAAAATTTCCCAAAAAATGAACAGAAAATAAAATCAGGAGCGATAAAAAAAACTTTTTGAAATTTTAATTTTTTTCCCAAAATTTAGTGAAGTTGACCTATTCTAGAGACAAACCCTGCTTTCTTAAATACGCCCCCCCATATATTTTGTGCGAATTTTGCAAATCTTGCGCAAACAAATTTTCTATTGATTTTAACAAAAATGGGAAATTTTTTTGTAGACCTACCCCATCTGCAGTTTTTTTTTTCGAGATTGAACTTTCAAACCTTTTCCTTACAGCTCAAAAGTTTCAGCCACTCATACCTAGAAACATCATATTTTATTAGGGTTTAACAAGGAAATAATTCAATTAACCCCCATTTTGGTCGGGTTTAACTTTTTGAGTTTAAGCAAAAGAAAAGATTTCAAGAAAAGCGCCCCCTAGGGCAAAATGAGATAGAAAAATTGATTAAAATTTTATGTTTTTGGGACCTAGCAAAGCACAAATAGTTCAATCAAGTATACTAGCGCACAAGTCAAAGTTTTATTCTTGGCATTAGAATTTGAAGCAAAAAACCCGATTTACAATTATTCCAAAAAAGGATCAGACTTTTTGGGCTGCCGTATAATGACCAAATCAAGCCGATCTTTAAAAACTAAACATCACTGGAAGAGCTCTTTAAGAAACTAAAACTTTTGTTCATATATCTCAATTAAATATTTTTGTTTTTGGGGCTATTTTTGGCCGAAAAAAACACAAAACGTAAATTTTGACCCTTTACCTTTTTAAATTCTTTAATTTTTTTTTGGAGGGCCCTTTTTAAACATAACTACATTTTGGTAAAAAAATCATGAAAATGAACAGAAAATAAATAGGGGGGACAAAAACATGTTTTTTTAAATTTTAATTTTTCCTAAAAATTTATGAAGTTTTTACCCTTTTTTAGAGGACAAACAACACATTTCCCAAATTTGCCACCCCATAAATTTGTGCGTATAGGTTCAAACGTTGCGCAAACAAATTATTCCTGCCAAAAAAAAGTGGGAAAGGGTTTTTCGTGACCAAACCCCATTTTTCCACTTTTTTCCCAAAGGTTCGAACATTCAACCTCTCCAAACAATTTTTTTTCCCGTACTCGATGATGAGATTTCCTCAATTGATTGGGCTTCAACAAGGAACTTTTTGAAAAACCGCATCATAAACGGTTTTAAATTTTTTTGGGTTTTAGCAAAACAGGATTTTCATCATTGGCCCCCAGTGGCTAAATCGGGAAAAAAAAGGGGAAAAGTTTGACCCTTTTAGGACATGTTCAGATAAAGATACCCATGCCCAAAATTTATGCTGAGCTTTTTTCATCTGGCCGCTAGGCGGGGCACAAAAAAGGGTGGAATTGGAAAAATAATAAAAAAAAAAAAAAAAAAAAAAAATCAAAAGAAAAAACAATAGGTTTTTTTTGCCCCGCAGAGGCAAAACCTAAAAAAAAAAAAAAAAAAAAAAAAAAAACGGAAAAAGGGGTTTTCGCACTGCATGCGAAAACCCCCCCAAAAAACAGAAGAAGAAAAATAGGGTTTTGCACTGCGAGGGGCGAAAATAACTAGAATCGCAACAGAATTTCGTAACACGGGTTTTCGCAATTTAAACACTTTTTTAAGCAACAAAATTGAAACGTATCTATTAGAAGTT
This sequence comes from Solen grandis, assembly GCA_021229015.1. Lineage (NCBI taxonomy): Eukaryota > Metazoa > Mollusca > Bivalvia > Adapedonta > Solenidae > Solen > Solen grandis. The sequence goes on along the minus strand of CM037779.1, from coordinate 44,789,867 downwards.
TTAGATTTGGGGGTTTTTTGTGCAAAAAAAAATGACAAAATTGGATATGACCTTGACAAAATTTTGCGCTTTTTTCTATATTTTATTTTTTTATAAAATAATAAAAAGGAAATAAGATAAGATTGAACAAAAAAAAAAGTCAGGGCAGCAAAAAAAAGAGGAAACATATGGGTAATAAAATTTTTTGATAAAAGGATCAAACTTTGGGCTGTGGTATTTTATCAAAAGAAGTCCATCTTCAAAAACTAAACACCAAAGGAAAGTCTCTTCACAGATAAAACTTTTTTTCAATACTTTTATAAAAAATTTTAGATTTTGGAGCTATTTTTTGCCGATAAAAAAAACAATAACTTGTATAAAATTGACCCTTTTCATATTCTTTTTTCGTTTCAAAAGAATTTACCTTTTATAAAATGCATAAAAGTGAAAAAAAATGATGAAGATTGAACAAAAAATAAAGTCAGGAGCAAAAAAAAAGAAAAAGGATATAAAAATGTTTGAAAGAGGATAAAAATTGGGGACGTGGCCCCTTTGATAATTAAATCCACTTAAAAAAACTAAACATTAAGGAAAGATCTCTTAAAACGACAAAACCCTTTGTTAAAATATCTCTAAAAAATTTTTTTTTGTTTTGGAGCTATTTTTTGCCAAATAAAAATAATAAAAGGGTATATGCCCTTTGCCTTTTGCATATATGCTGATTTTTTTCTTTTTTTTTTATTTGTTTTATAAAAAGCTTAAACATGAAAAAATTGAAGTTTTAACAAAAATAAAGCAGGAAAGAAAAAAAGGGGAAACATAGGGATATTCAATTGTTTTGAAAAAGATCAAACTTTGGACTGTGGTCATTTGATCAAAGAAGTCCGTCTTCAAAAACAAAAACACCAAGGAAAAACTTTCACAACAAAAACTTTTGTTCATATTTTCTTAAAAATTTTTAGATTTGGAGCTATTTTATGCCGAATAAAAAAAAAAATTTGTTTTTGACCTGACCTTTGCATATATGCTTGTTTTTTTTCTATATTTTTTTTGTTTTATAAAAATGCATAAACATAAAAAATAATGAGAAGATTGAAAAAAAAAAAATCAGGAGCAGCAAAAAAAGGAAACAAATGGATTAAATTTTTTGAAAAGAGGATCAAACTTGGACTGTGGTCTTTGTCAAATGAAGTCCGATCTTCAAAAACAAAACACCAAGGAAAGATCTTTACAGACTAAAACTTTTGTTCATATATTTTTTCTAAAAATATTTTTAGATTTGGAGCTATTTTATGCCGATTAATAATAAAATTTGGGTATATACCTTGCCTTTGCATATTATGGGAAAATTTTTTTTCTATGGTTTTATTTTTTTTAAAAACTGTTTTAAGTAAAAAAAATTTTAAGATTGAAAAAAAAAAAGTCAGGAGCGCAAAAAACCCTTTTAAAAGCAGTTTTTTAAAAGTTGATTTTTCGAAAAATTGGGAGTTTGACCGCGTACGTGGACAAACCATGCATTTCTCAAACCCAAAACCATATATTTTTTTGGGGTATTTCCTTTCGAATCATAGCAAAAAACCAAAATTTTTCCTACTCATTCCTGAAAGACGTGGGAAAATTTTTTGCAGACCTCCCCCCTTTAAGTTTTTTCGAGATTTGAACATTCAACCCCCTGTAGCACGAAGTTATATATACCAACTTTTTGAAAACTCAAATTTTTTTAAGTAACGACAAGGGGAAAGCAAAGCAAAAAACCGCTTTCAATCGGACTTTTAAATAAAGAGTTATTAGCCCCTTGTCACTTTTTAACAAAACCCCCTGGGCAAATTAAGACAAAAGAAAATTTTCGACGTTAGGACAAAATTTAGATCCTAGGACAAAACGGGAAAAAAATCAGAAATGTGACTGTTTTCCCATCTTGTTTGATACCCTTCACAAAAAAAAGACGGAAAAATTTAAAAAAAAAAAAAAATAGATTTGCATACGCAAAAAGCAAAGGTTTTCGTGTGAAAACATTTCAAACTGATCACCAAGTTAAAATACCGAAAAACAACAAAAAGCAAAACTTTATTTATCTTAGTTTTTTCCTTCATTGGTGAAATTCCTTTTACCCGATTAAAAACATCTCGAATGGGAAGAATTTCCACTGAGCCCGGCCCCCTCCGCTGTGATCGACCTGTTAAGCGGGGCACATGCAGGGGGTCTTTTAGCCAATTATAGCTATATGGGAAAAACCTTATGGGTTGAGATAACAAATTTGCTACATGGGGGCGGAAGTAGGCTATTTTTTACATACATTTAGACCTGTTTCAGTAGCAGAGCCTGCATCTATTTTTAAAAACAAGATAACAAGTGATGTGCTCATTCTGTCAAAATTTTCTCTGTTTTTTTTTCTGTGTCATGTATTTAAATTTCATAAATTTATCAATTCTCAACAAATTTTTAAAATTCTTTTTTGTTGACGAGGTAAGACATTCTTTTTTCCAAATACAAAATATATCACCTTTAAAATTTAAAGGGTTTAAAACAAATTTAAATTTGCCAATCTTTAAAAGCCCCCCAAACAACCAAACAACCCCGATCTGAAAAAAAATAAAAATTTTTCAAAAAGATCTTTAGAGGGTTTTGATTTTAAACCCCAAATTCTTTCGATAAAAAATTTTTAGATTTTTAGATATTTAAGGCCCAAAGAAAAAACCAATAATCGCAATATGACCTTGACCTTTGCATTTTTTAAAAATTTTGAAAACTGTGAAGTCCTTGAAACAACAAACAATACAATCTTGGAAAATTTCATAAAGTTGATTAAAAATAATGGCAGATCCCCAAAAACTAAAAAATGCCTATTCTCGAAAAAAATTTCCTCCATTTTTAGTGCACTTTGATGCTTATTGAAGCATTTTATGCATTTTTGAATCGCCCCCATATTTTTGGGGCGCAAAGATCTTGGGAATCAATTTCAAAAAACAGAATGACGTACAATTCTAAAAAAAATGGCATGTTTTTCGTGAACACCCAAAATTTGCCAGATTTTTTCAAAGATTCAAACATTCAACCTCTTCTAGCTCAAATTTTCAAAGGTATGGATATTGTCACTCATCATATTTAAAGGGGCAGTTGACAGAGAACAGAATGCAAAAAACTGCATACAAATAAAATGTCAAATGACAAATTTATCGCAATTATATGTTTTGATGCTAAACGCCACCTAGCGGCAAAATTTAGTACTAAAAAAAGAAAAAAAAATAATAATAATGGAAAAAAAAAAAAAGGGAAAAAGAAACACAAGAAGAACAGTAGGTTTTCGCGGCTGCGTTGCAGTCCACGAAAACCTAAAAAAAAAAAAAAAAAATAAAACAGAAGAAGAACAATAGGTTTTCGCAAGCGATGCGAAAACCTAATAAAAATAAAACAGAAGAAGAACAATAGGTTTTCGCAAGCGATGCGAAAACCTAATAAAACAGAAGAAGAACAATAGGTTTTCGCACTGCGATGCGAAAACCTAACTAGAACCGCAAAGCGGCATCTTGGTTTTCGCTTTAACTTGACTAGTAAGAGTACTGGTTTCAACTGCAGACATAATTGATTGATATTAACTTTATTCGAATATTTTTGTTAATTGATCAAATTAAGTCCGGATCTTCAAAAACTAAACATCATTAGAACGATCTCTTCACGAACTAGAACTTTGTTCATATACTTCTATAAAATATTTCTAGATTGAGAACTATTTTGTGCCGATAAAAATAATCGGTATTATGACCTTGACCTTTGCATATTTTCATCGTTATTTACAATGAGTTTATTTGTATTATTTAAATGCATAAACAGTTGAAAAAATGATGAAGATTGAACAAAAAATAAAGTCAGGAGCTGCAAAAAAGAAGCAACATATGGATTTACATTGTTTGATAAAGGATCAAACTTTGGACTGTGGTAATTTGATCAAATGAAGTCCGATCTTCAAAAACTAAACACCAATGGAAAGATCTCTTCACAGACTAAAACTTTGTTCATATACTTCTATAAAATATTTTTAGATTTGGAGCTATTTTATGCCGATAAAAATAATAAATAATTGGTATATGACCTTGACCTTTGCATATTATGCTTGTTTTTTTTCTATGATTTTATTTGTTTTTATAAAAATGCATAAACAGTGAAATAATGATGAAGATTGAACAAAAAATAAAGTCAGGAGCAGCAAAAAAGAGAAAACATATGGATATACAATTGTTTGATAAGAGGATCAAACTTTGGACTGTGGTCATTTAATCAAATGAAGTCCGATCTTCAAAACTAAACATTAATGGAAAGATCTCCTCGAAACCTTAAAAACTTTTGTTCATATACTTTCATAAAATATTTTTAGATTTGGAGCTATTTTATGCCGATATAAATAATAATAATTGGTTATGACCTTGACCTTTGCATATTATGTTGTTGTTTTTTTCTATGAATTTATTTGTTTTATAAAAATGCATAAACAGGAAATAATGATGAAGATTGAACAAAAAATAAAGTCAGGAGCAGCAAAAAAGAGAAAACATATGGATATACAATTGTTTGATAAGAGGATCAAACTTTGGACTTGTTGTCATTTGGAACAAATGAAGTCCGGTCTTCAAAAACTAAACATTAATGGAAAGATCTCCTCACAAACTAAAACTTTTGTTCATATACTTTCTATAAAATATTTTTAGATTTGGAGCTATTTTATGCCGATATAAAAAAATAATAATTGGTATATGACCTTGACCTTTGCATATTATGCTTGTTTTTTTCTATGATTTTATTTGTTTTATAAAAATGCATAAACAGTGATATAATGATGAATATTGAACAAAAAATAAAGTCAGGAGCAGCAAAAAAGAGAAAACATATGGATATACATTGTTTGATAAGAGGATCAAACTTTGGACTGTGGTCATTTGATCAAATGAAGTCCGATCTTCAAAAACTAAACATTAATGGAAAGATCTCCTCGAAAACTAAAACTTTGTTCATATACTTTCTATAAAATATTTTTAGATTTGGAGCTATTTTATGCCGATATAAATAATAATAATTGGTATATGACCTTGACCTTTGCATATTATGTTGTTGTTTTTTTCTATGAATTTATTTGTTTTATAAAAATGCATAAACAGTGAAATAATGATGAAGATTGAACAAAAAATAAAGTCAGGAGCTGCAAATAACCTTAAAAGTCATGCTTTTAAAATGTTGATTTTTCGAAAATATTGGTTAAGTTTGACCGCATACTGTGGACAAACCATGCATTTCCCGAATTCGCCACCCCATATATTTTGTGCGTATATGTCTTGCAGATCATATGCAACAAACAAAATTCTCCTATTTCATCTCTGAATAAAATGGGTAGGTTTTTGGTAGACCTACCCTTATTTCACAGTTTTTGCGAGATTCGAACTTTCAACCTCCTGTAGCACGAAAGTTTTATATACGCAAATTTTTGAAACCTATCATATTTTATTGGGCTATTTACAAGGAACATTGTGCAAAAACCGCATTGAATCGGACCTCAAATAATGGAGATATTGCTTATTAAACATTTTCATATAAAACGCCCCTGGCGGGAAAATCAAAACAAAAATGAAATTATCTCGACGTTAGGATCATCTTCAAGTACGTGGTTATTACTGATAAAAGTTTCATAGATGTGCTTTTCTCACCTCGGAGCTATGCCGTTCACAAAAAGGGGAGAAAAAAAAAAAAAAAAAAAAAAAAAAAAAAAAAAAAAACAGAACGAGAACAATAGGTTTTCGCACAGCGATGCGAAAACCTAACATGTGGATATTCAGTGTTTTTATAAGAGGATCAAAACTTTGGGACTGTGGTCATTTGCTCAAATGAAGGTCCGACTTCAAAACCTAAACACCAATGGAAAG
>CM037779.1:44753984-44781903 GCA_021229015.1 Solen grandis | reverse complement strand
AGGACATATATCAATCATCGGCTTTTTTTTCGGCCTTAAATATCTCAAAAACGGTAAATATTCTATCGAGACACTATGCGTATAATTTGTAGTGCTTAGAAAGACCTTTCAGATGATATTTAGTTTTTGATGATCGGGGTTGAATTGGTTGAGTTATGGCGAAAAAAATGAAAATTTGGTAACCCCCAGTGTGTTTAACAGTTTATACCTCGAAAACCTTTGATTTTTCAAAATATGATGATGAATATTATTTGTAGAGCAATGTTTGGCCGTTCGTTTGATGCCTAAACTTTAATGATTGGCCAAAGATTGATGGAGAAATGGGGAAAAACGAAATTCGTGCATATAGCTTTGGTGATTTTTCATTTTTCAGAAGGTTTAAGAGCTTGTATCTCAAAAAATATCAAAAATATTCCTATAGATAAGCGTCTTATATCTTAAAACTCATAAGTAATAAGTCAACACATTAAGCGAATGAGATGTAGAGAATTTTAAGACGATTATTTTGGTACCTAAAGTTTTGAAATTGATCCAAGTATAAGGAAGTTACATCAAAAATAAGAATTTAAACATGCATAATTTCAGCGATTTTGCCTTTATGTAAGAGTTTCACGGCTTATATCTTCAAACCCATATGAAAAAAGTCAACACATTAAGCCAGGGAGTTGTAGAGAATTTTAAGACGATTATTTTGGTACCTAAAGTTTTGAAATTAATCAAAGTATAAGGAAGTTACATCAAAAATAAGAATTTAAACATAGAATTTCAGCGATTTTGCCGTCATATCAGAATTTTACGGCTTATATCTTAAGAATCATTAGAAATAAGTGCTTACATTAAGCAAGTGAGATGTAGAGAATTTCAAGACGATTATTTTGGCCCCTAGAGTTTTGTAATTGATTCAAGACATAAGGAAGTTACATAAAAAAATACGAACTTAGAGCCAATTGTAAGAATTTTCATAAAATGTCCCACTTTCGCTTTCACCTTAATTGAAGCATTTTCGGAAAATGTAAGTTTACAGATATGTATTAGTCATATAAATTGAAAAAAAAACTTTTTACTTATATCATATTGATATTACTAGCTAAACAAGTGAACCGTTTCCGGTGGCCGAGTGTTTAGAGCGTCCGCCTCGGGAGCGGGAGGTCGTGGGTTCGATACCAAAGTCGTAAAAAATGGTACTGTTATAGCTCCCTTGCTTGACACTTAGCATATAAGGGTAGTTGCAGGACTGGTTGGCCTGGTATCAGGATAATGTGACTGGGTGTGGTATCATGCCACATGTCTACGACGTGATACTGCAGTGTGGCAGCACTATAACTGCATTAAGTAGACATCGTCTCCAAATGATTGAAATACTGTTGGTGGGACGTTAAACTCAACAAACAAACAAACAAACTAAACAAGTGCTGACAATGATTTAATGTTTTGTCAAATAATTTTATTTACGTTACTTATGAATATCAGTTGCAGCATTGCGTTACCCATAATCATTTGAGCGATTTGACACATGTCATTTAGACCGTTGTTGAAACATTGCAATGTCCCGACTTTATTGTTGCATCTATCGATAAATGTTGTACAAGCTATATTCCAAATTTATGATAAATGATAACCTATGTGAAAATATATGTTATAGTACAATGTAATTTAGTTGCCAGCTTGAGATACCATGAGCGTGTATAAGTGTAGACGTTTGAAACAAAATGATCAACACATGTCATCCGTTCAAGATGCTGCAAGCTTATTTGTCTGTTAGCTAAAAGGGCCAAATGGAGAAACTTTGTGTAAAACAGTCGTCTCGACCTTATGTACGAGCGTTATTGAAGCTTAACTCACGAGGCCACACGCGTCGACGATTCTGTTGCATGGTAGCATTTACGATTTTATTCCCGCGGCTGTACACTAAAATAAAAAAAAAGAATTTTGATATGCAGGATTAAGAGGTTTAAGTTTAATTGCTTATATTTTGAAAACCTATTAAACAAGACCCAAATATGCTCCAATTGAATTATAGGGATTTTTAGGACATTTATTTTGGTATCTAGAATACTAAAATTGGTCAAGTTATAAGAAAGCGATATCAAAATAAAGATTTATTTATTTAGTTTTGCCACATGGCTTCTTTCACAAAGTTCATGCATGAGAAGTCGATACGAAAAAAAAGTAAGAGATAGGGAAATTTAATATATGTTCTTTCTAACGGTATTAATCTTTACATTTAACAATGTTAGCAGAAAGTCCTATCATTCGTATCAACGAATAAAATCTAGTTATTATTCCTTTTTTTCCAACCAAATTAAAGAGTTAATTTCAATATGTTGCTAGTGTCTGAGCAACATGAAAATCAAAATTGGCTCGACAAAAACGTTCAAATTTTCAATTTTCAATAACGTCAGATTTAACGTCAGCTTGAAAAGTTTGTTCGCGCTCCAGAGCCTTTGCTTTATGTCGTTTTATCTTGATATTTTCACAGAAGATGTATGTTATGATGTAGATGTGCACCTTTCTTTCAATCTTTCAATTTCGAGTTTCGAACTGTGGTCCTAAAACTATCATTTAATGTTACAAAGGCTATTGATGAGTTAGAAGTATAGATATTGGACAGCTTATCGCCATAGAGGTTTACATTCTTTTCTCTGAAAGATTTCTTCTTAAGTCACGTGGCTATGATGTCATTGAAAGGACAAAATCCTATTTTTTAAAAGATTTCTCTCGCTATGGCATCATTCATTTTGAGTCTATTTTAATGAAATTCAAATTGAAGCGATAAAAAGGTATCTTTTTATACATTCAAGTATTTTCAATGACGTCAAAAGACGTCAGATTTGACGTCAACTTCAAAAGCTTGTTCGCACTCTAGAGCCTTCAATTTTGGTCCAATTATCTTGATATTTTCACAGAAAATGTATTTTAGGATGTAGATGTGCACCTTGGCATTCAAATTTTCAAATTCGAAAAACATATTAAGATTTCATGGCAATACCGAGTTTCGAACTTTGGTCCTTAGATCAAATTTAAATGTTACACAAAATAGACACACAAAAGTTCTACTCATTCCAAAACTTTGTGTCATTTATTAATTTAAACATTCATTAGTTTATGTAAGAAAATCAAATTTTTTCAACATCAACCTTTTCAATGTTCTCTATTATAAGAAAAGAAAGAACAAATTTGATTTTTGAGAATAATTGTTTAATCATTGAAACTTTGCACTATTTTTGTTTTCTTTTTATCACTTTCTCAATGTTTTCACCAAATTTGTTGAAATGTCACAGATACCAAATCAAAAATGTCACTTCAATAGTTTTTGGAAATGGATTAAAAAATGTAGGTGTTTTTTCAGTGAATTTGCTGATCTTAGAATATTGTCATGATTGTAAGAAAAGAAAGGATGTTTTATTTAAAAAAAAAATCAGATGTTGTATGCTTACAAGATACTCACTTTGAAGAAAATTTAGAGAAAGACATATATTCTATATGGAATGGAGAATGTTTTTTTAGTCACGGAAAATCAAACAGTAGACTTTTAAGGAAAGATCTCGCTGTACATGTAAAAAGTGTAGAAAAAGATAATGATGGAAATATGCTAGCTATAGATATGCTATATGCATCTTGGTTTTCGCTTTTAACTTGACTAGTAAGAGTACTGGTTTCAACTGCAGACATAATTGATTGATATTAACGTTATTCGAATATTATTAACATATAAAAGTCAAATAGAAAGTTTGAAAAAAGAAGATACTTAATACAAAACAATCGTGTATTATATTACAAAGGGATATCTCCTGACGTTATTTGATGATAACAGCCTTAATCGAATTTGATCGAGAGAGTGTGGTGAAAAAAAAATATAAAAATATAAAGTTTGAAGATAAGAAATGAAGTGCGATATTTTTTTTTTTATTTTTTTTTTTAAAATATTCATGGGGGAAAAACTCAATATATAATAGGCTGATAACATTTGTTAACCTTCTTGCCCGACTTTAGGAAAGAACACTGTGGTTAAGTTTAAAACTGATTGCTTAGAGAATAAAAACGCAAGAAATTTGGATCTATTTTGAGCTGAAGAAAATGGCAATTATCGTTATATAACCTTGACCAATGAAAATACTGTTTAATTTTTGATTTATGAGAATCTGTGTATCATAAAACTATACAACCAGTGGAGAAAATGATGAAGCTTGAACAAAGAGAAAAAAAAAAAAAAAAAAGACACACACTAAAAACTTACGTTTTTGAAATTGTAATTCATCCAATTAGTGACGTTTGCCGCATGCTGTTGACAAACAATACATACCCTTAACTCGCTTACCCAAATATTCTCTGTATATATGTTTGGCAAATTAAATAATGCAAATATAATTCAGATAACATACTGATTTACGATTGTTCGATAAAGGATCAAATTTTGGACAGTTGTAAAGTGATCAAATGAAGTCCGATCTTCAAAAACTAAACACCATTAGAAAGATCTCTTCACGAACTAAAACTTTTGTTCATATACTTTCTTTAAAATATTTTTAGATTTGAAGCTATTTTGTGCCGATAAAAATAAAAATAATCGGTATTATGACCTTGACCTTTGCATATTTTCATCGTTATTTACTATGAGTTTATTTGTATTACTTAAAGGCATAAACAGTGAAAAAATGATGAAGATTGAACAAAAAATAAAGTCAGGAGCTGCAAAGAAGAGGAAACATACGGATTTACAATTGTTTGATAAGAGGATCAAACTTTGGACTGTGGTCATTTGATCAAATGATGTCCGATCTTCAAAAACTAAACACCAATGGAAAGATCTCTTCACAGACTAAAACTTTTGTTTATATACTTTCTATAAATATTTTTAGATTTGGAGCTATCTTATGCCGATAATAATAATAATAATTGGTATATGACCTTGACCTTTGCATATTATGCTTGTTTTTTTCTATGATTTTATTTGTTTTATAAAAATGCATAAACAGTGAAATAATGATGAAGATTGAACAAAAAAATAAAGTCAGGAGCAGCAAAAAAGAGGAAACATACGGATATACATCTGTTTGATAAGAGGATCAAAATTTGGACTGTGGTCATTTGATCAAATGAAGTCCGATCTTCAAAAACTAAACATCAATGGAAAGATCTCCTCACAATCTAAAACTTTTGTTAATATACTTTCTGTATAATATTTTTAGATTTGGAGCTATTTTATGCCGATATAAATAATAAAAAATGGTAAATGACCTTGACCTTTGCAAAAAATGGTGATTTTTTTTCTACGATTTTATTTGATTTATAAAAATGCATTAACAGTGAAAAAATGATGAAGATTGAACAAAAAATAAAGTCAGGAGCTGCAAATAACCTTAAAAGTCATGCTTTTAAAATGTTGATTTTTCGAAAATATTGGTTATGTTTGACCTCGTACTGTTGACAAACCATGCATTTTTCAAAATCGCCACAGCATATATTTTGTGCGTATATGTCTTGCGAATCATATGCAATGAACAAAATTCTCCTATCTCATCTCTGAATAAAATGGGCACGTTTTTGGTAGACCTACCATTATTTCACAGTTTTTGCGAGATTCGAACATTCAACCTCCTGTATCACGAAAGTTTTATATACCCAAATTTTTGGAACCTATCATATTTTATTGGGCTATTAACAAGGAACATCATGCAAAAAACCGCATTTGAATCGGACCTCAAATAATTGAGATATTGTTTATTAAACATTTTCATATAAAACGCCCCCTGGCGGGAAAATCAAAACAAAAATGAAAATTATCTCGACGTTAGGATCATCTACAAGGACGTGGTTATTACTGATAAAAGTTTCATAGATGTGGCTTTTCTCACCTCGGAGCTATGCCGTTCACAAAAAAGGGTTAGAAAAATAAAAAAAAAAAAAGAAAGAAACAGAACAAGAACAATAGGTTTTCGCACTGCGATGCGAAAACCCCCAAAAAATAAAATAAAACAGAAGAAGAACAATAGGTTTTCGCACTGCGAGGTGCGAAAACCTAAAAAAAAATGAAACAGAAGAAGAACAATAGGTTTTCGCAAGCGATGCGAAAACCTAACTAGAACCGCAAAGCGGCATCTTGGTTTTCGCTTTTAACTTGACTAGTAAGAGTACTAGTTTCAACTGCAGACATAATTGATTGATATTAACTTTATTCGAATATTTTTGTTTATTGATCAAATGAAGTCCGATCTTCAAAAACTAAACATCATTAGAACGATCTCTTCACGAACTAAAACTTTGTTCATATACTTTCTATAAAACATTTCTAGATTTGAAGCTATTTTGAGCCGATAAAAATAAAAATAATCGGTATTATGACCTTGACCTTTGCATATTTTCATCGTTATTTACTATGAGTTTATTTGTATTATTTAAATGCATAAACAGTGAAAAAATGATGAAGATTGAACAAAAATGAAAGGCAGGAGCTGCAAAAAAGAGGAAACATACGGATTTACAATTGTTTGATAAAAGGATCAAAGTTTGGACTGTTGTAATTTGATCAAATGAAGTCCGATCTTCAAAAACTAAACACCAGTGGAAAGATCTCTTCACAAACTAAAACTTTTGTTCATATACATTCTTTAAAATATTTTTAGATTTGGAGCTATTTTATGCCGATAAAAATAATAATTATTGGTATATGACCTTGACCTTTGCATATTATGCTAGATTGTTTTTTCTATGAGTTTATTTGTTTTATAAAAATGCATAAACAGTGAAATAACGATGAAGATTGAACAAAAAATAAAGTCTGGAGCATCAAAAGGGAGGAAATATATGGATATACAATTGTTTGATAAGAGGATCAAACTTTGGACTATGGTCATTTGATCAAATGAAGTCCGATCTTCAAAAACTAAACACCAATGGAAAGATCTCTTCACAGCCTAAAACTTTTGTTCATATACTTTCTATTAAATATTTTTAGATTTGGAGCTATTTTATGCCGATATAAATAATAATAATTGGTATATGACCTTGACCTTTGCATATTATGGGTGATTTTTTTTTCTATGATTTTATTTGTTTTATAAAAATGCATTAACAGTGAAGAAATGATGAAGATTGAATAAAAGATAAAGTCAGGAGCTGTAAATAACCTTAAAAGTCATGCTTTTAAAATGTTGATTTTTCGAAAATATTGGTTATGTTTGACCGTGTACTGTGGACAAACCATGCATTTCTCAAAATTGCCACACCATATATTTTGTGCGTATATGTCTTTCAAATCATATGCAACAAACAAAATTCCCCTCTCTCATCTCTGAATAAAATGGGGACTTTTTTCGTAGACCTACCCTCATTTCACCGTTTTTTCGAGATTCGAACATTCAACCTCCTGTAGCACGAAAGTTTTATATACGCAATTTTTTTGTAACTATCACATTTTATTAAGTTTCTAACAAGGAACACAATGCAAAAAACCGCATTTGAATCGGACCTCAAATAACAGAGTTATTAGCCCTTAGTAACTTTTACAAAACGCCCCCTAGCGGCAAAACTAAGACAAAAATGAAAATTTTCTCAACGTTAGGATCAAATTCAGATCATAGGACAAAAGTGGTAAAAAAATCAGAAATGTGACTTTTTTCTATCATGGTGATATGCCGTTCACAAAAAAAGGTTAGAAAAATAATAATAAACTAGAACCGCAAAGCGGCATCTTGGTTTTCGCTTTCAACTTGACTAGTAAGAGTACTGGTTTCAACTGCAGACATAATTGATTGATATTAACTTTATTCGAATATTGTTAACATAAAAAAGTCAAATAGAAAGTTTGAAAAAAGAAGATACTTAAAACAAAACAATCGTGTATTATATTACAAAGGGATATCTCCTGACGTTATTTGATGATAACAGACTTAATCGAATTTGATCGAGAGAGTGTGGTTAAAAAAAATGAAAATATAAAGTTTGAAGATAAGAAATGAAGTGCGATATTTTTTTTTCTTTTTTTTTTTAATATTCATGGGGGAAAAACTCAATACATAATAGGCTGATAACATTTGTTAACCTTCTTGCTCAAATTTAGGAAAGAACACTGTGGTTAAGTTTAAAAGTGATTGCTTAGAGAATGGACACGCAAGAAATTTGGATCTATTTTGAGCTGAAGAAAATGGCAATTATATAACCTTGACCAATGAAAATACTGTTTAATTTTTGATTTATGAGAATCTGTGTATCATAAAACTAGACAAGCAGTGGAGAAAATGATGAAGTTTGAACAAAGAGACAAAAAAGACAAACACTAAAAACTTATGTTTTTGAAATTGAAATTCATCCAATTAGTGATGTTTGCCGCATGCTGTTGACAAAACCTCGCTTACCCAAATATTCTCTGTATATATGTTTAGCAAATTAAATTATGCAAATATAATTCAGGTAACATACTGATTTACGATTTTTCGATAAAGGATCAAACTTTGGACTGTTGTAAATTGATCAAATGAAGTCCGATCTTCAAAAACTAAACATCATTAGAACGATCTCTTCACAAACTAAAACTTTTCTTCATATACTTTCTATAAAATATTTTTAGATTTGAAGCTATTTTGTGCCGATAAAACTAACAATAATCGGTATTATGACCTTGACCTTTACATATTTTTATCTTTACTTACTATGAGTTTATTTGTATTATTTAAATGCATAAAAGTGAAAAAATGATGAAGATTGAACAAAAAATAAAGTCAGGAGCTGCAAAAAAGGGAAACATACTGATTTACAATAGTTTGATAAAAGGATCAAACTTTGGACTGTGGTAATTTGATCAAATGAAGTCCTATCTTCAAAAACTAAACACCAATGGAAAGATCTCTTCACAAACTAAAACTTTTGTTCATATACTTTCTATAAAATATTTTTGGATTTGAAGCTATTTTGTGCCATAAAAATACAATAATCGGTATTATGACCTTGACCTTTGCATATTTTCATCGTTATTTACTATGATTTATTTGTATTATTTAAATGCATAAACAGTGAAAACATGATGAATATTGAACAAAAATAAAGTCAGGAGCAGCAAAAAAAGGAAAAATACGGATTTACAATTGTTTGATAAAAGGATCAAAGTTTGGACTGTGGTAGTTTGATCAAATGAAGTCCGATCTTCAAAAACTAAACACCAATGGAAAGATCTCTTCACAAACTAAAACTTTTGTTCATATACTTTCTATAAAATATTTTTAGATTTGAAGCTATTTTATGCCGATAAAAATAACAATAATTGGTATATGACCTTGACATTTGCATATCTTCGCTGGTTTTTTTTTCTTTGATTTTATTTGTATAATAAAAATGCATAAACAGGGAAATAATGATGAAGATTGAACAAAAAATAAATTCAGGAGCTGCAAATAACCTTAAAAGTCATGTTTTTAAAATGTTGATTTTTCGAAAATATTGGTGAAGTTTGACCGCATACTGTGGACAAACCATGCATTTCTCAAAATAGCCACACCATATATTTTGTGCGTATATGTCTTGCGAAACATATGCAACAAACAAAATTCTCCTATCTCATCTCTGAATAAAATGGGTAGGTTTTTCGTAGACCTACCTTCATTTCACAGTTTTTGCGAGATTCGAAATTTCAACCTCCTGTAGCACGAAAGTTTTATTACGCAAATTATTGAAACCTTTCATATTTCATTTAGTTTCTGACAAGGAACACAATGCAAAGAACCGCATTTGAATCGGACCTCAAATAACAGAGTTATTAGCCCCTAGTGACTTTTAACAAAACGCCCCCTAGCGTCAAAATGAGAAACAAAATTTATTAACATTTTACCATAAGGTACTTAGAAATGCAGTTAATAGTTCAATCAAGTATAAGAAAGCGCTATTGAATCATATATTTCTTATAAATCACAATTTGAAGCAAAAATACTGATTTACAATTTTCCAAAAATTCAGACTGCCGTAAAATGACCAAATCAAGTCCGATCTTCAAAATCTAAACATCATTAGAAAGAACTTTTCTAAAACTAAATCTTTTGTTCATATATTGTTTATGAATTGTTTTTTAATTTTGAGCTATTTCAAGCCGTATTGATATACAATAATCCTAATATGACCTTGACCTTTACAATACATTTTTACTTTTTATATGATGTGACACTTAAGAACATAGTTTTACATTAAATGTGAAAATTTCATAGAAATTGAACTAAAAATAAAGTCAGGAGCTGCAAAAAATCTTAACAGTCATGCTTTGAAAATGTTGATTTTCGAAAATATTGGTTAAGTTTGACCGCGTACTGTGGACAAACCATGCATTTCCCGAATTCGCCACCCCATATATTTTGTGCGTATATGTCTTGCGAATCATATGCAACAAACAAAATTCTTTTATTTCAATTCCAATAAAAATGGGCACTTTTTTTGTAGACCTACCCTCATTTTCACTGTTTTTTGCGAGGTTCGAACTTTCAACCTTCCGTAGTCAAAAAGTTTTATATACGCAGATTTTTGTAACCTATCATTTTTGATTAGGATTTTGACAAGGAACACAATGCAAAAAACCACATCTGAATCGGACCTCAAATAACAGAGTTATTAGCATTTGTAAAAAAATTTTAAAGCGCCCCTAGCGGCAAAAATAAGACAAAAATGAAAATTATCTCAACGTTAGGATCAAGTTCAGATAAATATAAGGAACTGGTAAAAATTTCATAATTGTGGCTTTTTTCTATCATGGTGATATGCCGTTCACAAAAAAGGGTTAGAAAAATAATAATAACTAGAACCGCAAGCGGTATCTCGGTTTTCGCTTTTAACCTAATCAACTTGAACACTTTATTTCAACTCATCCACAATTTTCAATATGAAACAGAACGAAAAGATTTTTTGAAGACCTACTCTCATTTGCACAGTTTTTTTTTTTTTTTTTTTTTTTTTTGCAATGTTAGAACATTCAAACTCTTCTACGGCAAATATTTTCCCATACCCTTTCCTTTGAAATCAATCACATTCTGTGGTGCTGTCAACAAGGAACAAAATGCTGAAAACCGCATTTCAATCAGACTTTAACGTTTTGAGTTATAAGCAAAAGAGTGATTTTAAGCATAACGCCCTCTAGCGGCAAAATGAGAAACAAAATTGAAAAAACAGCAAATAGTTCAAACAAGTATATAAGTCGCACTAGTCGAACATTCTTTTTCTTATATATCACAATTTCAAGCATAAAAACTGATTAACAATTATTCCAAAAAAGGATCAAACTTTGGACTGCCGTAAAATGAACAGATCAAGTCCGATCTTCAAAAACTAAACATTATACGAAAGAACTAATTAGAACTAAATCTTTTGTTCATATACTCTCAATGAAATATTTTTAGATTTGGAGCACTTTGGGGCCGAATAAAAGCACACTTATCGTAATATGACCTTGACCTTTTCAATGTTTTTTTTCAACTTTTTAATTGTGAGACCCTTTCAAACTTAACAAACCATAACGTGTAAAAAATTTCATGACGAATTAACAAAACATAAAGTCAGGAGCAACAAAAAACAAGTTTTTGGAAGTATAATTTTTCCTAAATTTAAGTGAAGTTTGACCGTTTCTAGTGGACAATCCACGCATTTCTTAAATTCGCCACCCCAAATATTTTGTGTGTATACGTCTTTCAAATGGTATGCAGGAGACGGAATTCTTTTATCTGATTTCTAACAAAAACGGATAGGTTTTTCGTAGACCTACCCTCATTTGCACGTTTTTTTTTGTTGTTTTTTTTGCTAGGTTCGAAAATTCAACCTTCCGTAGCTCAAAAGCTTTCAGCCACACGGACTCTCGATTCCTATCATATGTTATTAGGCTATCAACATGGAACAGAATGCAAAAAATCGCATTCGAACCGGACTTCAACTTTTTGAGTTATAAGCAAAAGAATGATTTCAAGAAAAGCGCCCCCTAGCGGCAAAATGAGAAAGAAAATAGATTAAAATTTTACCATTAGGTACCTAGCAAAGCAGCAAATAGTTCAATCAAGTATACTAGTCGCACAAATCAAACTAGAATTTGAAACATAAAACCTGATTTACAATTATTCGAAAAAAAGGATCAAACTTTGGACTGCCATAAAATGATCAAATCAATTCCGATCTTCAAAATCTAAACACCATTAGAAAGAACTTTTCTAAAACTAAATCTTTTGTTCATATATTGTTTATGAATTGTTTTTTTATTTTGAGCTATTTCAAGCCGAATTGATATACAATTATCCTAATATGACCTTGACCTTTACAATACCTTTTTACGTTTTATATTATGTGACACTTAAGAACATAGTTTTACATTAAATGTGAAAATTTCATAAAAATTGAACTAAAAATAAAGTCAGGAGCTGCAAAAATCTTAACAGTCCTGCTTTGAAAATGTTGATTTTTCGAAAATATTGGTTAAGTTTGACCGCGTACTGTGGACAAACCATGCATTTCCCGAATTCACCACCCCATATATTTTGTGCGTATATGTCTTGCAAATCATATGCAACAAACAAAATTCTTTTATCTCAATTCCAAAACCCTATCATATTTGATTAGGCATCGAAAAAAAAAAAAAAAGGGCATTTTTTTGTAGACCTACCCTCATTTTCACTGTTTTTTGCGAGGTTCGAACTTTCAACCTTCTGTAGTCAAAAAGTTTTATATACGTAGATTTTTGAAACCTATCATATTTGATTAGGCTTTTGACAAGGAACACAATGCAAAAAACCACATCTGAATCGGACCTCAAATAACAGAGTTATTAGCATTTGTTGATTTTTTTCAAAGCGCCCCCTAGCGGCAAAAATAAGACAAAAATGAAAATTTTCTCAACGTTAGGATCAAGTTCAGATAAATATAAGGAACTGGTAAAAATTTCATAATTGTGGCTTTTTTCTATCATGGTGATATGCCGTTCACAAAAAAGGGTTAGAAAAATAATAATAAAAATAAAACAGAAGAAGAACAATAGGTTTTCGCAAGCGATGCGAAAACCTAAAAATAAAACAGAAGAAGAACAATAGGTTTTCGCAAGCGATGCGAAAACCTAAAAAAAAAAAAGAAACAGAAGAAGAACAATAGGTTTTCGCACTGCGTGCAAAATCTTTGAGGCTAAAGAAAGCCGTTATAACAAAGGCAATGTGCTTATCGGTCCTGGTGTACACCATTGCATCCTAAAATGCACCTCATTCTCTCAAATACGCATCGCAATTCACCTTTCAACACGGGCACTCTTTCCTGCGTAGGAACGTCCGGATCGTGGGTAACCAACCCAATAACCGCCTTCTTCTCTTACGTCAAATTGCTAGATTTTCGTATACAAGCCCTTATCCGAAAAACATGAATATCTGCCATGTTTGTTGACGGAATCACTTGAATTTTTCAGGACTTTTTGCACATTGTAGTCTACGGCATTCTTGCAAATTTCAACTTCAAACATCAACTTTTCGATTTTATATGATTTTTTAAATAATTTCTGCTTAAATATGCATGAAATCATAATCACGTGACCAAACAAGTATTCCTTGCAGTATACATCACTTCACTTTTCAGTGTGTTAATGCTGAAGAAATCATAATTTTTGACTCAAAGTTCATGAAACTACAGCGTTTCAATTTCGTTAAAAGTACACTTTTCGCCTTTCTGTCATAACTCAACCAATTCAACCCCGATCTTCAAAAACTAAACACCAATGGAAAGATCTCTTCACAAACTAAAACTTTTGTTCATATACTTTCTATAAAATATTTTTAGATTTGAAGCTATTTCGTGCCGATAAAAATAACAATAATCGGTATTATGACCTTGACCTTTGCATACTTTCATCGTTATTTACTATCAGTTTATTTGTATTATTTAAATGCATAAACAGTGAAAAAATAATGAAGATTGAACAAAAAATAAGGTCAGGAGCTGCAAAAAAGAGGAAACATACGGATTTACACTTGTTTGATAAAAGGATCAAACTTTGGACTGTGGTAATTTGATCAAATGAAGTCCGATCTTCAAAAACTAAACACCAATGGAAAGAACTCTTCACAAACTAAAACTTTTGTTCATATACTTTCTATAAAATGTTTTTAGATTTGAAGCTATTTCGTGCCGATAAAAATAACAATAATCGGTATTATGACCTTGACCGTTGCATATTTTCATCGTTATTTACTACGGTTTTATTTGTATTATTTAAATGCATAAACAGTGAAAAAATGATGAAGATTGATCAAAAAATAAGGCCAGGAGCTGCAATAAAGAGGAAATATACGGATTTACACTTGTTTGATAAAAGGATCAAACTTTGGACTGTGGTAATTTGATCAAATGAAGTCCGATCTTCAAAAACTAAACACCAATGGAAAGATCTCTTCACAAACTAAAACTTTTGTTCATATACTTTCTATAAAATGTTTTTAGATTTGAAGCTATTTCGTGCCGATAAAAATAACAATAATCGGTATTATGACCTTGACCTTTGCATATTTTCATCGTTATTTACTACGGTTTTATTTGTATTATTTAAATGCATAAACAGTGAAAAAATGATGAAGATTGATCAAAAAATAAGGCCAGGAGCTGCAATAAAGAGGAAATATACGGATTTACACTTGTTTGATAAAAGGATCAAACTTTGGACTGTGGTAATTTGATCAAATGAAGTCCGATCTTCAAAAACTAAACACCAATGGAAAGATCTCTTCACAAACTAAAACTTTTGTTCATATACTTTCTATAAAATATTTTTAGATTTGGAGCTATTTTATGCCGATATAACTAATAATAATAGGTATATGACCTTGACCTTTGCATATTATGGGTGATTTTTTTTCTATGATTTTATTTGTTTTATAAAAATGCATTAACAGTGAAAAATGATGAAGATTGAACAAAAAAGAAAGTCAGGAGCTGCAAATAACCTTAAAAGTCATGCTTTTAAAATGTTGACTTTTCGAAAATATTGGTTATGTTTGACCTCGTACTGTGAACAAACCATGCATTTCTAAAAATCGCCACCCCATATATTTTGTGCGTATATGTCTTGCAAATCATATGCAACAAACAAAATTCTTCTATCTCATCTCTGAATAAAATGGGCACGTTTTTGGTAGACCTACCCTTATTTCACAGTTTTTGCGAGATTCGAACTTTCAACCTCCTGTAGCACGAAAGTTTTTATATACGCAAATTTTTGGAACCTATCATATTTTATTGGGCTATTTACAAGGAACATTATGCAAAAACCGCATTTGAATCGGACCTCAAATAATTGAGATATTGCTTATTAAACATTTTCATATAAAACGCCCCCTGGCGGGAAAATCAAAACAAAGATGAAAATTATCTCGACGTTAGGATCATCTTCAAATACGTGGTTATTACTGATAAAAGTTTCATAGATGTGGCTTTTCTCACCTCGGAGCTATGCCGTTCACAAAAAAGGGTTAGAAAAATAAAAAAAAAAAAAAAAAAAAGAAACAGAAGAAGAACAATAGGTTTTCGCACTGCGATGCGAAAACCTAAAAAAAAAAAAATAAAACAGAAGAAGAACAATAGGTTTTCGCAAGCGATGCGAAAACCTAACTAGAATCGCTAATGCGATATCATCGGTTTTCGCAAAAGCAATTCCATTCAGTTCACGAGTCACATGTTTCGAAAAACATATTTCTTCGTTCAATGGCTTTTTGAATACTGTTGAATACAGTGATCTTTCAAACATTTTTGTCGCAATGTTTAAGCAGACTTTTTACCAAGAAGAATACGTCTAAGTATTACCTGTCTGTAATGTAGTCGCAAACTTGAAAACTTTTTTTACAGACTTCGGGTACTGCATCATTATATGTGTGTGTTGCTTTATGAGGATGACATACGACAATTGTACTCGATAAACAACAATTGCAAACGACACACAACAGTATAAAATGACACGCGACAATGCGATATGCCACTTAACATTATAACGAACTAATGTTGCATTGAATTACTATCATTTTCATGAAATATCGCATAAATATTTTAGTGTTGTTTCAAATTGATGTCACAAAGGAACAGAATGCAAAAAATTGCATAAAAATTTAATTTTCGCCCCCTGCAGCAAAAAAAAAAATTGAGTAAAATTTTACTATTAGGTACCTAGAAATGCAGCAAATGGTTCAATGAAGCATACAAGTCGCACTAGTCGAACATTCTATTCCTTATATATCACAATTTGAAGCATAAAAACTGATTTACAATTATTCCAAAAAAGTATCAAACTTTGGACTGCCGTAATATGACCAAATCAAGTCCGATCTTCAAAACCTAAACATCACTGGAAAGGGCTATTCAAGAACTAAAACTTTTGTTTATATACTTTCAATAAAATATTTTTTGTTTTGGAGCTATTCGGAGCCGAATAAAAACACAATTATCGTAATATGACCTTGACCTTTGAAATTTCATTTTAACTTTTTAATTGTGAGGCCCTTTAAAACATAACAATACATAACTTGTGAAAATATCATGAAGAATGAACTAAAAATAAAGTCAGGAGCGACAAAAAACATCTTTTCGAAATTTTAATTTTTCCTAAAATTTAGTGAAGTTTGACCGTTTCTAGAGGACAAACCATGTATTTATTAAATTCGCTACCCCATATATTTTGTGCGTATATGTCTTGCAAATCATTTGCAGCAAACAGAATTCTTCTATCTGATGTCTAACAAAAACGGATAGGTTTTTCGTACACATACCCTCATCTGCACAGTTTTATGCGAGGTTCGAACTTTCAACCTTCCGTTGCTAGCTCAAAAAGTTTCAGCCACTCATACCTAGAAACTATCATATTTTATTAGGCTATCAACAAGAAACATAATGCAATAAACCGCATTTGGATCAGGCTTTAACTTTTTGAGTTATAAGTAGAAGAGTGCTTTCAAGCTAAGCGCCCCCTAGCGGCAAAATGAGAAACAAAATTGATTACAATTTTTCCATTAGGTACCTAGCAATGCAGCAAATAGTTCAATCAAGTACGCAAGTCGCACTAGTCGAACATTCTATTTCTTATATATCACAATTTGAAGCATAAAAACTGATTTACAATTATTCCAAAAAAGGATCAAACTTTGGACTGCCGTAATATGACCAAATCAAGTCCGATCTTCAAAAACTAAACATCACTGGAAAGAGCTCTTAAAGAACTAAAACTTTTGTTCATATACTTTCTATAAAATATTTTTAGATTTGGAGCTATTTTATGCCGATAAAAATAATAATAATTGGTATATGACCTTGACCTTTGCATATTATGCTTGATTTTTTTCTATGAATTTATTTGTTTTATAAAAATGCATAAACAGTGAAATAATGATGAAGATTGAACAAAAAATAAAGTCAGGAGCAGCGAAAAAGAGGAAACGTATGGATATACAATTGTTTGATAAGAGGATCAAACTTTGGACTGTGGTCATTTGATCAAATGAAGTCCGATCTTCAAAATCTAAACACCAATGAAAAGATCTCTTCACAGACTAAAACTTTTCTTCATATACATTCTATTAAATATTTTTAGATTTTGAGGTATTTTATGCCGATAAAAATAATAATAATTGGTATATGACCTTGACCGTTGCATATCATGGCTGATTTTTTTCCCATGATTTTATTTGTTTTATAAAACTGCATTAACAGTGAAAAAATGATGAAGATTGAATAAAAAATAAAGTCAGGAGCTGCAAATAACATTAAAAGTCATGCTTTGAAAATGTTGACTTTTCGAAAATATTGGTAAAGTTTGACCGCATACTGTGGATAAACCATGCATTTCTCAAAATCGCCACACCAACTATTTTGTGCGTATATGTCTTGCGAATCACATGCAACAAACAAAATTCTCCTATCTCATTCCTGAAAAAAATGGGGACTTTTTTCGTAGACCTACCTTTATTTCATCGTTTTTTCGAGATTCGAACTTTCAACCTCCTGTAGCACGAAAGTTTTATATACGCAAATAATTGAAACGTATCATATTTTATTAAGTTTCTGACAAGGAACACAATGCAAAAAACAACATTTGAATCGGACCTCAAATAACAGAGTTATTAGCCCTTAGTCATTTTTACAAAACGCCACCTAGCGGCAAAACTAAGACAAAAATGAAAATTTTCTCAACGTTAGGATCAAATTCAGATTATAGGACAAATCTGGTAAAAAAATCAGAAATGTGACTTTTTTCTATCATGGTGATATGCCGTTCACAAAAAAAGGTTAGAAAAATAATAATAAACTAGAATCGCAATTAGAATTGCGATATCATCGGTTTTCGCAATTCAGTCTCATTCTTTTCAAACATTGCAATTCACGAATTGTATTACAAAAACAAATGAATTTCTATGCGTGTGTTGATACTTAAGAGTACAAAATTGCTGCTTTTATGTAAAAAGGTGCATAATCTGTGATTTATTCAAAGATATAAGCTTTAATCGGACTTCGGTACAAAATTTGTTACAAAGTTTGAAGATGATTGCAAAAGAAATGTTTTTCATATACCCACACAAGTCTGCAAAGTCTATGCAAGGTTCGAACATTCAACCTTCTATAGCCAGTAGAAAAATTTAGGTTTTTGGTCCTTAGATTTATCAAATTTATCAGGCTTTCAACAAGAATATCAACTTTCTTACCTATTACAACAAGAGTGGTCAGAAGACAACATAGCTTACCGTAACAGCACTTTTTGTCTAAGATTTAAGTTTTTGAAAAGTAAGTCAAACTCCAAGGTCAAGGTCACAAGCCAAAAGTCATAGTTCCAAATGATAGATCTTGAATTGGGCTGTCTTCATGTAAAATATCTAAGCTCTATCTCTTAGAATATAAAAGATATAAGCCAGGTTAAAGGTTTGTTCACGGACGACAACGACGAAAATGGCGCCGGGGGTTTGACATTAGCTCTCCGGACTTTCTTCCCAGATATCAAGCAAAGTTCCCCTTAGCGGAATATGATAAACAAAATTTATTTACATATTGCAATTTAGGTCTTAGAAATGCAGTAAATTAAGATGGCTGATATCTGCCATTTCTTATTTTCGTGTACTAGCCCTTAAAGGTGAAAGGGGAAATAACGCAATCATGTGTCTTTATGTCTTGGCCAAAAAAGGCGAAAGAAAGAAAACGTGCCATATTGTTGTTATTTCGACTTTGGACAAAGACACGAAATCACGAAATATGCCACCTGAAATAAACTTTTGAGGTAACATACTGATTTAAGATTTTTTGATAAAGGATCAAACTTTGGACAGTTGTAATTTGATCTAATGAGGTCCGATCTTCAAAAACTAAACACCAATGGAAAGATCTCTTCACAAACTAAAACTTTGTTCATATACTTTCTATAAAACATTTTTAGATTTGAAGCTATTTTGTGCCGATAAAAATAACAATAATCGGTATTATGACCTTGACCTTTGCATATTTTCATCGTTATTTACTATGAGTTTATTTGTATTATTTAAATGCATAAACAGTAAAAAAATGATAAGAATGAACAAAAAAAGTCAGTGCTGCAAAAAAGAGGAAACATTCGGATTTACAATTGTTTGATAAAAGCATTAAACTTTGAACTGTGGTCATTTGATCAAATGAAGTCCGATCTTCAAAAACTAAATACCAATAGAAAGATCTCTTCACAAACTAAAACTTTTGTTCATATACTTTCTATAAAATATTTTTAGATTTGGAGCTATTTTATGCCGATTAAAAATAACAATAATTGGTATATGACCTTGACCTTTGCATATTATGCTTGATTTTTTTTCTAGGATTTTATTTGTTTTATAAAAATGCATAAACAGTAAAATAATGATGAAGATTGAACAAAAAATAAAGTCAGGAGCAGCAAAAAAGAGGAAACATATGGATATACAATTGTTTGATAAGAGGATCAAACTTTGGACTGTGGTCATTTGATCAAATGAAGTCCGATCTTCAAAAACTAAACACCAATGGAAAGATCTCTTCACAGTCTAAAACTTTTGTTCATATACTTTCTAAAAAATATTTTTAGATTTGGAGCTATTTTATGCCGATAAGAATAATAATTATTGGTATATGACCTTGACCTTTGCATATTATGCTTGATTTTCTTTCTATGAATTTATTTGTTTTATAAAAATGCATAAACAGTGAAATAATGATGAAGATTGAACAAAAATTAAAGTCAGGAGCAGCAAAAAAGTGGAAACATATGGATATACAATTGTTTGATAAGAGGATCAAACTTTGGACTCTGGTCATTTGATCAAATGAAGTCCGATCTTCAAAACTAAACACCAATGGAAAGATCTCTTCACAGACTAAAACTTTTGTTCATATACTTTCTATAAAATATTTTTAGATTTGTAGCTATTTTATGCCGATATAAATAATAATTATTGGTATATGACCTTGACCTTTGCATATTATGGGTGATTTTTTTTATATGATTTTATTTGTTTTATAAAAATGCATTTACAGTGAACAAATGATGAAGATTGAATAAAAAATAAAATCAGGAGCTGTAAATAACCTTAAAAGTCATGCTTTTAAAATGTTGATTTTTCGAAAATATTGGTTATGTTTGACCGCGTACTGTGGACAAACCATGCATTTCTCAAAATTGCTACACCATATATTTTGTGCGTATATGTCTTGCGAATCATATGCAACAAATAAAATTCCCCTCTCTCATCTCTGAATAAAATGGGGACTTTTTTCGTAGACCTTCCCTCATTTCACCGTTTTTTCGAGATTCGAACGTTCAACCTCCTGTAGCACGAAAGTTTTATATACGCAAATTTTTTGGAACTATCATATTTTATTAAGTTTCTAGCAAGGAACACAATGCAAAAAACCGCATTTGAATCGGACCTCAAATAACAGAGTTATTAGCACTTAGTAACTTTTACAAAACGCCCCCTAGCGGCAAAACTAAGACAAAAATGAAAATTTTCTCAACGTTAGGATCAAATTCAGATCATAGGACAAAACTGGTAAAAAAAATCAGAAATGTGACTTTTTTCTATCATGGTGATATGCCGTTCACAAAAAAAGGTTAGAAAAATAATAATAAAACTAGAATCGCTAATGCGATATCATCGGTTTTCGCAAAAGCAATTCCATTCAGTTCACGAGTCACATGTTTCGAAAAACATATTTCTTCGTTCAATGGCTTTTTGAATACTGTTGAATACAGTGATCTTTCAAACATTTTTGTCGCAATGTTTAAGCAGACTTTTTACCAAGAAGAATACTTCTAAGTATTACCTGTCTGTAATGTAGTCGCAAACTTGAAAACTTTTTTTACAGACTTCGGGTACTGCAACATTATATGTGTGTGTTGCTTTATGAGGATGACATACGACAATTGTACTCGATAAACAACAATTGCAAACGACACACAACAGTATAAAATGACACGCAACAATGCGATATGCCACTTAACATTATAACGAACTAATGTTGCATTGAATTACTATCATTTTCATGAAATATCGCATAAATATTTTAGTGTTGTTTCAAATTGATGTCACCAAGGAACAGAATGCAAAAAATTGCATAAAAATCAGACTTTAATCATTTTAGTAATAAAGGGTGATTTCAAGCCAAGCGCCCCTAGCAGCAAAATGAGAAACAAAATTGAGTAAAATTTTACTATTAGATACCTAGAAATGCAGCAAATGGTTCAATGAAGCATACAAGTCGCACTAGTCGAACATTCTATTCCTTATATATCACAATTTGAAGCATAAAAAACTGATTTACAATTATTCCAAAAAAGGATCAAACTTTGGACTGCCGTAATATGACCAAATCAAGTCCGATCTTCAAAACCTAAACATCACTGGAAAGGGCTATTCAAGAACTAAAACTTTTGTTTATATACTTTCAATAAAATATTTTTTGTTTTGGAGCTATTCGGAGCCGAATAAAAACACAATTATCGTAATATGACCTTGACCTTTGAAATTTCATTTTAACTTTTTAATTGTGAGGCCCTTTATAACATAACAATACATAACTTGTGAAAATATCATGAAGAATGAACTAAAAATAAAGTCAGGAGCGACAAAAAACATCTTTTTTGAAATTTTAATTTTTCCTAAAATTGGTTTTATAGAAGAATGAACAAAAAATTCTACCCCATATATTTTGTGCGTATATGTCTTGCAAATCATTTGCAGCAAACAGAATTCTTCTATCTAAAGTCTAACAAAAACGGATAGGTTTTTCGTACACTACCCTCATCTGCACAGTTTTTTGCGAGGTTCAAACTTTCAACCTTCCGTTGCTAGCTCAAAAAGTTTCAGCCACTCATACCTAGAAACTATCATATTTTATTAGGCTATCAACAAGAAACATAATGCAATAAACCGCATTTGGATCAGGCTTTAACTTTTTGAGTTATAAGTAGAAGAGTGCTTTCAAGCTTAGCGCCCCCTAGCGGCAAAATGAGAATCAAAATTGATTACAATTTTTCCATTAGGTACCTAGCAATGCAGCAAATAGTTCAATCAAGTACGCAAGTCGCACTAGTCGAACATTCTATTTCTTATATATCACAATTTGAAGCATAAAAACTGATTTACAATTATTCCAAAAAAGGATCAAATTTGGACTGCCGTAATATGACCAAAAAAAAAAAAAGGAAAGAGCTCTTAAAGAACTAAAACTTTTGTTCATATACTTTCTATAAAATATTTTTAGATTTGGAGCTATTTTATGCCGATAAAAATAATAATAATTGGTATATGACCTTGACCTTTGCATATTATGCTTGATTTTTTTCTATGAATTTATTTGTTTTATAAAAATGCATAAACAGTGAAATAATGATGAAGATTGAACAAAAAATAAAGTCATGAGCAGCGAAAAAGAGGAAACGTATGGATATACAATTGTTTGATAAGAGGATCAAACTTTGGACTGTGGTCATTTGATCAAATGAAGTCCGATCTTCAAAATCTAAACACCAATGAAAAGATCTCTTCACAGACTAAAAATTTTGTTCATATACATTCTATAAAATAATTTTAGATTTTGAGGTATTTTATGCCGATAAAAATAATAATAATTGGTATATGACCTTGACCTTTGCATATTATGGCTGATTTTTTTTCCATGATTTTATTTGTTTTATAAAACTGCATTAACAGTGAAAAAATGATGAAGATTGAATAAAAAATAAAGTCAGGAGCTGCAAATAACATTAAAAGTCATGCTTTGAAAATGTTGAATTTTCGAAAATATTGGTAAAGTTTGACCGCATACTGTGGACAAACCATGCATTTCTCAAAATCGCCACACTATATATTTTGTGCGTATATGTCTTGCGAATCATATGCAACAAACAAAATTCTCCTATCTCATTCCTGAAAGACGTGGATAAATTTTTCGCAGACCTACCCTCATTTCACAGTTTTTTCGAGATTCGAACATTCAACCTCCTGTAGCACGAAAGTTATATATACGCAACTTTTTGAAAACTATCGTATTTTATTAAGTAACTGACAAGGAACGCAATGCAAAAAACCGCATTTCAATCGGACTTCAAATAACAGAGTTATTAGCCCTTAGTCACTTTTACAAAACGCCCCCTAGCGGCAAAATTAAGACAAAAATGAAAATTTTCTCGACGTTAGGATCAAATTCAGATCCTAGGACAAAACTGGTAAAAAAAATCAGAACTGTGACTGTTTCCTATCTTGTTGATATGCCGATAAAAGTTTTCGCAAAAACAAAGGAAAAAAATAATAAAAAAAAAAAAAATAAAACAGAAGAAGAACAATAGGTTTTCGCAAGCGATGCGAAAACCTAAAAAAATAAAACAGAAGAAGAACAATAGGTTTTCGCAAGCGATGCGAAAACCTAAAAAAATAAAACAGAAGAAGAACAATAGGTTTTCGCAAGCGATGCGAAAACCTAAAAATAAAACAGAAGAAGAACAATAGGTTTTCGCAAGCGATGCGAAAACCTAACTAGAATCGTTATCGCGATATCATCGGTTTTCGCAGAAGCAATTTACCTCAGTTAACGAGTCGCATGATTCAAAAAACATATTTCTCCATTCAATGGCTTGTTGATACTGTTAACAGCGATCTTTCAAACATTTCTGTCGCAATGTTTAAGCAGACTTTTTACCCAAAAGAATATTGTTGAGTATTACCTGTCAGTTATGTAGTCGCGATATCATCAGTTTTCACGAAAGCAATTCCATTCAAGTCACGAGTCGCATGTTTCGAAAAACATATTTCTTCGTCGCACCAGTCAAACATTCTATTCCTTATATATCACAATTTGAAGCATAAAAACTTATTTACAATTGCAGCAAACAGAATTCTTCTATCTGATGTCTAACAAAAATGGGTAGGTTTTTCGTAGACCTACCCTCATCTGCACAGTTTTTTGCGAGGTTCGAACTTTCAACCTTCCGTTACTAGCTCAATAAGTTTCAGCCATTTATAACTAGAAGCTATCATTTTTAATTAGGCTTTCAACAAGGAATATAATGCAACAAACCACATTTGAACCAGACTTCAACTTTTTGAGTTATAAGTAGAAGAGTGATTTCAAGCTAAGCGCCCCCAAGCGGCAAAATGAGAAAAAATGATTACAATTTTACCATTAGGTACCTAGCAATGCAGCAAATAGTTCAGTCAAGTATACAAGTCGCACTAGTCGAACATTCTATTTCTTATATATCACAATTTGAAGCATGAAAACTGATTTACAATTATTCCAAAAAAGGATCAAACTTTGGACTGCTGTAAAATGACCAAATCAAGTCCGATCTTCAAAAACTAAACATCACTGGAAAGAGCTCTTGAAGAACTAAAACTTTTGTTCATATACTCTCCAAGAAATATTTTTAGTTTTGGAGCTATTTGGGGCCGAATAAAAACAATAATCGTAATATGACCTTGACCTTTCCATTTATTTTTTAACTTTTTAATTGTGATCCCCTTTCAGACATATCAATACATAACTTGTGAAAATATCATGAAGAATTAACGAAAAATAAAGTCAGAAGCGATAAAAAACTTGTTTTTGAAACTTTAACTTTTCCTAAAATTTAGTGAAGTTTGACCGTTTTCAGAGGACAAACCATACATTTCTTAAATTCGCCACCCTATATATTTTATGCGGATATGTCTTGCAAATCATTTGCAGCAAACAAAATTCTTCTATCTGATCTCTAACAAAAATGGATAGGTTTTTCGTAGACCTACCCTCATTTGCACAGTTTTTTGCGAGGTTTGAACATTCAACCTTCTGAAGCTCCAATACTTTCAGCGACACGTACCCTCGAAACCTAATATATTTTATTTGGGTATCAACAAGGAACAGAATGCAAAAAACCGCATTTGAATCGGACCTCAAATAAGTGAGTTATTAGCCATTAATAAATTTCATGCAAAACGCTCAACGTTAGGATCATTTTCAAATACGTGGTAATAACTGATTAGAATTTCATACATGTGGCTTTTTTCTATCATGGTGATATGCCGTTCACAAAAAAAGGTTAGAAAAATAATAACTAGAACCGCAAGCGGTATCTCGGTTTTCGCTTTTAACCTAATCAACTTGAACACTTTATTTCGACTCAGCCACAATTTCCAATAATGACTAAAACTTTTGTTCATATACTTTCTATAAGATATTTTTAGATTTGGAGCTATTTTATGCCGATATAAATAATAATAATTGGTATATGACCTTGACCTTTGTATATTATGCTTGATTTTTTTTCTATGATTTTATTTGTTTTATAAAACTGCATAAACAGTGAAATAATGATGAAGATTGAACAAAAAATAAAGTCAGGAGCAGCAAAAAAGAGGAAACATGTGGATATTCAATTGTTTTATAAGAGGATCAAATTTTGGACTGTGGTCATTTGATCAAATGAAGTCCGATCTTCAAAACCTAAACACCAATGGAAAGATCTCTTCACAAACTAAAACTTTTGTTCATATACTTTCTATAAAATATTTTTAGATTTGGAGCTATTTTATGCCGATATAAATAATACTAATTGGTATATGACCTTGACCTTTGCATATTATGCTTGATTTTTTTTCTATGATTTTATTTGTTTTATAAAAATGCATAAACAGTGAAATAATGATGAAGATTGAACAAAAAATAAAGTCAGGAGAAGCAAAAAAGAGGAAACATATGGATATTCAATTGTTTGATAAGAGGATCAAATTTTGGACTGTGGTCATTTGATCAAATGAAGTCCGATCTTCAAAAACTAAACACCAATGGAAAGAACTCTTCACAGACTAAAACTTTTGTTCATATACTTTCTATAAAATATTTTTAAATTTGGAGCTATTTTATGCCGATATAAATAATACTAATTGGTATATGACCTTGACCTTTGCATATTATGCTTGATTTTTTTTCTATGATTTTATTTGTTTTATAAAAATGCATAAACAGTGAAATAATGATGAAGATTGAACAAAAAATAAAGTCAGGAGAAGCAAAAAAGAGGAAACATATGGATATTCAATTGTTTGATAAGAGGATCAAATTTTGGACTGTGGTCATTTGATCAAATGAAGTCCGATCTTCAAAAACTAAACACCAATGGAAAGAACTCTTCACAGACTAAAACTTTTGTTCATATACTTTCTATAAAATATTTTTAGATTTGGAGCTATTTTATGCCGATATAAATAATACTAATTGGTATATGACCTTGACCTTTGCATATTATGGGTAATTTTTTTTCTATGGTTTTATTTTTTTTATAAAACTGCATCAACAGTGAAAAAATGATGAAGATTGAATAAAAAATAAAGTCAGGAGCTGCAAATAACATTAAAAGTCATGCTTTTAAAATGTTGATTTTTCGAAAATATTGGTTATGTTTGACCGCGTACCTATATTTTTCATTATGCCCAATTAAATCTATGTGAGAGAGAGAGACAGACAGACAGACAGATAGAGAGGTAAGGATGAGAGCAGAAACTTATAGTGATTTATTCGCTTCAATAACAGTGTACTGCATTGGTGGCTAAGATAAGTCAGTCTGCTTTTAAACATAGCTACCAATCTCCAAAGGCTGACCTACTTAATTGATCAGCGGTACTCATTCTACTTGAGATAAGACAGTCTGCCTCTTTGGCTTGCATATACAGGTAATCCTCGTCAGGATAAGAAGCTTTTTTTTTCCAGAAACCATTAATTTTGACATGTCATAGATACTACATTTCACAACCGATTTTGATCAAGATTATTTTACTTGAATTATAAGATTTTAAACTTCAGGATAATCACACAAAAAAATAACTAAATTCAAACTTTGAAAACAAATTTACAATTTTTCCAAAGAGGATAAACTTTGAACTGCCATAAAATGACCGCATTTCATTCGGACTTCAAATAACAGAGTTATTAGCCCTTAGTCACTTTTACAAAACGCCCCCTAGCGGCAAAATTAAGACAAAAATGAAAATTTTCTCGACGTTAGGATCAAATTCAGATCCTAGGACAAAACTGGTAAAAATATCAGAACTGTGACTGTTTCCTATCTTGTTGATATGCCGTTCACAAAAAAGAGACGGAAAAATAATAATAAAAACTAGAATCGCAATCAGAATTGCGATATCATCGGTTTTCGCAATTCAATCACATTTTTAAACAATAGAAATTGAAATGTATCATATTTGATTAGGCTTATGACAAGCAACACAACGCAAAAAACCGTAATTGAATCAGACCTCAAATAACAGAGTTATAAGCCTCTAGTGACTTTTACAAAACGCCCCCTAGGGATAATTATATCAAAGGGGAATAACACAAAAAGTGCACAAGGTAGACATATGATCCTTGGGCACTGCACTCCGCGTCATTGCAAGGAACATACAAATGAAGTTTCAAGTCATTC
>CM037779.1:44703884-44753884 GCA_021229015.1 Solen grandis | reverse complement strand
AGTCCCTGCAGCTGTGCGCCAAAATTTAATATCAGTCTGTGCCATATGCTACATTTTAAGTAAGTCAATGTTATTATATTTCGGTAACATACATTCCAAAATTCATACACTGAAGAACAGAGAGATTACGATACTTCAACCTGTAGCTGAATATGCCCTGAACCCGGGTCCCATGAAAACCTCTATCTGTAGCTGAATATGCCCTGAACCCGGGTCCCATGAAAACTTCTATCTGTAGCTGAATATACCCTGAACCTGGGCCCATGAAAACCTCTATCTGTAGCTGAATATACCCTGAACCCGGGTCCCATGAAAACCTCTATCTGTAGCTGAATATACCCTGAACCCGGGTCCCATGAAAACCTCTATCTGTAGCTGAATATACCCTGAACCCGGGTCCCATGAAAACCTCTATCTGTAGCTGAATATACCCTGAACCCGGGTCCCATGAAAACCTCTATCTGTAGCTGAATATACCCTGAACCCGGGTCCCATGAAAACCTCTATCTGTAGCTGAATATACCCTGAACCCGGGTCCCATGAAAACCTCTATCTGTAGCTGAATATACCCTGAACCCGGGTCCCATGAAAACCTCTATCTGTAGCTGAATATACCCTGAACCCGGGTCCCTTTAAAACCTCTATCTGTAGCTGAATATACCCTGAACCCGGGTCCCATGAAAACCTCTATCTGTAGCTGAATATACCCTGAACCCGGGTCCCATGAAAACCTCTATCTGTAGCTGAATATACCCTGAACCGGGTCCCATGAAAACCTCTATCTGTAGCTGAATATACCCTGAACCGGGTCCCATGAAAACCTCTATCTGTAGCTGAATATACCCTGATCCCGGGTCCCATGAAAACCTCTATCTGTAGCTGAATATACCCTGAACCCGGGTCCCATGAAAACCTCTATCTGTAGCTGAATATACCCTGAACCCGGGTCCCATGAAAACCTCTATCTGTAGCTGAATATACCCTGAACCAGGTCCATGAAAACCTCTATTTGTAGCTGAATATACCCTGAACCGGGTCCCATGAAAACCTCTATCTGTAGCTGAATATACCCTGAACCTGGGCCCATGAAAACCTCTATCTGTAGCTGAATATACCCTGAACCCGGGTCCCATGAAAACCTCTATCTGTAGCTGAATATACCCTGAACCCGGGTCCCATGAAAACCTCTATCTGTAGCTGAATATACCCTGAACCTGGGCCCATGAAAACCTCTATCTGTAGCTGAATATACCCTGAACCCGGGTCCCATGAAAACCTCTATCTGTAGCTGAATATACCCTGAACCCGGGTCCCATGAAAACCTCTATCTGTAGCTGAATATACCCTGAACCCGGGTCCCATGAAAACCTCTATCTGTAGCTGAATATACCCTGACCCGGGTCCCATGAAAACCTCTATCTGTAGCTGAATATACCCTGAACCCGGGTCCCATGAAAACCTCTATCTGTAGCTGAATATACCCTGAACCCGGGTCCCATGAAAACCTCTATCTGTAGCTGAATATACCCTGAACCCGGGTCCCATGAAAACCTCTATCTGTAGCTGAATATACCCTGAACCTGGGTCCCATGAAAACCTCTACCTATAGCTGAATATGCCCTGAACTGGGTCCCATGAAAACCTCTATCTGTAGCTGAATATACCCTGAACCTGGGTCCCATGAAAACTTCTATCTCTAGCTTGCTATAATCTGAAACCAGGTCCAATGAAAACCTCTATCTGTAGCTGAATATGCCCTGAACTGGGTCCCATGAAAACCTCTATCAGGATATAATATACAACATATATCACCATAACCAGCAGAATATGTCTTCTGAATTTCTGTAATGCAAACAGTCACTGCCCTATAATATTCCAGACACATTTATCATTCCAAATGCAATTTACAGTTTCATTCTCCTGAATACAGAAAAATATTTCAAACTTACAATAACTTTTCAAAAACGTACATACCAAAGTATCAAGGGAGCTCAAAATTTCAGTAACACTATGTTTCAAATACGGAAGATAAAACACAAGTTTTAAATAAATGCATGGTTTGAATGGTTTCAACGATCAACATATTCCAGGCAATTGATTTTTCAGCTTCCTAACAATTGCTTATAATAATTTCCCGTGTTTCAAATGCTGCAGTTGATATATGAATTACAAGAAATGGAAACTCCCTCAACGAGAAACCAATGCTATTGATGACATTGTAGAGGTGTTTGAGGATTTTTTTCTAGAAAAGTAAACAACACCTTCAGACTACTCGAACCAATTCCAATGTCTTGCATACTCTTGTGGTCGGGATATATATAAATATATAAACTGTGTCATTATTTGCAACACTTTTGCGTCTGAACCCATATAACATACTCATACAATGCGATTTGTCTGCCAAGAATCTAGTTTTTTCAAAACCTTGTTCCAGTACTTAAACGATATGGCAGCCAGAAGAAGTGCAATATTTTGGAGGCAGCAGCATCATAGTGTGCAGTATGTCTTTCATAATCAATCTATAATCCTTTGGCAGTGTTTTATGTCTGAAAATATGAAAACGTGTGCTGCATAGTGCAGACTCTATAGTCTCCTCACACACATGCAACAATTTAGTATCTCCATGAAGGAAAAGTAAAATAGATTCAGCTCAACAGGTCAAAAAGTACAGGAAAATAAAATTTAATTAATTCCTCCGAGGATAGGGAATGTTTGATCGTTTACTGACTGTCTGTGTAAGAACAGCAATGTCATATGCTTTATTTACACTTAATTCTGCTGTAGTATTAGTCAGATAACAATGTCTAGTACAGTTGAATGAGAGGCATCTGAGTAAAACCACTGATGCACCACAAGCTAGCTGGAAGACTGCCACAAATAAAAAATCTGAGATACCATGCTGGGACTCGAACCCAATATGGGAGGAGATAGGAAATAGTCATCAAATGGCTACAGAGGTCAACCATTAGAACAAAACTATAAACATACAAAATAAAAATCATTATGTACGGTTGTAATTTTCTAACTGGGAATCTTAAAATTTGGGAGAAAAATGATGAAATTCTCATTAACCGTTTTCTAGACATTAACTATGAAGGAAAAAGGGTAATTTGACTATTTGCAAAAGAACAACAACAACAGCAGCATTCTGTTTAAACATTTACCACCAATAAAAATAAATGAATTTATTTGAACTGAAAGTTCATCTTTAACAAATTAAAATTAACAGTCAAGAGTTACACTGTCTGAGAAGTGATTTTAGTGAAACTTGTTAGTAAAATCATGGTAACTCAAGCTAGAAATAACAAAAAATATTTCATTTCTAAAAAAAAAAAAAAAAAAAAAAAGAGATCTTTATCTTAATTTTGCACTGCTCTGTACATTGCAATAAATTCAGTTAACCTAAAAAGAATTGCTGTTTTATTCAAACTATGACAATTTTGATCTCAGAAACAAAAAAATTGCCTCATTCTTGATGTCTTTATGTTATGTAGATGTATGAAACATCATCAGACAATCAAATTACCAAATGCTCATAAAAAAACCCTAATATAATCAAGCGAGATTGATCATACCAGTACCATGTGATTTAATGGACAACTGAAGAAATGTTATTTCACTGTTGTCACTTTGCACTTGTTCATTAACGCTACCATTTATCAGCATTTATTACTAGATCTTATTTCTCAACAAAATACAGGCATATCACTTTTATTTCTCTGAATGATATTAAAATAACAGCAGAATGAGTACGAGAGATAAACCAACTCAATTTGTCCAACATCAGAAGATTGCTGTAATACTATGTTCAGAAGATAACTTTATCTTTATTAGTCACTCCCAGACCTGTCATGACTTTGTAACTTCTGAGTTATCTACATCTTCATGACTGTTCTCATGAACAGCAACTTTTAATGCATACACAAAAATGCCCGATCGATGTAAATTTCTAACAGCTATGTTTTCCCATTATTTTTCACTTAAAAAAAAGTATTGACATTTATTTTTATCTCTGTAACATTATATGATACTCATATTAATAAAATTATTCATTTTTTGTTCATATTTCATTTAAAAAATTTTTTGTATTATTTGGAAAAAAGCTCTT
This sequence comes from Solen grandis, assembly GCA_021229015.1. Classification (NCBI taxonomy): domain Eukaryota; kingdom Metazoa; phylum Mollusca; class Bivalvia; order Adapedonta; family Solenidae; genus Solen; species Solen grandis. The sequence goes on along the minus strand of CM037779.1, from coordinate 44,749,776 downwards.
TTAATATATATTAAACTCTAATCAATGATGAACCAATGTTTTGAACCATATGATGTTAAATTTCATATTTTCACTGAATTATAAGCTCACCTAAGCACAACTTGCTCATGGTGAGCTATTAGGGTGGGTCAGTGTCCGGCGTCCATCCATGTGTCCGTCCGTGTGTCTGTCGTCATTTATTTCCTTTAAACAACATTTCCACCTAAACCACTAAATGGATTTTGACCAAACTTCACAGGATTGCTCCTTATAAAGCCCTCTATCAAACTGATCAAATTATTTTGTTTGGTTGAAAAAGTAGGTCACACTGGGGCTAAAAATAGATTTAAAAAATGCAAACTTTGAAAAATCTTCTTCTGCAAAACTGCAGGGCCTAGAGCTTAGATATTTGGTGTGTAGCATTGTCTAGTAAACCACTACCAAATCTGTTCAAATCATGACCCTGGGGTCAAAATTGGCCCCACATCAGGTGTAACTTGATTTTACATAGACTTATAAAGGAAAAACTAGAAAAGTCTTCTTATCATAAACCACAAGGCCTGAAGTTTAGATTTGGTGTGTAACATGGCCTTTTGGACATCTACTAAGTTTGTTCAAATCATGGCACTGGGGTCAAAATTGGCCCTACCCCAGTTTTCATTTGATTTTACATAGACTAAATATTTGATATGGAAAACTAGAAAAACCTTCTAGTCAGAAACTTAAAGGCCTGGAGTTAAGATATTAATTGGCCTAATGAACATCTATCAAGTTTTTTCACATCATGGCCCTGGGGGTCAAAATTGACCACGCCCCCAGGGGTCACAGCTTGATTTTATATAGGCTTATGTAGAAAATACTTTAAAAGATCTTCTTGTCAGAAACCACAAGATCATGGGTTTAGATATTTGGTATGTAACAAGGCCTTCTGGACCTGAACCAAGTTTTCAAATCATGGCCCTGGGGTCAAAATTGGTCCCACCCTAGGGGTAACTTGGTTTTTTGGACCACATGTAAACTTTTTGTGTGGAATTACGATTATACTGCTGTACTTCTGCATGGATTTTGTATTCAGTGTGACTATATTGTAAAAGGCAATGAATGCAATATTTCTCAGATGGGCGATTCAGGGCCATCTAAATTGGCCCTCTTGTTTTTGTTTTTGTAATAAACTTAAAATTCAGTTAGAGATGGTTCCCTGACACCAACTTTACCTATCATAGGGACAATAAATTGGGTATCCAATATAGGGTCCTCAAAAATAGGGTCTTCAAAAATAAAATAATAGATCGTAATACCATTCCTATGTGACAAAATATATATATGATTAAAGACAAGAACTGTGTAAAATTAACATAAAAACACAAATATGATGAGAGCTGTACAACATCAGTTTAACAGCGGAGACCGACAAAGGTTGGGTCATTTATCTCTGGACCATGACACCTTATTTTTAAGCAAATTATTTAATAACATTAATACATACATTTAGTATCATAAACAGCAGGCCTGACGTTTAACATGCAAGGTGTGCAGATAAGGCACTATAAAAATCTAAAATCTCAATAAAACCATGTTATCGCAATATTAAAAGCCCCATTACACTGGCGTGATCTTCCGGATTCCCACAAACTAGGCATTCAATATTGTTCACAGAATGTTGGATCATTAACCTTGCATGTAATGCAAAGACTGCACCATTTATAATTCATCAGTGAAGCAATGAGATGGCCCATTATAGTAACTAATTAACACCATTCAACAAAATAAACAACAACAAAAAAAATTGTCTCATTCATCAAATTTCTTCATTAATACATGGAACATCAAAAATCAAAGCTCTGTTTTATTTAGGGCTTGCTTCACTAAACTCAATAGGGCAAGTAAAGTATTAGAAAGTCTGATGGAGTTTTTGTTGTAAAATATTTCATTCAAAGCTATCCAATCATCGTTTTACTACAAAATCCTGCATGGTATTTACCTCCCCTTTACATTGCAGACAGTCTGCAAGGGAGATCACTGTGTTGGAGTCTGGCTGTTTTGATTAGTCATTAAAACAGCATATTGGTCATTAAAACAGCATATGAAATTTCATATTGCCATAAAAGTCTGTATTTTATGGGGATTCTTTTGAACCATTGACACACCTTTATAAACATTTTTTTTCTGATGAAAGAGATGCCTAATTTGTCTGGGTTTTCCACCAGACTGATAATACACAGTCACATGTAATTAGAGGCTTAGTGTACTTGAGATCAAATATCAAAGTTATAGACTGAAAATCTGTACTGTTATATAAAGTATCTGCATTTTTCCAGTATCCAAAAAAACCAAAATGCCAATCATTTAGCATTACAAAATATTACATCTTTTCAGTTCATCATGTAAAAGTTGATATATTTCAGTCTAGTTGATATATAAATATTGACATTTAAAGTAGTTTGTTCACAGATGATTGGTATGAATAAAAAAAAAAATTTCCTATTCTCTATTGTTAATGTTGGTTAAGTCATTGCTTCCTGACAAATATAGTTTCAATACTGACCGTGATGGTGTTGCCTGTGATGGGGAAAAAACTCTGTTTATCACTATCATGGATGTATTTATTGGGTTACCATGCATCTGTAGATGGGTATTACATACATACATACATACATATAGTTAAAAATCAAATTCTTAGTCTATGTTCATCTGTGAAGGAGCTGCTTTATTGGTGATGGTGGTGTTTGTGTTTTCCTTGATGTAGGAGAAAATCAGAGTTATAAAAGGGACATGGAAGATATGTTTTAAATCACGTGCATACGCGATAACTATTGCATGTAATTTAAGTGTGATAGCTACTGCTTGTGAACGCGATAACTTAAGTTATCGTGTATGAACACAATAGCTACTGCATGTGAAAGCAGAAGCTATCGCATGGGCAAATGATATAAAAAAATACCTTCCATGTTCGCGTTATGCCACCTCACACAAATGATTTTCAAAGTAAACGTTTTTCTCCATGATGACTATGATTAGCTGCAGCGTCTATCAATCAATCCAGCCAGTGTTGAACTATTAAATTTAGACATATGAATCTCATGCATGATACAAACAATATCAATTGTGCAAGATGCATTCCCACATCCTAATATAGAATTTGATTGCTTTTCTAAACTTGGCTGTTCCAAAGGAGATAGGACTTCCGTCTACTTGATATGGAAGAGATCGCAATTAACCAAGGTGCAGATACACTTTCATGCAATCTACCCCCACAGACAGTGGTTTCCCTCCCCCCTAGGTACTTCCTGTTTGTGTGTTATAAGCTATTTTTACTGAGAAATTCACATTGTGATGAGTATGTGGACGTAGCAAATGCTCCACCATTAAGGAGTATATTTTGATAATATCTCAAGTCATGTAGTTGCTAATCAGATTTAAAACCTTGCCATGACAGCATTTCAGCCATATGGGGTCTCCACTTTATAACCAGATAAGGAGGACCTGCAAAACTGAATAGAGGCACCTTGGTAGAATCATCTGAACCTAAAATAACAAAATAAATGATCACAGCAAATTTCCAATTTGTCCCAGAAAACTTTACCAGATTGAAAACTTTACATTTATCAGAACTCTGTGATTCAATTTTAAAATCATGTGTCTCAAGCATGTCCCTTTTCGCCACTCTAATTAGGTTAACCCTTTCCCTCATAGAAGAAACCATGAAAAGACCTATGCGAACAGCATAAAACCAGATCAGCCTGCGAGTAACTCGCAGGCTGATCAGGTTTTATGCTGTTTGTTGCTCCTCAGTAGTCTGGAAATGAGGATTTTGTAATTAAATTTGATAAGGTTTAACTGTGGTTTTCTGCAGATCAGGCTTTATGTGGTACCTATTGAGTGCGTCAAAATGAGTCTATATGAGGGAAAGGGTTAAAAGACTGAAGTTTTTTTTTTATCAACAACGATAGTTTTAACAGCTGAATGAGACAAACCCTAACCAAAGTTTCCATATTTTTTAATACTTGAAACAGTGTTGTTCCCGACAGATACAACCCTCTGTTTGTTTGTTATCAATAACATGGATCCATTAACAGACTTAATCTCTGAAAAGAAATTCAAGTATCAGTTCAGTTATGTACTTTAGTTCATATGATTCTATTTCAAAGCACAATACATTTGCAAAGGTTTCTATCAAATCTGTTGCAAAATAATTGTGTTGTCCTAAATTAGTTCTATGACTGAAGGTGAAGTGTACCTCTGCATATTACTCTAGAACAAAGAAACCCAATTTAATACAATATTTGAGACTTAAAAAATTGACATCCTTAAGATAAATTCAATTTAATTATCTCTCCTTGTGAGCTGTTTTGCTTCATGATCTCTATCAAAATATGTTGCAACTTCCTATGCGTGAAGTTTCTTTGATATCCATCAAAATGTTTAGAAGGAGTTGCACTTAAACGTTTTAATGCAATATAACGTTTCTTAATTATCTTTTGTAAAATTATCTCCCTTTGGAAATGTCAAATAAAATAAAGTTGAAGAGGTGTGCTAACAAGACCTATGAATTGACACACAAATAAATATTCTTCTTATACCTTGTCAAATTTTGTGTTTAGAAGATGGGGGTGTAAAAATATGAACATATTAAATGGGAGACAAAACATGATTATTTTCTACCAGGATCAAAGAGTTATTTGGCCTTGAAATAAATGCCGATATTTGCCCAATCTCAGTATTACATGCTTATATATCCCACATCACGTTATTACTAATTTACATCCATCCATGAAATACAATGACAGGATATGACTGCCTTTGTGAACAGTGCAGACTGATTATGGTCTGCACTGTTTGCTATTCAGTCAATTTCTCTTCAGCAAGCACCCCTGTAAACAACTAATGGTACAGTCCGAAATAAAGACAGGACAAGTCCAATTAAGAAATGAAGCATGGTAAGGGTTACTCATATACCAAACTAAAAATGGACACAGGTAATAATTCTTTTTAATTTATCAGGATTTGTTTTCATTCCTGATGAAATAATAAATAAAGACAACAGTTCATAAAATTTTATCTTCTCATTTTTATTCATTGCTATCTTCAAAGTCTTGGCTCCAAGCCATCATATCAACAGACTGGTGAGTAACCGATAGTGATTGTTTTCTCCGATACTTTTCATCATGAAACAGTCATTACACAGACTTAACATTCATACCCAAGCAACATTTTTTCAGCCACAGAAAAGAGGTCAGTTTTTAGCAGAGGTACCTCAAGGTTTTGACAACTAGAGTAGAGTGAGAATTTTTATTTGTTTTTAAAGTTTATTAATTTTACAAAATTTTGACAAAGGTGATTTTGCTTATGCATAATTAGCTTCTCATTTATTCAGAAGGTGACATTTTCAAAGTTCTTGATGTGGTAGGAAACTAGAGTAGCAGGAGAAAATGGGTAACCAAAAACCTTATCATTTACACCAGGCCAACCTGGTATTGCACCTGTGTTGGACTAAGGAGAAGCCAGCATGTTAATTACTATGCTTATAACGAGTCACAATGGTGTTTATAGATAGAGTTTGTTCCTATGGTCACTAATCAGTCATAATTCTAAGACTTATAAGCCCACATTAGTTGACTACAAACCAATATATCTCATGAATAAATGATAAAATTAAGACCTCAGTGGAAAAAAAAAAATCTGATATTGATGGAAAAAAATATATCGGTGAAAAAAAATTTGAAATAAATGTGAAATTGCATGACCGGTTATTGCAGAGGTGCCTAGGCCAAGATTCATTCCATGATTACAGTTAGACAGGCTGGCTGCAATTAAAAGGTTCAAATTATTGTAAACAATGGCACACTTCTGTATCATGCAATGAACAAATTGTCTTCTAATGACATTGCAGCATTTTATCAGGAAAAACTCCATACAATATTGGCACACGGCCACTGAATGAGACAACCGTAAACTGTCAGATGAATTAATTATTCAACCCAATTAGGAAAAGGTCATTTATGCTGACAGCATTGTCTAAATGACATCACATTTTTATTATCTTCATCACCTATTTCAGCAGCCACAAATACCGATACACAAATAACGACACAAATGATTGTACAAGACATGATGTCAGTGAAATCAACATTTCAGACACTACCATGCTCATGCAGCGAACAATCAAGTACATCATGTGGAACTGATGTTATGCCTAAACTATTCATTAGTTTATCCTTATCAGCTTTGTTACCTGTAATTTCATTAGTTTCATCATGCAATAAGGTCACATAGTTGGAGGAAATGGCTGATACGTTCCTGGCCTTTATTATCATTAAGATTTATCTTTCATGGGTGGCATGAAAATTTGATGAGTTCTTGCCTGCTCTCTGATTCTTGTGGTTGTTATTACACCACTGGTGGCAGTTTTTTTTTAATTTGTCAACATATCATAATTTTGCATGATTGCTCATTCTTCTTTTTACATCTGAATGGTTCATTAGCTTGAACTTTATTGCACTATCAATATATAAAAGACATGGATTAGTCTTAGTTAACATTTATAATTTAAATCATGTAATTTATCATAAGTGAATTGGAGTGCTGTGATAAATTTGTAAAGTTCAAAATATAAACGCTTACATATTAATTGTACAGACTGTCACATATCCCATACAGCTTTGCCTTTGATCTTGCATTATGGAACTGCCTCCCATTTGATTTACAGTAGATGTGTTGTTTTAATTGCTATTCAGAGTGAGTATCACTGGGTACATTTTCAGAAGGCTACATGAAAACAATGAAATAACCAGTCACTGCTGCAACAGCCATAATTCCCATACCATTTACTCATATTTTCTCCATATCAAGACCTGACTAGACTATTTGAGTTTACTGTCTCTTCAACAGTATTTCAATCATATAGTGATGTCCAGCTAATTACAGATGGAGGAAGACTTTGAATGCATGGAGGCATCAGGGTAGAACCACCGACCTACCACAAGCCAGCTGGAAGGCTTTCTCACATGAAAATCAGAATGACGTTGCCGGGATTTGAACCCATGCGGTGAGGGGCTGAGTGACATATCAAGACCTCAAGGATCGTTTTATGCAATATATTATGATATATCCTGTTATGATATTTTATAATTTTGAATGAAATACATGACTGATTGAGTTTTTAGTTTACTGTTGCTGCGACAGTATTTCACTCATATAGCGACGTCCAGCTACAGGTGGAGAAGACAGCAAATTCACTGAGGCATCTGGGTAGAACCATCAACCTACCACAGGCCAGCTGGAAGGCTTCCTCATGTGAAAATCTGAATGACCTTGCCGGGACTCGAACTCATGCGATGAGGGGCTGAGTGACTGTTAAAGTCAGCAACTTTACCCGCTTGGCCATGGAGGCCCCCAAACGAAATACAAGCATTTCATTAGACAATAAAGTAGGACAAACTGTAATCAAGATGTCCCATAAACTGTATTTCTGTCATTTGGTGACTTTTGTTGATAAAGACACAGATATAGTGTTGCCTCATTGTGACATGGCATGGTACAACACCAAGTTAAATTATCCTGACACACCAGGCCTGCAACCAGTCCTGGAACTACCATTTTTGGCTCTGATATACTAGTACCATTTTTAATGACTTTATATTACATTGTGATCAGGATCATACCCAAAACTTCCCTACTGAATTTAATGGCCATTCTTTTGGTTCAAGTTAGCTAGAAAAATCATACTAAAAAACAGTTTCTTTTTTCCAGATCTGGGGTCCTGTAGCAAGTCAAGCATTTGGCTGCACATCAACTAAATCAATGACTAGCAACATTGCTTTCTTATTTAAAGTAAGATGTACTTTGAATATAATTATGTCTGATTTACAATTCTGCTGATGCGCTTAATACGATCTTTACTCTACCACAATTTAATAACTGAATGACATACAAGCCATGCATATCAATTTACCCATAATTTTCTTTCCAAATTATTTTTATCACACGGCAGACAACCAACAAAGGCTGTCAAATTACACATGTCAACTACCGCAGCTCTAAACCTGTCGCAATTGGCCACCGATCTCCACAGTAGACTGGGACACTGATTTTGTATGCATTATAGAGGCAAAAAATACAGGCAACCACATTTCCTGTGGAAGAAAAGTTTCCGGAACCCAGTCTGGCTTAGAAATGAATTGTGCAGGAAACCAGCTGGTCTGAAAACCAGTCTTGGTGCTATAGTTGGGAGTTCTTCATTTCTCTGATGACTGCGTGGATTAAGCTTTTACCGGACAGCATGCTTTTCTGCCAATTCTTAAATAGTGTTTAGAATTCTTATGTCCATTCTGTCTGGTATTTTTCCAGCTTTCTAGTTCCTGGTGCATCATTAGACAAGATCAGATTTCCTGCCATCAAAGGTTGATTCCATCAGACACTAGAATTATTGGATTAGACTAGATCTCCTTTAAGAATTGGATCTAACAGCTAAAGGTGCCATATACACTTAGGGCATGATCCCTTGAGTAACACACCATTACTGAAAACCATGTGATCTTAAGAATAAAATCCCTGTCTTAGATAGGTGTATTAAAAGGCCAAAATAAAAATACCTTTAATTTGTTTCTTTATCCTCTTATTTCAGACATAAAATATGTATTAAATATTTAGAATAATAATATAAAAAAGACCCCCCAAAAAATTAAAAAAAATATTGTTCAGTCATTGAGAGAATGGATATAATTGATCTTACTTTAAATCCAGTACTTTTTTTAATTACTTAATGATTCTCTCTCCTGTTTTTACAATTTCAACATTTATCACAATATGTAAGACCTTTAAACCAAGCAATTTCTACCTTGAGTACAAACTTTTGTATTTCCATTTAAAATTTGAACAAAATGCCGTTTATTACATTTGTTAACATATCCATAATATATTAATGAAAACTATTCAAAACTGCAGCCAGCATTGAAAATGATTAACAACCCTACAACAAAACCATGTCCTAGTTCAGATCACAGAACATCCATACTATTTCTTTTTTTAGTAACAGTGACCTTGACCCAACAATCCCAAATACAACCCAAAGCCATCTATTGTAAGACTGAATAACTAATACAAGTTTTACTTGAGAGCCATCACCAGCACTTCAGATATTGTAGTTGCAATATCTTCTGCCTATATGAGCCTCAATATATGAATATCATAACCCCATTGACTTCCCGTGCCTTGTTCATGGTCTCCACAATCTATAGTCAGGCATGTCTATACAGTTAATCATTACCTCTGACAGACAGATAAATTGAGGGACAAAATAAGAAGAAAAGCTCCTTTTATGTAACTGAATTGAGTAAGCGACAGTGTGGCATGTCCTAATTCCCTGTCATTCACATGGTAAAGTCTAGGATAATCCAAATGAGGGAGTCTATCACTCGAGACTAAGTGTTTTGGGGCCAATCTGACGGGCAAGCCTATATTATTTGACAGGAAATTACTTACAGCAACTGTCTTTCTTTAAAAAATACATGTTACTGTCTGACACAGCTGTGCCAGAGATATCGTACCGAGGAAAAAAGTTATTGAAGTTTGTGCGTCACCTAAGATAACCCGTCCTCTGGGAAAATTTCTCTAGTTAAAGGATCACATGTAATAACTGATGCAGAAACTTGATGCTCAGGTCCACATAAAATCACATGGTTTCTGCTTTAAACAGGTCTGATGGTCCCTCAAAACTGCTTTAAAATAGATCTTTTTACAATTTTAACAGAATATTCAAATTAATCTAATGGATTATCCAATGACAACACTGAAATATCATGTGGTCTGTGGATGGTTTGATTTATAGGTTTGAATGTCACCTGTCTGATAGACCTAATGATAGAAGTCTGATAGACCTAATAATTCTTATACAATTTGCTAAGGTAGGATTTTTAAATTCTACTGCTTTCAAAATGAAATTCAGTACCTTAATTATCAATATTTGAATTTTATTAACTCAAAAACAGATCTAGAAATAGTAGCAGAAGCAATAACGTAGACATACATATGGGGATTTTTCAGAGATTTTCACATCAATCCTAAGAAATAAAAATCAATATCAAACAGTATGACAGAGGTTAAAATCAGCAGAAATGATTTATTAGTAGAGAGAAAAACACAAGTGAAATTTAATAAAATATGCTGTTTTTACTTATATAGATTTCCTATAGTTGAAAACAACCTTACATTTTGCCATTTATTTTCATCGAAAATAAGACATAATGCATTTTAAAATAATGACCTAAAATCAACCTTGACCCTTATACCGAATTTTATGATTGTGATACTTGGCCAAAGGGCAAAAATGAAATTTTGTCAGCCAACCATAGTCTCTTGCATATACATGTTAGCCCCAGAGATTAAAAGAAACTTCCTGGGGAACCAAAAGCTATGGTCACCTTAAAAACGTCCCTGTCACAGACAATCCCATATTCGGACTAAAATCCCCGTCAGAACCATTTGTCAATCTCAAGACAGAGGAAGGGCAAAGATCGGCTTTCACACGGCAGTATTGACACCATGTAACCATATCCGTAGCCCTGCACGTCTGCAACAGTGCGTTATCAGTGCTAATTAGAAATCAGTTATTTAGATCTTGTATTCTGCACACTTGTGCAGTCCTGAAGAGCTGTCTTTAATAAGCATCAGATGCATCAAGTGTTACTCTCCTCTTGTGGAGGAGATGTCAGAGGATTAACTGTACATACCATTCGCGCCTCCTTCTCTCCCTAATTGAGATCTAATACAGCGCTTGATGAACACAACATGGGCCTGAAGACAACAATTAGTCATTTAGAGTGAGGATGCCTATTTCTGCAATTGTTACAAGTGTAACATTTTCTGAGACTCAGTGACATCTAACTGTTACGATGACATTAATTGTACACTATGGAACTTGAACCTTTTCTTTAATTTCTGCTGTTTTTAGGCAATTTCACAATATCTTTTGAAACAGAAGATGAATGAGAGAAAATCAAGCAAAAAAGTTTAACATTTGGTATTGAAATGAAACAAACCATAGCTGACACTATAGCCAAACTATTATAAAGTTCACAGGACATTTCTTTCAACTGCAACAAATAAAACTAGAACTATCACTGAAGGTGATTCATACCCCCACCCCCATCTTTGACACAGGATGTATTCACATGACACATAAAACGAATGTTCGCACATAGGATTTGGGCTTATAAGCATACCAAAAAAAAAATTACCACTAAAGGTGATCAATACCCACACCGGAAGTCTGTCATGTGTAGGAATACAGTTTCAAAAGTTTGCGTGAGTGAAAGACTACATGTATGTAAGGTTTAAAGTAAGTGTGAGCAATGGTTCAAAAGTTTTGGACAATGCTAAAAAGTTTTGAAAGACAGACAGATAGACAGAGAGACACACATACAGACACACAGAAGAAAACAATTTGCCCCCAAGATCTGTAGCTGAGGAGAATAAAAATGCAGTCTAATTATGGTTCACATCCATATTTATTGTTTGCAAAAACCTGTCTTTAAGAATTTACATTGTGGTTTTCTTATGCACTGCACTTCCTCTCATCAAGATCAATCTACATATGAAGTTTCATCAACCTAGCTACTTTAGTATTGGAGTTATGCTCCGGACAAAATCAAAAGATTAAAAATGACAAAGGGCAATAACTCCTTTCAAAATACATGCAGAGTTATGGTTCTTGTGCACTGCACTTCCTCTCATCAAGATCAATCTACATATGAAGTTTCATCAACCTAGCTACTTTAGTATTGGAGTTATGGTCCGGACAAAATCAAAAGATTAAAAATGACAAAGGGCAATAACTCCTTTCAAAATACATGCAGAGTTATGGTTCTTATGCACTGCACTTCCTCTCATCATGGTCTATCTACCGATGAAGTTTCATCAACATAGGTACAGTAGTTTTGGAGAAACGCTCCGGACAAATATTTGTAGACCAACCGCCAGACCGACGGACCGACGGACCGACAGGGTGACTCCTATATACCCCCCCAAATTTCATTTGTGGGGGTATAAAAATCTTATTTGAAAAAGAAATGTAGCAAAAAGAACCTCTATGCTTTTTATGCACATGTTCACTTTTTGGCTTACTTCATTTTGTGATTGCCTTATTATCATTCTCGTAACTTTTGGACATGTTACATTTGGCAGATAACCAAGATTATAAGTTTATGTATGTGTCATATGCGGGTTTCCCAAAGTTAAAATTGCTACAATCTATAAATAGAGACTGTGATGTTTACTGAACACTACTGAAACACAGGGTCTCATACTAGTTCCATGGGGCGTATCATTTTGATATGATACGTCCAAAGCAACTTTGAGTTTCTGTGATCAGCAATTGACTGCTTGTTCTGGTACTCTCTTTTTTTTACATACATAACCGAAAACCATTAATTATCATTAGCCTTATATTGGCCTTCAGAGCTCAGTTTGTAATTTAGCAGATGCAGCAATCAATACATAACTCTTTGGAAAAAAAATTGTATAAAACTATTAACGGAATCTGTTCATATATGACACACAGTATTAATCAACATAACAGCCATGTGCCAAAAACAGTTGGTGGTTATGCAACAGATGCTTTGGATAGACCATCTAACAATAAACTCGGCAAACCTTCCTACCAAAAGGAATTTTTATCCTTTAAAATACATATTCAAGGGCCATAACTCTATGCTCACTTGCTAAATACTACCATTAATTAACTACTAGAACCATAGTTATAGACCATGCAAGTTTCAAAAGTGTGGAAACTTAGTGTATGAAAAAAATAAAGATAATGTAAACGGACAATGGATGAGTCTAATAGTGATAAAAAGGCTGGCTAAAATATTCTGTCAAATTGATAAACATTCTCTATTTGGGAACTGAAATTATGCTCAACTGAGCTTTTCTGAACTACAAGCTTAACAGAATGAGCTGATTGGAAGCTGGTTATCGCAGCTCAAAATCAGAAGAATAAACAATAATGTCATGTGAGAAGGAGAGATAAAACTTAACTTCTAATTATCCAGCCTGCCGCAGGATCCCCGTGCTCAATTAATTATACATTGGACCAATCAGCAAGGTACAAATAGAAGACTGATCGAAATTATGCAGAGGCATGGAAAACCATTAAACAGGCTTCCCTTTGACATGGAATTAATTTTGTGTATTTGAGTTTAAAGCGACTGCTATACATACAAACACAGTGTTAATCATTTTGAGCAGACGCAACCATGTAATTTCCTTGAATATTTAATCTAGCTACTAGGGTTTTATTTAGCCAATTGTATACATATTATATGTTGCCATGTCCAATATTTCGCAATATCATAATCCACAGTATTTTATATGACCATGATCTATACCCACAGTATTTTATATGACCATGACCAATATTCACAATATTTTATATGACCATTATCCATATTGACAATATTTTATATAACCATGACAAATATTCACAATATTTTATATGGCCATGACCGATATTCACAATATTTTATATGACCATGACCAATATTCACAATATTTTATATGACCATGACCAATATTCACAATATTTTATATGGCCATGACTGATATTCACAATATTTTATATGACCATGACCAATATTCACGATATTTTATATGACCATGACCAATATTCACAATATTTGATATGGCCATGACCGATATTCACAATATTTTATATGGCCATGACCGATATTCACAATATTTTATATGACCATGACCGATATTCACAATATTTTATATGACCATGGCCAATATTCACAATATTTTATATGACCATGACTGATATTCACAATATTTTATATGACCATGACCAATATTCACAATATTTATATGACCATGACCAATATTCACAATATTTTATATGACCATGACCGATATTCACAATATTTTATATGGCCAAGATTCAAATTCACAATATTTTATATGGCCAAGATTCAAATTCACAATATTTTATATGGCCATGATTCATTTTCACAATATTTCATTTTCTCCAATTGAATTATCTCTGAAACTTGGAAAATAATTAAGAGAAGGAGTCTGGCTTCTATCGGTTTTAAGTTTAATATATCATCACTACAGCTTCTCTCCTTACAAAAATTCAATGAACATTTTCATAGAAAATTTTATTGATAAAGAAAACTTTTCATTAAGGAAAAGAAAAAAGTTTCAATTTGGTTGACTTATCAAAAGAAAGAAAAATATATTCCACCCCTTAAAATTACTGATTTTCATGTACATAACACCAACATTGACCTCTCATCTTCTAAAACTTACCTAATTTGAAAATTAAATTATTAAAAGTATGTTGTACTTTAATTTCAAAAATAACTAGAATCGCTATCGCGATATCATCGGTTTTCGCAAAAGCAATTTACCTCAGTTAACGAGTCGCATGATTCGAAAAACATATTTCTTCGTTCAATTGCTTGTCGAATACTGTTAACAGCGATCTTTCAAACATTTTTGTCGCAATGTTTAAGCAGACCTTTTATCAAGAAGAATACTTTTAAGTATTGCCTGTCTGTCATGTAGTCGCAAACTTGAAAACTTTTTTTATGGACTTCGGGTACTGCAAAATTATATGTGTGTGTTGCTTTATGATGGCGACATACGACAATTGTACTCGATAAACAAGAATTGTAAATGACAAACACCAGTTTAAAATAACACGCGAAAATGTATTATGCCACTCAACTAATGTTGCATAGAAATACTATCATTTTCATGAAATATCCGATTAATTTTTAGTGTTGTTTCAAATTGATGTCACCAATGAACAGAATGCAAAAAATGGCATAAAATCAGACTTCAATTATTTTAGATATAAAGAGTGATTTCAAGCCAAGCGCCCCCTAGCGGCAAAACGAGAAACAAAATTGAGTAAATATTTTCTATTAGGTACCTAGCAATGCAGCAAAATTTCAAACATGTGACTTTTTTCTATCATGGTGATATGCCGTTCACAAAAAAAGGTTAGAAAAATAATAAAAAAAAAACAAAAAAACTAGAATCGCTATCGCGATATCATCAAGTATACAAGTCAAACTAGTCAAACATTCTATTCCTTATATATCGCAATTTGAAGCATAAAAACTGATTCACAATTGTTCTAAAGAGGATCAAATATTGGTCTACTGTAAAATGACGAAATCAAGTCCGATCTTCAAAAACTAAACATCACTAGAAAGGGCTTTTCAAGAACTAAGACTTTTGTTCATATACTTTCAATGAAATATTTTTTGTTTTGGAGGTATTTGGAGCCGAATAAAAACACAATAATCGTAATATGACCTTGACATTTGTAATTTCATTTTACCTTCTTAATTGTGAGGACCTTTCAAACATAACAATACATAACTTGTGAAAATATCATGAAGAATGAACTAAAAATAAAGACAGGAGCGACAAAAAAACATGTTTTTGAAATTTAAATTTTTCCTAAATATTAGTGAAGTTTGACCGTTTCTAGAGGACAAACCATGCATTTCGTAAATTCGCCACCCCATATATTTTGTGCGTATATGTCTTGCAAATCATTTGCAGCTAATCGAATTCTTCTATCTGATCTCTAACAAAAATGGATAGGTTTTTGGTAGACCTACCCTCATCTGCACAGTTTTTTGTGAGGTTCGAACTTTCAACCTTCCGCTAGTAGCTCAAAAAGTTTCAGCCACTCATACCTAGTAACTATCATATTTTATTAGGCTATCAACAAGGAACATAATGCAATAAACCGCATTTGGATCAGACTTTAAGTTTTTTAGTTATAAGTAGAAGAGTGCTTTCAAGCTAAGCACCCCCTACCGGCAAAATGAGAAACAAAATTGATTAAAATTTTACCATTAGGTACCTAGTAAGGCAGCAAATAGTTCAATCAAGTATACAAGTCGCACTAGTCGAACATTCTATTTCTTATATATCACAATTTGAAGCATAAAAACTGATTTATAATTATTCCAAAAAAGGGTCAAAGTTTGGACTGTCGTAAAATGACCAAATCAAGTCCGATCTTCAAAAACTAAACATCAATGGAAAGAGCTCTTGAAGAACTAAAACTTTTGTTCATATACTCTCAAAGAAATATTTTTAGTTTTGGAGCTATTTGGGGCCGAATATAAACACAATTATCGTAATATGACCTTGACCTTTTCATTCATTATTAAATTTTTTTATTGTGAGGCCCTTTTAAACATAACAATACATAACTTGTGAAAATATCATGAAGAATGAACTAAAAATAAAGTCAGGAGCGACAAAAGACATGTTTTTGAAAATTTAATTTTTCCTAAAATTTAGTGAAGTTTGACCGTTTCTAGAGGACAAACCATGCATTTATTAAATTCGTCACCCCATATATTTTGTGCGTATATGTCTTGCAAATCATTTGCAGCAAACAAAACTCTTCTATCTGATCTCTAACAAAAATGGGTAGGTTTTTCATAGACCTACTCTTATTTGCACATTTTTTGCGAGGTTCGAACTCTCAACCTTCCATTACTAACACAAAATTTTTCAGTCACTCATAACTTCACACTATCCTATTTTATTAGGCTATCAACAAAGAACATAATGCAACAAACCACATTTGAATCAGGATTCAACTTTTTGAGTTATGAGCAAAAGAGTGATTTCAAGCAAAGCGCCCCCTAGCGGCAAAATGAGAAAGAAAATTGATTAAAATTATACCATTAGGTACCTAGCAATGCAGCAAATAGTTCAATAAAGTATACAAGTCGCACACGTCGAACATTCTATGTCTGATATATCACAATTTGAAGCATAAAAACGTTTTAACAATTATTCCAAAAAAGGATCAAACTTTGGACTGCCGTAAAATGACCAAATCAAGTCCGATCTTCAAAAACTAAACACCAATGGAAAGAGCTCTTCAGGAACAAAATAGTTTGTCGATAAACTCTTAATGAAATATCTTTAGTTTTGGAGGTATTTCGGGCCGAATAAAAACACAATAATCGTAATATGACCTTGACCTTTTCATTCATTTTTAAACTCTTTAATTGTGAGGCCCTTTCAAACATAACAATACATAACTTGTGAAAATATCATGAAGAATGAACGAAATATAAACTCAGGAGCTACATAAAACATGTTTTTGAAAATTTAATATTTCCTAAAATTCAGTGAAGTTTGACCGTCTCTAGAGGACAAACCATGCATTTATTAAATTCGTCACCCCATATATTTTGTGCGTATATGTCTTGCAAATCATTTGCAGCAAACAAAACTCTTCTATCTGATCTCTAACAAAAATGGGTAGGTTTTTCATAGACCTACTCTTATTTGCACATTTTTTGCGAGGTTCGAACTCTCAACTTTCCATTACTAACACAAAATTTTTCAGTCACTCATAACTTCACACTATCCTATTTTATTAGGCTATCAACAAAGAACATAATGCAACAAACCACATTTGAATCAGGATTCAACTTTTTGAGTTATGAGCAAAAGAGTGATTTCAAGCAAAGCGCCCCCTAGCGGCAAAATGAGAAAGAAAATTGATTAAAATTATACCATTAGGTACCTAGCAATGCAGCAAATAGTTCAATAAAGTATACAAGTCGCACACGTCGAACATTCTATGTCTGATATATCACAATTTGAAGCATAAAAACGTTTTAACAATTATTCCAAAAAAGGATCAAACTTTGGACTTCCGTAAAATGACCAAATCAAGTCCGATCTTCAAAAACTAAACACCAATGGAAAGAGCTCTTCAGGAACAAAATAGTTTGTCGATAAACTCTTAATGAAATATCTTTAGTTTTGGAGGTATTTCGGGCCGAATAAAAACACAATAATCGTAATATGACCTTGACCTTTTCATTCATTTTTAAACTCTTTAATTGTGAGGCCCTTTCAAACATAACAATACATAACTTGTGAAAATATCATGAAGAATGAACGAAATATAAACTCAGGAGCTACATAAAACATGTTTTTGAAAATTTAATATTTCCTAAAATTTAGTGAAGTTTGACCGTTTCTAGAGGACAAACCATGCATTTATTAAATTCGCCACCCCATATATTTTGTGCGTATATATCTTGCAAATCATTTGCAGCAAACAGAACTCTTCTATCTGATCTCTAACAAAAATGGATAGGTTTTTCGTAGACCTACCCTTATTTGCGCAGTTTTTTGCGAGGTTCGAACTTTCAACCTTCTAAAGCTCAAATACTTTCAGCGACACGTAGCTCAAAATCTATCATATTTTATTAGGCTATCAACAAGGAACAGAATGCAAAAAACCGCATTTGAATCGGACCTCAAATAACTGAGTTATTAGCCATTAATAAATTTCATTCAAAACGCCCCCTAGCGGGAAAAGTAAGACATAAATGAAAATTTTCTCAACGTTAGGATCATCTTCAAATACTTGGTAAAAACTGATTAAAATTTCATAAATGTGGCTTTTCTGATCACGGAGATTTGCCGTTAACAAAAAAGGGTTAGAAAAATAATAAAAAAAAAAAAAAAAAAAAAAAAAAAATAAAACAGAAGAAGAACAATAGGTTTTCGCACTGCGAGGTGCGAAAACCTAACTAGAATCGCTATTGCGATATCATCGGTTTTCGCAAAAGCAATTCCATTCAGTTCACGAGTCACATGTTTCGAAAAACATATTTCTTCGTTCAATGGCTTTTTGAATACTGTTGAATACAGTGATCTTTCAAACATTTTTGTCGCAATGTTTAAGCAGACTTTTTACCAAGAAGAATACTTTTAAGTATTACCTGTCTGTAATGTAGTCGCTAACTTGAAAACTTTTTTTACAGACTTCGGGTACTGCAACATCATATGTGTGTGTTGCTTTTTGAGGGTGACATACGACAATTGTACTCGATAAACAACAATTGCAAATGACACACAACAGTATAAAATGACACGCGACAATGCGATATGCCAATTAACATTATAATGAACTAATGTTGCATTGAATTACTATCATTTTCATGAAATATCGCATAAATATTTTAGTGTTGTTTCAAATTGATGTCACCAAGGAACAGAATGCAAAAAATTGCATAAAAATCAGACTTTAATTATTTTAGTAATAAAGGGTGATTTCAAGCCAAGCGCCCCCTAGCAGCAAAATGAGAAACAAAATTGAGTAACATTTTACTATTAGGTACCTAGAAATGCAGCAAATGGTTCAATGAAGCATACAAGTCGCACTAGTCGAACATTCTATTCCTTATATATCACAATTTGAAGCATAAAAACTGATTTACAATTGTCCAAATAGGATCAAACTTTGGACTGCCGTAAAATGACCAAATCAAGTCCGATCTTCAAAAACTAAACATCACTGGAAAGGGCTATTCAAGAACTAAAACTTTTCTTATATACTTTCAATAAAATATTTTTTGTTTTGGAGCTATTTGGAGCCGAATAAAAACACAATTATCGTAATATGACCTTGACCTTTGAAATTTCATTTTAACTTTTTAATTGTGAGGCCCTTTCAAACATAACAATACATAACTTGTGAAAATATCATGAAGAATGAACTAAAAATAAAGTCAGGAGCGACAAAAAACATCTTTTCGAAATTTTAATTTTTCCTAAAATTTAGTGAAGTTTGACCGTTTCTAGAGGACAAACCATGCATTTATTAAATTCGCTACCCCATATATTTTGTGCGTATATGTCTTGCAAATCATTTGCAGCAAACAGAATTCTTCTATCTGATGTCTAACAAAAACGGATAGGTTTTTCGTACACATACCCTCATCTGCACAGTTTTTTGCGAGTTTCGAACTTTCAACCTTCCGTTGCTAGCTCAAAAAGTTTCAGCCACTCATACCTAGAAACTATCATATTTTATTAGGCTATCAACAAGAAACATAATGCAATAAACCGCATTTGGATCAGGCTTAAACTTTTTGAGTTATAAGTAGAAGAGTGCTTTCAAGCTAAGCGCCCCCTAGCGGCAAAATGAGAAAGAAAATTGATTAAAATTTTACCATAAGGTATCTAGCAATGCAGCAAATAGTTCAATCAAGTACGCAAGTCGCACTAGTCGAACATTCTATTTCTTATATATCACAATTTGAAGCATAAAAACTGATTTACAATTATTCCAAAAAAGGATCAAACTTTGGACTGCCGTAATATGACCAAATCAAGTCCGATCTTCAAAAACTAAACATCACTGGAAAGAGCTCTTAAAGAACTAAAACTTTTGTTCATATACTCTCAAAGAAATATTTTTAGTTTTTGAGCTATTTGGGGCCGAATAAAAACATAAGAATCGTAACATGACCTTGACCTTTTCAATTATTTTTAAATTTTTTAATTGTAAGTTCCTTTCAAACATAACAATACATTACATGTGAAAATATCATGAAGAATTAACAAAAAATAAAGTCAGAAGCGATAAAAAACATGTTTTTGAAACTTTAACTTTTCCTAAAATTTAGTGAATTTTGACCATTTGCAGAGGACAAACCATACATTTCTTAAATTCGCCACCCCATATATTTTGTGCGTATATGTCTTGCAAATCATTTGCAGCAAACAGAATTCTTCTATCTGATCTCTAAGAAAAATGGATAGGTTTTTCGTAGACCTACCCTCATTTGCACAGTTTTTTGCGAGGTTCGAACTTTCAACCTTCTGTAGCTCAAATACTTTCAGCGACACCTACCCTCGAAACCTATCATATTTTATTTGGCTATCAACAAGGAACAGAATGCAAAAAACCGCATTTGAATCGGACCTCAAATAAGTGAGTTATTAGCCATTAATACATTTCATGCAAAACGCCCCCTATCGGGAAAAGTAAGACATAAATGAAAATTTTCTCAACGTTAGGATCAAGTTCAAATAAGTGGTAATAACTGATTAAAATTTCATACAAGTGACTTTTTTCTATCATGGTGATATGCCGTTCACAAAAAAAGGTTAGAAAAATAATAAAAAAAAAAAAAAAAAAAATAAAACAGAAGAAGAACAATAGGTTTTCGCACTGCGAGGTGCGAAAACCTAATTATCCATTTAATACATCAGTGCCAGAAAAAAAGCCTTCTCTCTGATAGCAGCAGGATAAAATTTATAACAATCAGTAGAGAACTGGATCCAACTGACAGGTTTGGTGCACCAAGAAATTGCTTTGGGACCAGTCATTGCCTCCTGTCACTCTGTGAAGGGAGTATTTCATATTCCTTCTGGGAGACACTTTCTGCCTTTTTTTTTTAAAGTCTACATCTGGATTTGAAGGGTTCCATTATTTCTTTAGACATTTGAAACTCCAGGACTTACTGAATGGTTCCACTGGGAATCAGCATGTAGCCATACTGTGGAATGCTAGGTGTAATGTCCTTATATTATTTTTTGCATTGAAAGGTTGAGAATAATTCTGCAGAAAATCAGATTAAAGTGTAGCAACTCTCAAATGAGTCTGGCAGTTTCCAAATATATGAAATTTCACTATCTGTGAGCAGTTTCCATACCACAACACCTCCTTAACTTGCAACTTTAAATAACATCTGATATAAAGTAAGCCTCAAACAAAATAACCATATCAATAGAAAGAATATCTCCAGAAACTTTATAACAATTAATTCTTTTCTTGCATCAAATACGAAACCTTGTCATCTTCAATTTTACAACATGACGACTGATAAATACATCATGCTTGCCATGATCTATTCAATTATTAGTTCTAACACCACTGGACAAATCAAATTTTGAGCCAATAATTGCTCCCCAAATAGGGAGCAGTAGTTGGACATGCTTAGTATTCCTTCCATGGTTGGTGCATGGCACTGCAGTACAGAGGGAGGTGTTCGCCAGGCTAGGAGAGCTTCCTCCCTATCTCTTTACAGCTATTGATCCCATATGGCAGCATGGATAATTACTGTTTATGACGGCCAATGAGACGTATCTTCAATTACCACAAGCATCTCTGCAGACGACATATTGACTTCTTGCACTTCCTGTCTCCCGCATGTCTTGGATGGAAGCTAAACTTTTATTTCAGATGTTCAAGGTTGCAAAAAACAAAACAATTGAATTCAAATTAATCAAACCACATTGAAGGACATTAAGTTTATTGACCAAAACATCTTCATGGAATTAATATTTTCATTTCATTTTTTTTCAATGTGTCAAAAATAAATATAATTAAATTAACATAAAAAAAATAAAATTTTCAAACATGAAAGACATCAAACTGTCAATTTTGTGTCTGCTGGAGGGCACTGATTTAAAAAAAAATGTGAAAACAATGAAACTAGAATTACTTCAAGTTAGTTTAGTTTCATTGTTTTCAGTTTGTTTGTTTTTAAACTTCATCGCCATAAATACATCACCATAGTGGTATATTAACATACCCTGCCACATTATCCCAACACTGGGACATGCAAACCTATCCTAAAACTAACTTTATATTCTGAGCACCATACAAGGGCAATTAACCAGTATCATTTTTTAGTGACTTTCATATATTGCAGCCGGGGAAAAAACTTCTGAACTTCCAGTCACAAGGCGGATGCTTAAACTGCTAATTGGCCACTTTGACTGTTATTTAACTTTTTTAACTGAGAAAACAACTTATGACGTAGGTGAGTTAATCTAGTAAAATTGATAAAGAAGTCAATTCTACACCCTTTTATATAATCTCAGATTCTTGGATTCTTGATTTAACAATAGCTAACGTCTACATTAATAATAAATGACTTGACAAAAACACAATAATATCTGGTGATTATCTTATTATGAAGAGCACCACATCTGTAGTCACTGAAATATTTATAAATTTTGTAAAACAACACTTTGAAAAGATACTCTGAGTCTTCAAATATAGTCTTAGTATATTGATGAATGAAAATAGCGACCAAACCTTTGTGAAAATAATTATGTATTTTCATGCCATTGCATTTATGGCTACCTTTTAATCATGGATATTTTAGTGCCATCCATCCTGAATTATATTTGTTACAAACACCAGGGTGCATGAATTATTTAGTTTCCGGTAATAGTAAAGTTTTGAAATTGTGTGTCTTAAGAGCAATGTTCCTTCCAGTACTTTGTGTCATTCACCGGAAATGGTCCAACATTCTGTAAAACACCATGGTACAGTAGCAGATCCAGAAATGCATACTGTATCTGTGGGGGTAGAGGGGGCATATGCTGGGTGGGGGACACATGCTGGAGTAGGCATATGTGGTGGGGGAACATCTGAGTAGGGGCATATGCTGTTTGGACACTCTGGAGGTAGGGGCATATGCTGGGTGGGGGACACATGCTGGAGATAGGGGCATATGCTGGGTGGGGGACACATGCTGGAGGTAGGGGCATATGCTGGTTTGGGGACACATGCTGGAGGTAGGGGCATATGCTGTGGGGAGAAATCAGGCACCAAAGGCCAAAGGTTGACCTTAATCCTCCTATCAGTTGATCTATCAAGCACATTTGTTACTAAGTAATGCAATACATTTGTATACATATTCAAAGTTATGTTTAATGCACCTTAAATTCAATCATGAATTTGGGCCCAGAAACACCCGGTGCCTTCCCCAATCTGGTTTAATCTGCAAAGGTAGTTTTTGCTCTAAGTATGAATCTCAATCATTTAATCTTTATTTTAAGTCATGTTTATATATGTTTAATAAAATTCCTTTTTTTTTTGCTGTTGTATTTTTGCATGATATTTTCGGGGTCTTTTTTCTCTCCCAGAATGTAAAGAAATATTGAAAGACTGAAACAAAACCATTTGTTTTTGCCAAAGTATGAGGTAGCGAAAGCACCTTTTTATTTTGCCAAAGTATGAGGTAGCAAAAGCACCTTTTTATTTTGTTTTGGTGTGTGTGAGTGGACATATCAGTTTTCCATAATAACACTGCAGACTTCAGGGGAGTCCCCTATAGTATAGTTTATCGCAGCACCTTTGTCATGCCTAGTGAGGACAATCTGCTAACATGAATGCATTCAATCATGTCTTTAATGGTATCCTGTATCTCTTACAAAATACAGAATTTAATTAAAAAAATATTTATTGTTTAACAAGGTTACATAGTCATTAACATATGGGAATGCATTTTCTAATGTCTTGTAGCAATTGATTTTCCTTCCGTTTGTTTGAGAATACATTTGTTCCTTTGCAAGACTTCTTAAGGTATTCCTTGGTTGCTATGCATGAAAAGCCTGGTTTTCACCTAGTTGCTATGGAAATGTCACATGTTGTTTATGTTTCTAAGATAACCATTTTACATGTCAGCATGATGGATGAGCAATAGAAACACAGTGTATTCTTGGTAATATTTTCTGGTCAGGAGATGTCATAAAGTTAGTAGAATTTAATGATTTAAAGCCCTTGTTAAGGCAAATATACCATCTATTATACAACTGATATTTGTTCAAATTCAGAAGTTTTAGTAAACATCAAAAGTAGTCATTGTCATGATTAATAATAAGATTATAAGTTTATAGGGTTTAACATCCCACCGACAGTATTTCAGTCATTTGGAGATGATGTCTACTTGAGACAGATAAAGTGCAGCCACACTGCAGTATCATGCTGTAGACCGATCTCCAAGCAGAGTTGTTGTTCGTTCCTCACATAATGACATTGAATAAATACTTTTTGAATCACCATAAAACATGTGTAAAATATTAATTTTGATTGTTATTATGGGAACTATTTCATGCCTTATTTTACTGATGGGAAAATTCCGCAAACACTCGTCTGTAAATGTAAATATCTACAGA
The DNA here is from genome assembly GCA_021229015.1 of Solen grandis. Lineage (NCBI taxonomy): Eukaryota > Metazoa > Mollusca > Bivalvia > Adapedonta > Solenidae > Solen > Solen grandis. The sequence goes on along the minus strand of CM037779.1, from coordinate 44,725,032 downwards.
TTCAGCCGGATATCATTATTTAAGACCAGCTTTTTATTTTCAGAATTTGTAATTTTAATGACCATTCTGATTAGGTTCAGTGGTGCTATTTATTTATATTTCACAGTTTATGGAGCCTATCTAGTTGTCCTTCAATTTAATATTTGAACAACGGTCTGGATGACGTCATATTCAGAGGTGAATGTAATGTAAGCCGATGTGTAAGAGAGTGGCTGTAGACATGTGACTTTATACCACACTCGGTCACATTATCCTGTCACCGGGCCAACCAGTCCTGGAACTACCTTTATATTCTGAGCGCCAAGCAAGGGAGCTATACCAGTACCACTTTTTAAGACTTTTGTATGTTGCGACTGGGATCGAACCAAACTCTTTTAAACATGAATATTATATAATATGAAAGTATATATTTATACATCCCCCACAAACAAGGATTGCAGAAAATATAGGAATTGCTATCCGTTTTTCTGTCTGTCCATTAATCTCATAAGTGCAATTAATCCTTAATTTAGACAGATTTAAATGAAACTTACGAACAGGTAGTACATTATATGAAGATATGCATAAAGGGAGATTACCTACATTTATTTTCAAGGGGAGATTATTGAACATGTACTATATAATATGCATTTCCTGTTGCAAAAGGCAGTGTAGTGGATATACATCAATCAACATCAAGGGGAAGCTCTAAAGTTTGATTTTTATTGATTCTAATAGTGGATGGCAAAAGTTGGAGAAAAACAGAAATTGCAAGAAAAAAAAAACATGAATGTTGCACTATCAATTTCCTTAAAAAAAAATTGAGGTCAAAGACAAACCAGATTATCTGTGACAGATATCCAGTTTCCTCACTGAGTTTGTTCTTCAGTGTGATCTGTTTCGTTTTACCCGCCATATTAGCCTGCCCAAGATGCCAACTGTGCCGCCTTTTTCTCTCAGCAGACGGGCAGACCAGAACTTCAAACCCTTCAGCTTTTACAGGGATGGGATGTCTACCAGACTCGCTGCAACTGATATACATATATATTCACAGAATAAATTACTAATTACATTGTGCTGGAGAAAAGGAAGATACAATCTCAAATTAGCTTCTTCTACTTGTGAAATAAAATGTCAGACTGGTGTCCTATGTTTCTGATAAAACAGTTAATGTCTTAACAGGGATATGTATTCCAGTCCCCTTGGATTAAAAAAGTAGACTGGTTCAAGACGTTTACATCTGTTTTGTCCATTTCTGGCCTTGGTCATTTACATCAGTCACAAGGGAGATGTAAATAGATATCATTAACATATGTTCTTATTGTGAAAATATCTTTCTGTCAAAAGTGATCATCCAAGTTTGAATGATGTGTAAAATCTACGTATGTCTGGTACAATTAATTTATATCCTTGAGGAAAATGATTGTTCATCTATAACTGACATCTATAATTAGAATGAATCAGCTGATTTTTCTTTTGAAGTTTAGCCAACATTTAGAAGTATAAAAAAAAACAAATATATAAGTACTTCAATATTGCAAGAGTATATTAACTGCCAGTAGTCACTTTCTAATTAAATCTGATTCTTGCATTTCTGTACAAAGCAGAAACTGAATATAGGGTGTAGTTCATCAAGACAATGAGAGAAATGCATTATTTTCATTCCCTCAAAATAATAGTTATATCCGTTTTGTTCTCATTTTCTTTGTAAAAACTTTTTTTTTCTTTTTATACAGGTTCAGAAAGAGGTTCTTTAACATCAAATACTTATTTTTCTTGGCAGTTCCTGGATCAGTAAGTAGTACCTAGGAATGTTGTGAAAGAAATGTGCCCCAAACGGGTTCAAACTCAATCCTTAGGATCTGCAGTCAATCAGCTACATCTGAAGCACCACAACATCCCTTATTTTATGTTTAACTTCATGAATATTCAAGTACAAATTAATGATTGAATAAAAATTAATAGACTGAATTCTAAATGGTTTATGAAACATTAATGAGACATTTTTTTTTTCTTTGCCATGCAGACTGTGTAGGATATGAGCTGCAATAGCCCCTCACCGCATGGATTCGAATCCCGGTAGGGTCATTCGGATTTTCATGTCAGGAAGCCTTCCAGCTGGTTTGCGGTAGGTCGGTGGTTCTACCCGGATGCCTCCGTGCATTCGGGGTCTTCCTCCACCTGTAATTAGCTGGACGTTGCTATATGACTGAAATACTGTCGAAGCGACTGTAAAGTCAAATAGTCAAGTCAAGTCAAGTCATTAGCTGCAATACTGTACGAGCAAATAGAGGAGACCACCTTGATCAGAGAGATCCTTCAAGCTCAGTCTCCTCTGTTTGTCAATGTGTCATAACAAGTCTATATGAAACAAAGGGTTGAATAAATAATTGAATATTTACAAATATTTTTGTTATTTTAGTTCTGTGTTCTCCATCATATCTGATTAAATGAATTGCTGATATTGATCATCCAAATGTATGCAAATCTGAGGCAGACAGCACTTCTAAATGAAAAGTAAGTAATTTGACTTAAAAAGTTACACCACTGAAATGTGTGCTGATTGAAATATGATATGTATTGAATAAGAATTGAAATAATTAATCTATATTGGTAGTAATTGATATAGAATTAAGCATGTATAACTTGTGTGCAGCAAATGAATCAAATAATAGAGCACACAGATATCAATTTTCTGTAATCATTTACATTTAAAATTTATTGACATCTGTTATTTCAATTCAATCACAGATTAATATCAGGTTGCATTGAAAAAATGGCTGAAACCATTTTCTCACAAATACAATATTCAATATATGTAGTAATACAAATCTTATTTTCAAGATTAATTTTAAAGATTATTTTACATTTAGAATAACAATTTTCCCCAAAACAAAAATATATGTATCATACACACTGATGAATATCTTTGAGGCAAGAAATTGGTAAATTAAACACTTTTTATATTTTTAGGTAGTTGTATATCTTGTACACATATAATCATATTTTTATCTTTTATTGTTATAAATAAGGTTAAATAAAAGATATATATATTTTTAAACGTCTGTGTAATTTATTCTCTACAAGTGGCAAAAAACAATATATACTCATGGCAAATGAGCCAGATACAGAATTGCAGATGAGACTGGACATTGTGTCTGCTTCAATTCCCTGACAGGCGGCCATTAAGGATGTGATACCTTGATGTGGTTGGCCGAGTCTTGGCCTTTAGTTAAAATCCCTTTCAGTCATTATATAGAGGTTGGATGGGCTGGGGAAAGAAGATACAATATGAGCTGGAGCAAGACCAGGCTGGTCTCCAGCAATAAATCAATCTGGGTCTAGGCTCCTTGATGGCTGAAGATATAGCTCTGTACCTTGATTCCAGTGTCTGTGAAATTGTACATACAGCTTTTTGTAAAGCTTAAAAGGGAAATAGAATTTTCAGTTAATCATGGAAAATCAATTTGATATATCAGTATCAATGAACAACAAAATACCATGTTTTATAGAGTCCACAACAGATTCCACAGTTAAATGCAACCGTAACATGGCCTCTATTTTTCAAAACATTTAAGGCATTTGTAAGAACACACTACAAGTAACATTCCTAATTTTCTGCATTCTACACCAAGAAATTGCAAAATTGTAGTTTTCCCATGTTTTGAAATAAAGAGAATCGTATATTGAGAAATTGTAAGTTTAGAGATGTGTTCACACATCATGTTTCAGCTAGATATGTCTGTCATAGAGGTTTCTTGACAAGTCTTTTGGGGCAATTGCACTTTATTGCTATGCATTGTTTTCCACTCATGTACTGCACTAACCACTACTTGACCTAGCAACAGACACACACCTGTGACACATGTGTGTAAAACATTACATATTGCTTCAATGCAATCTAGCCTAATTTTAATGATAAATTATCATATATAGCATTGTAACAATATAAAATTGCTGTTGTATCTTATATATTTTTATTTCTAAAAAAAAAAAAAAAAAAAAAAAAAACATGGAGCTAGTGAACTCTATATGTCACTCACAATGCCAATAACATACACACATATCATATGTCTAACATACTAATTAGAATAATTGAATTCTCTGACACTTTTGATTATCAGGGTGTTATTTTTTCTCTCTAAAAAAATATCATTTGCCCTTTATGAGCTATCCTTACTTGCAGACGCAAAAAAAACACAGTTCCAAATGACAATAGTTTTTAGGTGATGAAAAATAATATTTCACGAAGAGAAGACCCCAAGGGTACAGTTTTGGAAGTGTTACAGTAGTTTTATTGCTTTATACTTTTTTCATGCATAAAAAATGACTACTTCAGGTTTGGGGGTATTGAGAGATGAACAAGATTAATGGCTGTATTTTTGTTACCTTGGCGACCACAGTGGCTGTGGACCAGTCTCCATGGAGAGTTTGTCCATGGATATTTATCACACAGAAATTTTATAAGCCCCATTATGGTCCAGCGGAGTGTTGCACAATGTCCCTAAAGTGGAAAAAAGTATCACTTATTGTAATTCCAATTCCTGGCTTTTAGTAGTCTGTATGTTTTGAATGGTATCTGCTTTTACTACTCCTTATTACACCCAATTCACCCTGCAGATGGGGTCTGAAGTGGGTATATCAGGTACAAGAGTCAGTATAACAGTCAGATCTGTATTATGGGACTTACCTGCCAAGGGACTGGTACAATGGATTACTACCTTCATTAACTTAACCAATTCCCTCATATAGACTCATTTTGACATACTCAATAGGTACCACATAAAGCCTGATCTGCAGAAAACCACAGTTAAACCTTACCAAATTTAATTATGAAGGTTTCATTTCCAGACCATTGAGGAGCAGCGAACAGCATAAAACCTGAGTAACTCGCAGGCTGATCTGGTTTTATGTTGTTCACATAGGTCTTTTCATGGTTTCCTCTATGAGGGAAAGGGTTTAGTATTACTTAGCACTGTTATTGGAATTTGACCCTTATCAGTGGTAAAGTGGATAGAGCTTTGCCTCTTAAACCCAGTATTTGAGCCACAGGCAGCATATTCCAAAATCATTCATATCTCCCGGACTTGGAACTCAGCACAAAAGGGTAGTTCCAGGTCTGGTGTCAGAACTGGGTATGGTGCCATGCTGTCTACAGTTAGGCAGCACTATTTCTCTCACACAGACAGAGACCCAAAATGACTTTGATTCTGTTGTTGGGACGATGCACCCAAGTCAACAATTTATCTTATTGCATAGTATGTAGGTAGAGGAGAAAGTCTCGACAATTAATTCCTCTCCTTGTCACAAATCATGCAATCCAAAGATTCATCACTTGTCTCACCGAGACTGCCGCACTTCACTTTCACTGCTTCATTGCTTTGAAATCACTGATCTAAGATGCTGCTTTTTTCCCAAACATAATTTTTTTCATGAATTTTTTTAATTAGTCCTATAAGTAACTTTTTCTGGTATTGATATACATCTTATATCTTATCATTATGAACTGTTGTTTTGGAGTTCTCAACATCCTTTAAAGTCTTATTTTTAAACGTTTGACTGATATTTTAAATTCCTGACAAATTTGTCTCCAGTCTATCAATTAATTTCAAAAGACCGAATACATTTTTTTTTCAGGAGCCTTCTCTGATTTGCATGTTACATGTCCTCTAATTCTGCAATGAAATGTCAACCATAGTTGTTTGGTATGTCCATAAAGTTGAGGTCTACATCTTTTTTATTGATGAGACTGTGCATGGAATTACATCATGAGAAAATCCATACTTAACCATGCAGACCGATGAGATTCTGTACAAATGTAACTTAAATTTAAAATAACTCAGCAAATAAATGCAAGCAGTCCAATTTAATTTGTCTGAACAGCACTAACACCACAGAGAAAAAGGCAAGACGACACATTAAAATGTGACACAGAGCCCAGTAAATGGTGCCGTAAGTTCTTACGCTTGACTGTATTTGTACATTAAGTTGCTCCGTTCAACAGAACAATTGCGCAGAATAGTTTTCACATCTATTACTGTCTAGTCTGATTATCGTGTTCGCTTATATGCATACTCTGATGGGTTACCCTTCTCTGACGCACAATGTGGAAATGATAAACTTGATTTTCCATTGATTTCCCGACCAGTCCCTTGTAATGGTCAATTCCATCCCAGTGTGTTAAGAAGAACTTCATGGACTTCAAGGAGTTAAAGACTTTGTGCAATGACATGCAAGAATAATGACTTAAGATTTATAACCATAACTCCGAAAATAAACTTCTATTTCTGGGGAAATAAACAATCATTACTTCCTAGCCCTAAAGGAGTGTCTTAATGATTGCTTGTGGTTTTTAGTTGGGAAATTTGGCTCTCTGATACTGTGGCTTAAGAGCAATTGCACTGCTTCTACTTCCTGCTCTTCGGAATACTGAAGTAATAATGTATGGAATATTGCAGTATTCATGTCCTAAATATTACAGTATCTGTGTCTGGAATATTGCAGTATTCATGCCTAAATATTGCGTATGTCTGGAATATTCAGTATTCATGCCTAAATATTCAGTATCTGTGTCTGGAATATTGCGTATTCATGCCTAAATATTGCAGTATCTGTGTCTGGAATATTGCAGTATTCATGTCCTAAATATTGCAGTATCTGTGTCTGGAATATTGCAGTATTCATGTCCTAAATATTGCAGTATCTATGTCTGGAATATTGCAGTATTCATACCCTAAATATTGCAGTATCTGTGTCTGGAATATTGCAGTATTCATGTCCTAAATATTACAGTATCTGTGTCTGGAATATTGCAGTATTCATGTCCTAAATATTGCAGTATCTATGTCTGGAATATTGCAGTATTCATACCCTAAATATTACAGTATCTGTGTCTGGAATATTGCAGTATTCATGTCCTAAATATTGCAGTATCTGTGTCTGGAATATTGCAGTATTCATGTCCTAAATATTGCAGTATCTGTGTCTGGAATATTGCAGTATTCATGTTCTAAATATTGCAGTATTGATGCCTGGAATATTGCAGTATTCGTGTCCTAAATATTGCAGTTTCTATGTAATATTGCAGAATCTGTGTCCGTAATATTGCATTTTTACTGTCTAGAATATTTCAGTAATAAAATTCCCCTTAGATAACTTTCAGTTTTGTATGTGATGTATCTTAAACTTAAAGCAACAGGCAGTACTTCTATTTCAAAATAATTATTTGAATAAACCTTTCATTTTATATAACTATTATTAAGCAACTATCTTGCAGTGCAGTAAACTATCGTTTATAGTTAGGGATGGGATATTTAAATGTTATCAGACACCATCCCGTCTTCGTCCATTTAGTAGTCAAAAGGAAAACTGAATATAGAGAAAAATTACAGACAAAACACTGCAGCAGTATGGTTTGCCACTGGAAGCAGGAACTTGCACTGTGGGAGTGTAGGCTTACTTGGAATAACACTGCAGCAGTGTGGTCTTACTCTAGCAGTAATAATAACAATGCAGCAGTGTGGTCTCATGCTAGCAACAGGAAATAACACTGCAGCAGTGTGGTCTCATGCAGGCAGCAGGAAATAAAGCTGCAGCAGTGTGGTCTCATGCTGGCAACAGGAAATAACACTTCAGCAGTGTGGTCTCATGCAGGCAGCAGGAAATAACACTGCAGCAGTGTGGTCTCATGCTAGCAACAGGAAATAATACTGTAGTAGTGTGGTCTCATGCTAGCAACAGGAAATAAACTGCAGCAGTGTGGTCTCATGCTAGCAACAGGAAATAACACTGCAGCAGTGTGGTCTCATGCTAGCAACAGGAAATAACACTGCAGTAGTGTGGTCTCATGCTAGCAACAGGAAATAAACTGCAGTAGTGTGGTCTCATGCTAGCAACAGGAAATAACACTGCAGCAGTGTGGTCTCATGCTAGCAACAGGAAATAACACTGCAGCAGTGTGGTCTAATGCTAGCAACAGGAAATAAAGCTGCAGTAGTGTGGTCTCATGCTAGCAACAGGAAATAATACTGTAGTAGTGTGGTCTCATTCTAGCAACAGGAAATAACACTGCAGTAGTGTGGTCTCATTCTAGCAACAGGAAATAACACTGCAGTAGTGTGGTCTCTTGCTAGCAACAGGAAATAACACTGCAGCAGTGTGGTCTCATGCTGGCAACAGGAAATAAAGCTGCAGCAGTGTGGTCTCATGCTTACAACAGGAAATAACACTGCAGTAGTGTGGTCTCATGCTAGCAACAGGAAATAATACTGCAGTAGTGTGGTCTCATGCTAGCAACAGGAAATAAAGCTGCAGTAGTGTGGTCTCATGCTAGCAACCGGAAATAACACTGCAGCAGTGTGGTCTCATGCTAGCAACAGGAAATAAAGCTGCAGCAGTGTGGTCTCATGCTAGCAACAGGAAATAAAGCTGCAGTAGTGTGGTCTCATGCTAGCAACAGGAAATAACACTGCAGTAGTGTGGTCTCATGCTAGCAACCGGAAATAACACTGCAGTAGTGTGGTCTCATGCTAGCAACAGGAAATAACACTGCAGCAGTGTGGTCTCATGCTAGCAACAGGAAATAAAGCTGCAGTAGTGTTGTCTCATGCTAGCAACTGGAATAACACTGCAGCAGTGTGGTCTCATGCTGGCAACAGGAAATAACACTGTAGCAGTGTGGTCTCATGCTAGCAATAGGAAATAACACTGCAGCAGTGTGGTCTCATGCTAGCAACAGGAAATAACACTGCAGCAGTGTGGTCTCATGCTGGCAACAGGAAATAACACTGTAGCAGTGTGGTCTCATGCTGGCAACAGGAAATAACACTGTAGCAATGTGGTCTCATGCTAGCAACAGGAAATAAAGCTTTAATACCTGATGGATTTCTTATATACTGGATAACATTTATGACAGATTTTTCCACTGTCTACTGTCTTTATGATTATGACAATTTCAGAGAAAGTGCAATAGTTAAGCAGGTGTTACACTGATTGTGTATGTCCTTTGAAACATGTGTTCTTTTGTGTATTTTTTTCAAAATAAAGTTGAATTCCTTTTTTCAAATTAAAAAAAATAAAAGGAATGTTTTTTCTTCATTTTTAGATTTTAAATTTGTATATTCTCTGCGGAGTTGTTATTAAGTAATTTTGGGAACTTTTGCTCTGAGATAATTAGAGTGCTGCCTCACTATGATATCATGCTATAGTATAAATTGTATGATACCACATCTAGTCACATCCTGACACCAGGCCTTACAGTCATGGCCTTACCTTTGTATGCTAAGTACCTAACAAGAGTTTTTAAAGACTTTAGCATGTTGCAGCTGGGGATCAAACCTCTAACTACCCAGCTGGCAAGTTCTTTACCTTCCATCCCCGGTGACTGAGTGGTTGGAGCATATGCTTTGGGAGAGTGAGGTCATGGGTTTGATCCCCAGCTGCAACATACCAAAGTTGTAAAAAATGGTACTGTTATAGCTCCCTTGCTTTGTGCTCAGCATATAAGGTTAGTTGCAGGACTGGTTGGCTCGGTGTCAGGATAATGTGACTGGGTGTGGTATCATGCCACATGTCTATGGTGTGATACTGCATTATGGCAGCACTATATCTGTCTCAAGTAGACATTGTCTCCAAATGACTAAACTAGATGTGGGTGTTCCTCGGAACACTTGTGTCGCCTGCATTTAAGCATGTTTGATGAAAGAATTGACTAGAAAATCGATCTTTTGACAAATTATTGATAAAGCATAATCTATTTTGTGAGGTACAAAATAACACCAAATTATAAAAATCTTGACAACAAATACAAGAAAATGAAGATTATGGTTCTTGTGCATTGTACTTCTACACATCATAGTGTATAATTTGGTATATTGGCAAGTTTGTAGTAATCCAAACTGTAATATTTAGTACCAGACCAGACCAGGCAAGAGTCCACCAGACAGGCAAGTGTGAAAAATAACAAAGAGGAATAACTCTGAAAATGTTAAAGTCAGAGTTATAAATCTTGTGCACTGCACTCTGCCTCATTGAGTTTGATCGACCTACAAAATTTCAAGTTGATACCTCAAAATATTTTCAAGTTATATTTTCAAGTTGATACCTCAAAATATTTTCAAGTTATATTTTCAAGTTATGCACTAAACAAAAATTATGTTTGAAAATCAACGAAGGGAAAAAACTTAGAAAATATATAAGTAACGGTTATTATTCTTCTGCACTGCACTCCAACTCCATGAGATCTCTCCAATTATGAAGTTTAGCAATACCTCACATACCTTTTATGTTACGCTTCAAACAAAAATAGTCAAAGTCTGAGGATCAACAAAGCACATACCTTTCACGTTACGCTCCGAACAAAAATAGGCTAAGTCTGAGAATCAACAAAAGGCAATAACTCAGTAAAAAAGAAAGTCAGTGTTCTCATTCATTAGCATTGCACTTCACATCAATGTGATTTATCTACCTAAAAAGTTTCAAGTCAGTACCTCAAATACTTTTCAAAATATGCCCCGGAAAAAATTAAGTCTGAAAATTTACAAAGGGTAATAACTCAGAAAATACGAAAGTCAGAGTTATCATTCTTGTGCACTGCACTCCACCTCAATGTGATCTATCCATGTTTTAAGTTTCAAGGTGATACCTCAAATACTTTTCGAGTTATGCTCCGGACAAGAAAGTGTGACGCCGACGACGACGCCGACGGACAAAGTGATCCCTATGTGTCTGCCATGCTATGCAGGCGACACAAAAACTGTCGGTGGACATTAAACACAACAAACAAACAGATCTGTACTTTCTAGTGAAAATGAACAGATAAACTGGTATCATGCCACATTCTTGTGGTATTATTTTGCAGTATGATGGCAAATGGTCTCAAATTTATATCATACTGTCTATTAGATGACTAATGCCTAAAATCCAACAAAAACACAAACCATTGAACTGTCCACATGGCTCAAAGCCAACATGTGCAGCATTTTCACTTTCTAAACATTTAAGCCAGCAGTTTTGATAGTTTGTGTTCAAATCGTTGTGGCAGTGTCTGGGTTTAGAAAAGCTCTGCAGATTTTGACAGATGTATAAGCTGGCTTTCCCAGATTGACACTTGGAGAGTCAGGATTAATGTTTCTCTTGAAACTTGTGTGAACTGGGAGGCAATTTCTTGCTCATAAAGATGCTGTTAGTTGGCCCTATTGAATGCATTTGTTTATCCAACCTGAAAACCTGGAGATATTGGAAAAATCAGAAAATTGAGGGAAAATTTCTGTGTGAAAATTTGGAGCATGCTGCTCTCTTTTTTATATTGTTTTTATTCTCAATTTAGAGCTGGCCATTCCTTTGCTCTTGTTCAGTCCTGTGATAAAAACATAACACAACTTTATAACCACAGTCACATTGTCTCCAGTTGGTGGGAGGGTAAACAAACACCAAACAGCCTGAAAGCAATTTGCAGGCTGATAGGTTTTATTCTGTTTAATTCCTATTTATGAGGTGAGACAGTAAAAACCCTGATCACACTGACATGTCAAGTCTCATGTGGTATTATGCAGGTCTCATCTGTATCATGCCAGGAGGTCATGGACTTGATACCAAGTTGTTTGAACTATATCAAACAGGGGTCAGTAAAATGATATTGGAAATAACATCTCTCTGTCCCATGTAATTAGAAGTAACGTTAAAACCTATATACTCAAGTGTAAAAAAAAATATGTCATGCGATATTTTCATTATTTGTGAATTGGGGGATTTACTGAAATCTGCGCACTACTAGATAATTTTTTGACTGACTAGAAGATAAACTTACTCGCATGATATTCAAATTTGTATGTATTTGTTTGTCAATTTATCATGACTAGGCATATTTCATAATTTTGTGCTCTTTCTAATACTTGAATATTACTAATAGAATTGAAACCAAAACATTAATTTTGAGACTGTCCAATTAGTTTTAAAAGACATTTATTTATTCACAGATATTGTATTGTCACCTATCAAAATAAGTTAAATATTTTCAGTTAATACTAACAACAAAGATAAAATATACCTTTTAGATTTATAGAAACACATCTTGTCCATTCAGTCCAAAAGGGGACAAACAATAATGACTATTTGTTCTATACCATATTCATAACAGATTGATGAAATTACTTTTGATGTTTGTAATTCAAATCTGAAAACATTAAAATCAATTTACAACCAGTAATAAATTTTGTTCCTTCAGAATCTGCTACAAACAAGACAAATCATAAATTCAATAAACTAAAAAAAAATATATCAGGAGTTTCAGATTAAAGCATTAATGGAAGACATTTTTTATTCTCTATTTTTGTAAATTTCAAGAATTTGATATCTAAAAGAGGAAATTAATTCAGATCCTTTATCATTGTTTTCAACTAACCGATTTTCCTGTGTCCCAATGGAGCCTTTATCTGACTACAATCTTGCCATGTCTGACAGGAAGTTCATTAGGAGAAAGGTCAAGGTCACAGTTGCCAATCAATATGTAATTAGGATGATGGAATGTTATGATTCTTTATGATTTTCCTCAGCTGTTTTTATGATGACAACAATGATAAAACTGTGATAATGGGCCTGATATTTTAAGTCTCAGATGACAAAAGTACTGGAGAAAGGATTACCATGGGAATATTTTCAAGGACAAGTCTGTATGCTTTTTCTCTTCATGCTCTCCTCTTTTTTTTTAAAAAAAATCTTAAGAAAAACTGTGTTAAAATGGATTTGGCTATCATCAGTAATTATGTTGAACAAATTTCAAAATGTAATTAGGTAAACAAAAAATGTCCATGCATTCAGATCTGATAAAAAAAAATTGTAGTAAGATGTATATAATTTATTCCTTTATTCCACTATATAATCCAAAAGTACTTTCAGCGCAAAACAGAAATCGAATCGAGATGGCAAAACTCCATATATATTGATTTTATTTTTTTATATCTACAACATATAAAGCAAAAAAGTTACACATTACAATCATCTCTCTAAAAAATCCAACCAGACATTCATCCAATTGATCTTTCCAACTGTCTTTGCTGTTATTAAAATTAATGTGCTGCCTATATATACCTAGTATTAGGGATTATTTTGTCACTTGCTCATAACAGTTTCACAGTTGCTCACAACAGCTTCACAGTCAGTTTGCACATAACAATTTCACAGTCACAGCTTCACAATTGTTCACAACAGTTTTACAGTTGTTCATAACAGTTTCATGGTCAGTTGCTCAATTTTAAACCCAACAGATTTATAATTGTTTTACATTCAGTTGCTCACAAAATTTTTACAGTCAGTTGCTCATTATGTTTTCACAGTTGCTCACAAAAGTTTCAGAGTCAGTAGCTCACACCTGTTTCAGAAACATTTGATTAAACCAGGCAGCAGTGTAATGAATGGATTATATAATTAATCACTTCGAATATTTCTGTAAACAAATGAACAAACCACTGCTGTTAATAAACAATGCAAACCAATACTGTGGTGTTCATTCCAAACTACCCCCTCAAAAATAAAAGAAAATAAACAAAGTAGGGAGATATGGCTAAAAAAAACTGTGACACGTGTAATTGTTATCTACGGACCTTCCATCATTTCTGCTAGCCTGCTAAATTGATTCTCTCCCATATAAAACCCTTCAGGAAAAGTGACATGCTCTTAAAACAATGAGAGCCATTGATCAGATTGCTAACACCTATAACCATGGAATAAACAACCAATTAATCGTCATGACAACCGCCTGTCATCGCCAGGTGTCATTATCCAATCCACCATGACTTGTACACTAACAGCAGCATGAGGTCATCTGAGGTCAAGTGGTCAGCCTGAAATGACCACGTCTCCTGATCAAGAACTGACCGCTGCCCAGACAATGACCACTGGCTTTGCGGTACTCCCCCAGGGAGTCTTGAGACAGTATATCATTGTCTAATTATCAGTAATCCGTCCAATTGTCCATGTCTAATTATTGGAGATGAAGGCAGGTCAATAACTCAGCAGGGGAGGACTCTCACGTGCAGCAGATCTGTCACCAACAAGTGCCATCTTCCTGATGTACAGCAATGGCTTACAGCTAGTCTGCAGGCTTGCCTGATTTTATCTCAAAAATATCAAATGGGAATATTGTTCAGTCCTGTGATAAAAACATAACACAACTTTATAACCAGTCACATTTTCTCCAGTTGGTGGGAGGGTAAACAAACACCAAACAGCCTGAAAGCAATTTGCAGGCTGATTAGGTTTTATTCTGTTTAATTCCTATTTGTGAGGTGAGACAGTAAAAACCCTGATCACACTGACATGTCAAGTCTCATGTGGTATTATGCAGGTCTCATCTGTATCATGCCAGGATGTCATGGACTTGATACCAAGTTGTTTGAACTATATCAAACAGGGGTCAGTAAAATGATATTGGAAATAACATCTCTCTGTCCCATGTAATTAGAAGTAACGTTAAAACCTATATACTCAAGTGTAAAAAAAAATATGTCATGCGATTTTTTCATTATTTGTGAATTGGGGGATTTACTGAAATCTGCGCACTTTGTAACTAGATAATTTTTTGACTGACTAGAAGATAAACTTACTCGCATGATATTCAAATTTGTATGTATTTGTTTGTCAATTTATCATGACTAGGCATATTTCATAATTTTGTGCTCTTTCTACATACTTGAATATTACTAACAGAATTGAAACCAAAACATTAATTTTGAGACTGTCCAATTAGTTTACAGACATTTATTTATTCACAGATATTGTATTGTCACCTATCAAAATAAGATAAATATTTTCAGTTAACCCTTTCCCTCATAAAGGATACCATGAAAAGACCTATGCGAACAGCATAAAACCAGATCAGGTTTTATGCTGTTCGCTGCTCCTCAGTGGTCTAGAAATGAGGATTTTGTAATTAAATTTGGTAAGGTTTGAGTTTGAGTTTCTGCAGATCAGGCTTTATGTGGTACCTATTAAGTGCGTAAAAATGAGTCTAAGGGAGGGAAAGGGTTAATACTAACAACAAAGATAAATATACCTTCTAGATTTATAGAAACACATCTTGTCCATTCAGTCCAAAAGGGGACAAACGAATAATGACTATTTGTTCTAATACCATATTCATAACAGATTGATGAAATTACTTTTGATGTTTGTAATTTGAAATCTGAAAACATTAAAATCAATTTACAACCAGTAATAAATTTTGTTCCTTCAGAATCTGCTACAAACAAGACAAATCATAAATTCAATAAACTAAAAAAAAATATATCAGGAGTTTCAGATTAAAGCATTAATGGAAAACATTTTTTATTCTCTATTTTTGTAAATTTCAAGAATTTGATATCTAAAAGAGGAAATTAATTCAGATCCTTTATCATTGTTTTCAACTAACCGATTTTCCTGTGTCCCAATGGAGCCTTTATCTGACTACAATATTGCCATGTCTGACAGGAAGTTCATTAGGAGAAAGGTCAAGGTCACAGTTGCCAATCAATATGTAATTAGGATGATGGAATGTTATGATTCTTTATGATTTTCCTCAGCTGTTTTTATGATGACAACAATGATAAAACTGTGATAATGGGCCTGATATTTTAAGTCTCAGATGACAAAAGTACTGGAGAAAGGATTACCATGGGAATATTTTCAAGGACAAGTCTGTATGCTTTTTCTCTTCATGCTCTCCTTATTTATTTTTTTAAAAATCTTAAGAAAAACTGTGTTAAAATGGATTTGGCTATCATCAGTAATTATGTTGAACAAATTTCAAAATGTAATTAGGTAAACAAAAAATGTCCATGCATTCAGATCTGATCAAATTGTAGTAAGATGTATATAATTTATTCCTTTATTCCACTATATAATCCAAAAGTACTTTCAGCGCAAAACAGAAATCGAATCGAGATGGCAAAACTCCATATATATTGATTTTATTTTTTTATATCTACAACATACTGTAAAATCATAATATTTCGTGGGGGATTAATATTCGTTGATTTCGTGGACGCCGCTAGCCACGAATATATGTCCCCATGAAAAGTTTTCATTTATCATGTCAAACAGCTCGCCGATAATGACGACCTTCTCACATACCCCAACAGACTCGAGTAAATTGAGTTCAATAATATATATAGTTTATGTTCTGGAATATAATGTATTAAAAAGCAAATAAACAAATCGCCAAAGAAAACTTCATAAAGTTAGTTGTGTTACTTTTTGTGCTTAATGTACAAGTGCAACTAATTTTGAGTTGGTTTCCACCATTATTTACAGTACTCAACCCACTTTTGTTTATACTGCGGTCGCTGTACTAGTCGTGTTTTATGGTACATAGGTTTATAATATATACATGATATATGTACATGTATATATATTTCTCGTTTTATCCTTTCATTTGTGAAGTTTTGCTTCATTACAAATTGTGTCATAATTTTTTTGAGTACACGAGTGTCTTCAAGTTCCTGCGTAGATAAGCTGCATGGGTAGGAGAGATCCACCCTGTATTATGGCCAATATAACACAGTGATTTGTCGTTGTCATCAAGACGACTGATTGACACCTGCTGTGCCCTCATTGTCCACTTGCCCCCAGGCACTACAGGACATCCTGTCTAGCCCCAGTTGATGACGAGTGGGTCTGGGATATCGTGCTGTGCCACAACTGTAGTGACCTCGTTTTTTATCCTAAGCAATAAATGACCGAAATATTACGAAAATTATATAGCCACAAGCTTAGATTTTTTTTACACTTACTTTGGTCTGATTAACGCTCCCTAAAAGTAAGTTCTGAAAACAGATCTTAACATATACTAAATGTCATGTCATTAACATATTATGATCAATATTAGGCTGCATTCTTTTCAACTTCAATTTTGTAAAGGTCTTCAAATCAACGTCCAGATAACGTTGAAATAAATAAATAAATAAAAAAAAAAAATTTTAACGCACGAATCCACGAATTCTTGTCCCCACAAACATGTTTTTTTCACTGAATCCACGAAATTTCATCCCCACAAAATAAAATGATTTCACAGTATCAAGCAAAAAAGTTACACATTACAATCATCTCTCTAAAAAATCCAACCAGACATTCATCCAATTGATCTTTCCAGTCTTTGCTGTTATTAAAATTAATGTGCTGCCTATATATACCTAGTTTTAGGGATTATATTGTCACTTGCTCATAACAGTTTCACAGTTGCTCACAACAGCTTCACAGTCAGTTTGCACATAACAATTTCACAGTTGCTCACAACAGCTTCACAATTGTTCACAACAGTTTTACAGTTGTTCATAACAGTTTCATGGTCAGTTGCTCACAACAGTTTTACAGTTGGTCACTCACAACAGTTTCACGGTCAGTTGCTCACAAGTTTCACATTTGCTCACAACAGCCTCACATTCAGTTGCTCACAAAATTTTTACAGTCAGTTGCTCATTATGTTTTCACAGTTGCTCACAAAAGTTTCAGAGTCAGTAGCTCACACCTGTTTCAGAAACATTTGATTAAACCAGGCAGCAGTGTAATGAATGGATTATATAATTAATCACTTTGAATATTTCTGTAAACAAATGAACAAACCACTGCTGTTAATAAACAATGCAAACCAATACTGTGGTGTTCATTCCAAACTTAACACCCCCTCAAAAATAAAAGAAAATAAACAAAGTAGGGAGATATGGCTAAAAAAAACTGTGACACGTGTAATTGTTATCTACGGACCTTCCATCATTTCTGCTAGCCTGCTAAATTGATTCTCTCCCATATAAAACCCATCAGGAAAAGTGACATGCTCTTAAAACAATGAGAGCCATTGATCAGATTGCTAACACCTATAACCATGGAATAAACAACCAATTAATCGTCATGACAACCGCCTGTCATCGCCAGGTGTCATTATCCAATCCACCATGACTTGTACACTAACAGCAGCATGAGGTCATCTGAGGTCAAGTGGTCAGCCTGAAATGACCACGTCTCCTGACCAAGAACTGACCGCTGCCCAGACAATGACCACTGGCTTTGCGGTACTCCCCCAGGGAGTCTTGAGACAGTATATCATTGTCTAATTATCAGTAATCCGTCCAACTGTCCATGTCTAATTATTGGAGATGAAGGCAGGTCAATAACTCAGCAGGGGAGGACTCTCACGTGCAGCAGATCTGTCACCAACAAGTGCCATCTTCCTGATGTACAGCAATGGCTTACAGCTAGTCTGCAGGCCAGTAACATTATAAAGTAAACCAGAACAGGTCTTGAGTGTCTGGAAAGTGTTTAAAACACTGGCTTTTCTGGGTGTCAGGAAAGTGTATTGTATCAAGATAGTGTAGTGGTTAACACACTGACTTATCTGGGTGTCTGGATAGTGTAGTGGATAACACAATGGCCTATCTTGCTGTCAGGATAGTGTAGTGGTTAACACACTGGCTTATCTGGGTGTCTGGATAGTGTAAAGGTTAACACACTGGCTTATCTGGGTGTTTGGATAGTGTAGTGGTTAACACACTGGTTTATCTGGGTGTCTGGATAGTGTAGTGGTTAACACACTGGCTTATCTGGGTGTCTGGATAGTGTAGTGGTTAACACACTGACTTATCTTGGTGTCAGGATAGTGTAGTGGTTAACACACTGACTTATCTGGGTGTCTGGATAGTGTAGTGGTTAACACACTGGCTTATCTGGGTGTCAGGATAGTGTAGTGGTTAACACACTGGCTTATCTGGGTGTCAGGATAGTGTAGTGGTTAACACACTGGCTTATCTGGGTGTCAGGATAGTGTAGTGGTTAACACACTGGCTTATCTGGGTGTCAGGATAGGGTTAACACACTGGCTTATCTGGGTGTCAGGATAGTGTAGAGGTTAACACACTGGCTTATCTGGGTGTCAGGATAGTGTAGAGGTTAACACACTGGCTTATCTGGGTGTCTGGATAGTGTAGAGGTTAACACACTGGCTTATCTGGGTGTCTGGATAGTGTAGTGGTTAACACACTGACTTATCTGGGTGTCTGGATAGTGTAGTGGTTAACACACTGGCTTATCTGGGTGTCTGGATAGTGTAAAGGTTAACACACTGGTTTATCTGGGTGTCTGGATAGTGTAATGGTTAACACACTGGCTTATCTGGATGTCAGGATAGTGTAGAGGTTAACACACTGGCTTATCTGGGTGTCTGGATAGTTTAGAGGTTAACACACTGGCTTATCTGGGTGTCAGAATAGTGTAGAGGTTAACACACTGGCTTATCTGGGTGTCAGGATAGTGTAGAGGTTAACACACTGGCTTATCTGGGTGTCTGGATAGTTTAGAGGT
Source organism: Solen grandis (assembly GCA_021229015.1). NCBI lineage: Eukaryota > Metazoa > Mollusca > Bivalvia > Adapedonta > Solenidae > Solen > Solen grandis. The sequence goes on along the minus strand of CM037779.1, from coordinate 44,705,727 downwards.
TAACACACTGGCTTATCTGGGTGTCAGGATAGTGTAGAGGTTAACACACTGGCTTATCTGGGTGTCTGGATAGTGTAGAGGTTAACACACTGGCTTATCTGGGTGTCAGGATAGTGTAGAGGTTAACACACTGGCTTATCTGGGTGTCAGGATAGTGTAGAGGTTAACACACTGGCTTATCTGGGTGTCAGAATAGTGTAGAGGTTAACACACTGGCTTATCTAGGTGTCAGAATAGTGTAGAGGTTAACACACTGGCTTATCTGGGTGTCAGGATAGTGTAGAGGTTAACACACTGGCTTATCTGGGTGTCAGGATAGTGTAGAGGTTAACACACTGGCTTATCTGGGTGTCTGGATAGTGTAGTGGTTAACATACTGACTTTTCACCAATGCAACCAAGGTTTGACCCCAGGTTAGTACAATGTTGTATGTGGAAGGGTATTTGTTTCCCTGATTGGACCTGGGTTTTGTACCGGTATCTGGTTTCCTCCTTCATCAAACACCAAGTCGACGACACAATTACCAAGAAGAAGATTTCCATAAGATATTTGGCTTTCTATCAAATTATAAAATGAATTAACTTTTTTTTCTAAGAAAGGTCTTTCATAAACCTTATGATTTAATTCACAATTCTTACATATCAGACAGGATTTCCCATTATTTTACCAGAGCTAGACAAATCTATTTGGCATCCCCTACTTCAGACAGTTACATACTATGACATCCTAGTATCTGTAGTTATCAAAATGACTCATAATATATTATTATGCTCCTATAACAAAATAATGCTAAATTTTTGCATAATAAAAGAATTATGTTCCGCAAAATGATCAATATAAAAATTTGAAAGGTATGATTTGCAAAAATATACTTATCATTTGTTTGCAATATGGAAGGTGGTTTTTGTGAGATGTTTTAATCCAAACTACAAACATATGAAGGCTACTAAATGTGATGCAAACAGTGAACATCCAATAGAAAAGTGTGGAAACCTGTTGGGGTCACCTTAAATTTTGCCCATTGTACGTGCAAAGTTTAACCAACATGTGCTATAAGTATCGCTTGTTGACCTTTCAACTGCAAAATTTTATCTTATATATTTTTATAGATATTTTTTCAAGAGCACTAATTATATCTTGTTGACATGTTATATGTATGCAAAATCAAACTTTCAATGTTGCACTTAGATTGTCTCTACAGACAGGCATAATTAAAGACAAGAGAAATTCAATGTTAAAATGTACTGACTGGTGTGATTTTAAAGCTTTCAAAACCTACTCATACATTACTTCACTCACCCTCGTTTACCAATACCTGCCACTGATCCCAAAAACTAAAAACTGAATTTTGCATATCTTAAATTAAATCATCTCTTCAGCCAATCAGGCCACAACATTCAATGGTAAAGTTGCATGTATCAATTTTGCCTGTCTGATCTGCAGCCAATGGGGGTGTGACATTTAACATTAAATTTCAAATATCTTGATAGTAATAATAGTGTCCCTTTTTCTTGTAAAAAGTTGCACACACAATGTGTTCCAATAAGTTTTATAGTCTGGTTCTTTTCTTACACTAAATTATCTGCAATCTTGAGGACAACTGGGAACCAGACTACAAAACACATTGAAACTATTTGTGTAAGCAACTAATCTCTGGTTTAAATGTCGCTAGCATACAATCATGTCTAGTTTGGGGGACAATAAACAGTTATAATGATCAAGTTTTATTTCATTTTTGCATGAACAAGAGAGAAAATTTAGCGAGGCCCAAACAGGATTCCACAGAAAAGAGATGGACAATAGGTAGCATTGATGACTGCAGATAATGCCAAGCCCTTTGTGG
>CM037779.1:44653784-44703784 GCA_021229015.1 Solen grandis | reverse complement strand
CTCCACTGAGAGCAGGATTCTTTCATGACCTTCCTTGATTCAAAGTACTGGTCCAACCAAGGAACCATCATCATGGAATGAGTATTATTTGTAAAATCAATGTCAGTGAAAGAATAAAAACAATTTTTGTACACGGAATCTTCTCAAGAGATGGAAATGTTTGTTTGTTGGGTTTAACGTCCCACAAACAATATTTCAGTCATTTGGAGACTATGTCTACATGAGACAGATATAGTGCTGTCACATTGCAATATCATGCTCACACCCAATCACATTATCCTGACACTGCGCCAAGCAGTCCTGGAACTATCCTATACATATACTGAGCCCCAAACAGAGAGCTAGCTACCAGTACCATTCTAAATGTTTTGGTATGTCGTGGCAGGGCCCCAGAAGTGGACACTCTGACCACTCGGCCAGTGGAGATGGTCAGAAAGAAATATCACTTGATTTCTCAAAATTGTAAAAATGTATCAGAAATAGTTTTTCTAACAGTATAGTTTTTAAAACAGTATTCCCATTTCAAAGTGTTTATTCCAAGAACACATTGATTAAATTACTAAACACTCAGCATTCAATGTTTTGGATTAATTATGAAATCTAAGGTTCGATTTACATTGCTTAATAACACAAATAAAGATGCATAAAAATCCTGTATGTAAATTTAGTATAATCTTTTTTATTTTGATGCTGCATTCTAAAGTTCCCGAATAACGAGAGAAGGATTTCTACAGAATAATACATATGCCTCAAGGTTTTCTTGAAATAATGCAAACTGAGTTATATAAAAAATTATCCAGACATATCAACCAAAATAGAAAGGAATGATTGTTTTAGAAATGCTACATATAGAAAATAGTTTTGCACTGCCAGAAAATTATCTTCCCATATGGGAATTTCAAAATATTGCTAAAACTCTGCCAGATCTTTGCTAATTTGATCACAGGAGCAACTATCAAGTCTATTACTCTGTGAGTTTCGATGTTGTCAGAATACGTGTAATACATCTCTATTTTCCAGAAGGGAGCCGGAAAATCCTGAATGTAATCTAGGAAATTGCACAGTATTCAATAAGAAATACCAGACTTTGCAATTACAATTGTTTGAAGAAAATACCAGACTTTGCAATTACAATTGTTTGAAAACTTTTCTAGACGTAACTGTACTTGGTTCTTACTCATACAGGGGTGAAATGAGCCATATTGTATCATATAATTCAATCAATAATGAGATCTCCCAAATGGTCAGACAATTAGCAGAAGCTAGAATAACAGTAAATTTGAAAGTATCTGAATAGGGTATATTGTCTTTACATACTAAAGAACCAGTTTTTATGGGTAAAACTGAAATCATTTTGTCCTTTACGAAAAAGTTTTCAATTGTCTTTGTTTTTTCTCAAAACATCTTGACAGATATGCCCAGTTTGGGGTATATTTTTCAAATAGAAACCTCACACTGTTGTCCATGAACCCTTATGTAATGTACAAATTTATGACTTGATGATATAAATGATATAAGACTTATGAATTAGCAGCTCAGATTGTGTAGAATCTGAGCTACACTATTGTACAAGTAAAACAGAGAAGACCCTGATCAGTCTGCTCTGTTTGCCAATGTGTCCATATGAGGTATTGGGTTAATCAACATGTATTTAAAATTAAATCAGAAGTAAATTAATTTTCAAATTCAGATTAAAACAGACAAAAAGTGCATTTATCAATCAAACTGCCGGAAGATTCAGATTATTCAATGAAAACCCAGGTACATGATATTTCCTATTCATCATAGGAGACTGTTGCTGAAGTGTCAATATCATTAGGCAAACCGGATTTGAGAACCATTTCCCAAGTGTCTGACCTGTCCATCAAAGTTTGCTTTGATGTTGTCAGTGTCAGTCAAGACTTTGAAGCCTTCACTTCCCACCATTCCAAAACAAGCACATCACACCGCCTGTCAGGTCTTCAGCTGATCAATCTCCTTTTTCTCTCTTCTCAGTTTTTTTTTGTATTGACGTTTAGATTTTTTTTCCAGTGTTTTCCTGCTTTTTCTTAAATGAAGAGATAAAGAATGCACAAAAAATTCAAATCAGATATTTTTAAGAAATGACTCTGTATCTTAAAAGTTTAAACTGTTTCTTGAACTCTGCCTCTCTGAGATAGACAAATTAACCCCTTACCTCATGATTATTCATATACATATTCATGACTTGCTGAATATCATTCATCTGAACTTCAAATATTATAATTATGAAACGATGACATTTTCTTTGCAATGCAGACTGTGTAGAATCTGAGCTTGAATATTTTTTGAGTAAACAGCGGAGACAGAAAAGGATGACCCTGATCCGACAGCTTGATCCTTCCAGGCCTACAGCCGTCTAATCTGGGTCTACTCTGTTTGCAAAAGCATCGCAACTGACTATATGTGATAATATATCTGAATACTCACAAAACAAGAGGGCCAAAGTGGCCCAGGATTCATTAGCCTAGATAAAACCATAAACAAGTCCCTTAAGATTTGACCTGGTGACCAAATTCCCTCCTTCTTCTGAAAATAAAGAGTCAGGATCTTTGCGGTTAACCATATATGACATTCCCTACGCCCTTGGAGAGGATCATCTTTGATTTAGAGACTTTTGTTATGGACAGTCAGCTGATCATTTGTGACAAATAACACTGAATTCTGACTAATGGCATCACAGAAGAACTCTAGATTATATAAGAAGCCAGACCTGTCCCATGGGGACATCTGGTGATTTTGGAAGCTATCTTTTTTGGTTTTTGCAATAATAGAGGGCCATGAAATGGTTAATTATGCCAGATGAAATTATATTGTGTCAATGGTTTCTAAAAAGGAAGCAGTTAAAATTTTTTTTAAAAAGTCTCCCTTTATAAAAACCAGCCATCCCTTTGGTTTTTTTAAGGGATGAATAATAATTATTGCATGCTGGGAATGAAAAGGTTAAAATTTGTTCCTAATAAAAAACAATTCTGAGCACTGGTTTCAAAAAAATGACTTTTTTTCTGAATTCTCTTTAAAAATGCTTTCACAGTTGTCATGGCAACCAGAGTTCTGGACAGAGCTACTTCTAAGAAATCCATGCTAAGCATCATAATTTCTGCCAAGCTGTTTCAGACATATGTCTTTTGCAGTTAACTGTGCACATCCATGACAGAAAATATACATCATGCAACTTACTAAGACACGCAACACTCAGATGTGTGTAGATAACCCAAGCATTATTCAGTTTCCTGAAAAAATAACAAGTCTAAATGGTCTCAAACTCTTCAATAGGCCAGTCCAAACCCCATGAGTTGATAACCAAGTTCTGTGCATGGTTCCACCTCATCTTATGATGGACTAAAACAGACATTTGTCCCTCAAGAATATGAAAACCACTGTGGGTTTATTTCATTCCTCCCTTAAGCTGCATAATTATGTGAAGATTGAGTTTGCTTAAATAACTAATTACATTTTTTTAAATGGAAAATGTTTAATACATTGCTTAAATAACTAATTAAAAAAAAAAAAAAGAGAAACAAGAAATACATAAAATCACGTGAAACCAGGTTTTCAAGTGTTGCCCCAGACAAGTAATACTATCTTTAGTAACAGTGAACTTGACCTTGACCCTATTGATCTGAAAATCAATCCTAATCTTCCTCTTCTCAAAAGGTGTCTATCTATTAAATTAGATCATCATACCTCACTCCTATAAGAATTTATTTGATAGAAACAAAAAATCCATTTTTAGTTCCAATTACCTTGACCCTATCATCCTGAAAATCAATCCCAATTTTCCTCTTCCCATAAGGTGTCTACCTACCAAGTACGAAAACTGTTCTCTATTCTAGTAGGAGATATTTGATGGAAACAACCTGTTTATGGCGCCATTGCCATGCCCCATTCTAATGACCAAGATATTCGTTGAAAACCTGGAAAACTGATTGAAAAAGTTGTCAAGCCTAGAGATACACTGACCATAGAGTCAGTTACAGTGACAGGCATCATGTTCTGGAGAAACAGGACTTTGGTTACAGAGATTGCAAGTTCTAACCCCAGCAGAGGAAAAAAAAAATCATTACTTTCCACAGCACAATAGCTAAATCCAGAAGCCATCCAGGGCTGTATTCACCAAACATCGTAAGTTAAATTTTATCAGTTTGATAAAAAAATGTATCATGGGAGTTATCTATTACCATCATCTCATGAATTCAATGGGATATATCTTCATTTAATAAATTAAGAAAGTACAAGTACAATGAATGGGCATCTGGATGACAAAAGCATTAATACACATTTATTTTTTCTTAAATAACTGTTTTAATTTAGATGCACCTCTATGATTTCTGCTCTCTCACAATGACCTGAAAACTCAACATGTAAGAGCTCTGTACTTCGACAGCTGGTTGATGCATTATGTGAATGATTCAAATATTTTTTTTAGATATTTAACTCCATATTGAAGAGTCTATCTTAATGATGCCACTTGATGTATGAGGGCTTTACCAGGTATACTGACGGTGGCAGGGCTGTTGCCTAGTTCACATTTGTACCCTCTTCATAGTGTATCAGGATTTATTGGAAAATGATGGGCCCTTTCGTGAAACAGTTGTGGAGGTTTTAGATGAGCTAAATGTGGAACTGTTAATTGCAGAACATGGCTTAAGTGTTTCCATTCTTGCTTCTGAACAGCTTGTTTGGATTCAGCCTAGGACTTGAAAATCTTGAGCACATGTCTATAAGAAATATACTTCATAATACAAACTGGTCAAAAGTTTATAGTTGAAGGTAATTTTAGTTAAGTTTCTTCTTTAATACTGATTGGGAAACATTTTGTTCTGACAACTTTCGCTAATTTTTTATGCTGTCTTGAAGATTACCATCGCTAAGTCAGTAATATATTTTTACATTCTAACATACCTATACACAAAAGCAGGCATGGTTGATTTGCATAATTAACAAAGCCGTTTTCACCGCACTGTAACATTCCGTGTTCAGTGGCATAATTATCAATTCAATGTAACTGTGTTCATCAGAAGTAAGGTTATAATATCCTTCAGGAATGCAATTTAGAAAAAGAACTCCATTCTGGATCATATTGAAACAAATCAATTTGCTCAAGGCACTGAAAGAATGCCGGCAGGTATTATTATGAAATAACTGATCTGCTACTAGTTAATAAAATTGCAGGAAGACATGTTGAAATTTTGGAATCATATGACCTTTGCCTCTATCGATTTCAATCCCACTTAAATGCTGGAATTAGAATTATAGCTATTTCATAATGTAAATCCTACCGTCAGTCTCTCAGCTATCTGTACGCTTTGATTGTAGGGATGTCCAGCAAATTACAGGTAAAGGATGACCCAGAGCATGCACATGGGTAGACTCACCAACAATCACAACCAACCTACTACAAGTCAGCCGGAAGGTCTCCTATAATGAAAATCCAAGTGACCAAGCCGGGGCTCAAACCTACAGTGATGAGTGGTTAAGTGATAGTAAGTAAGCAACTAAAAGCACTTGACCCCAGAGGCCCCCATATTTTTATTTTTCTAATTAATTGTTTAGCTAAGTAGTACAATTTTCAGGCCAGTATGATAACTGTTTTAGATAGTACATAATTCATAATAATCTGTTTAAGGTTCCACAGAGTTATGCTGATCAGAGTAATGGCCAAAAGAGAGGTCAATTTATCATTAATTAATGATTTGAATTCATTCAACAAAAACATATAAAATTGAAAGGAATGCTTGTCAAAGACCATGTTTACATAAAAATTCCTTCTAAATTTACCCTGTCAGCTTTAACCCTTATGAATGAAATCGTAGCCTTTGATCTCTGGAGCTGTCCAAATGAAATATTTGCTGAAAAGTGTTCTAGATTCTAGACTCCTAGAGGAAGTGAAGACAATTTCTCAGGGGTATGTATGTACATAGGGAAACAACCTTCCCCATGACAGAACAACTTGATCAAATTGTAAGCTACTTCAAAACGGCTCCCCGTGTGACATTTAACAGACTTGTGTCTCCTTTTTTTTTCTCACTGTTTCCTATCTCAGATGTCAAATAACATATACAACCTCTTATTTCTTCTGATGCAGCGGCTACATTTACATTAATTTTAAGCCAACTTGTAATCAAACTGTAACCAGATTCTCTGTTCTGTCACTGTTGTTGAAATAATATTTTTCAAGAAAAAAAAAAAGGTTTTCTCGTCATCAGCAAAAACTTGTACAGCTAGATGAAGTTAATGAGAAAACAGAAATGATAACAAATACAATATTTGAAAGGAAGAATATTTTTTCCAAAATTTATATCAAGCAGATGTGAAAAAAATTATGTGCATAGCATACAGTGAGAAAAATTTTAAATAAAAAAGAAAAAAAATAAAATGCTTTCATATGTGGACTACAATGTCTGACCTATGGCACCATAATTCCTGGAATCATTTATCACACCAATATGTTCTGTAGCAATCATATACCATAAATATACAATGAGTATACAAAATGTGCTATTTTTTACATGACACAGAACAACAAATTCCAGCATAAACCATACAAATGATATTAGCCCATCTATTTTCAATTCAGAATATTCTCCAAAATGCATAGATCCAGCATACAGAAACAATGATTTTATCAGACAAAATGTTGTGAAACCAGCTAATGTGAATCAATAATTTTTTGGCCCATTATATTATATCATCTAAAAGCATTGACACTGAGCTGAGGCATGTTATCAGTATGTACCAATGAATATTTTATAAGCATAAGTAATATTGAGTGAAACAAGGTTTTCGGATGACAACTTAATCTGCTCCTGGTTTTGTTTTCCTTTTCTTGTCTTATGCTTTATACCGTCAAACCTTCGTTTAGAGGCCAGGCATGGAAACATGAACAAGAGGGCCATGATAGCCCTATATCGCTCACCTGAGTACCACTGCTCTAAAGGCAACCTTAAGTATTATGGACCATAACTTCCATACAAGGCATAATAATCCTTGGTTTATTAACATTATGTATACATCTGATCAAGACTACTTTATAAATGTGGATGCTAGAATGTAAACAAAGTTAAATATGACATTTTTATACTTCAAATGCCATAATTAGAGATGGTAGTTCAACACTAATTCATCTTTGGCAAGATAATAGTCATTAATCTGTACTAAAACATCCTGATATCTGGCCAGAAGTTTTGAAGGAGATGATTTTTTAAGTTTTCATTTTTTTTTTCTTTCTGTCGCAATGGCAACCAGAGTTCTACATGGATCAAGTTTATTTTAGCAACTTTTGTGAAGGTTCACCCAATGATCATCCCTGCGAAAATTAATCAAATTCTGTCCAGGGGGTGATCCTAATAGCTCACCATGAGCACTTTGTGTTCAGGTGAGCTAAAAACTGTACACTTATTACTTAGGTGGTTACTAAGTAAAGGTCAAATTTATAATAAAATGCCAGTTTGAAATATTTAATGCTGACCTTTAAAAACAGTTTGGCTGCTTAATACAGGTGCCCACTAATACAGGTTCAACCATACCTAAATTGGCAATAAAGATGATCCAATATAAGCCAAAATATCCGTCAAAAGTTAAATACTGTGGAAAGACTATTGGTTGCTATGAAACTATTATGTGTTGCTAGGTAAGTAAGCATACGGCCAAGGACCACCCAACAACAGGTCTGCTGCACCCTACCTCTCTCCCCTCATTAGCCGCAAATTAAAACACATCATCGCTAATTTCCTGGTTGAAAATTAATAGGTGAGCCGTCACATCTTCTCCTGAAAAGAAACCAGACCACCAGCCGGCTCACGCTTGTACGTCTGTATACCTGACTAAGATTGGATCAAAACAGATTTTTCCCATCTTAATTGTGAAAACTTATTCTGGCCCAAATAATTGTTACAATTTATCAAATCATTATCATGTTTCATTTCAAACTTATTTCTTTTTCATCAACTTTTTTCTATTTCCTTTGATGATACCAGTGTTTGACCAGTACTTTGATCCATGTAAGATCTTGAAAAATATTTACATTTAGCTGAGGATTAAACTCATAACTTTTAGATCTTAATGTTACTGAACTCTACCACTTTAACTTGTTAATATTTCATATAAAGTCTGCAAAGCCAAACAAACATGTACAGTCAAACCTGTCTTAAGTGGTCAGTCAAAGGGAAAATAAACAGTGACCGCTTAAAGAGGTGACGCTAAACATAACAAGGAAATGCTAGTTTGGTAATATTAAATCTGACCGCTACATGCAGGTTGGCCACTTAATACAGGTGATACAGGTTCAACTGTATATTATTTGTAAATCATTCATCTATCATATTTGAACAGATATCATCCAAATAATTCATACTTCCCATTCCCATTTGGGTCTCCAAGACTTGATATCTTAACCCTTTCCCTCATATAGACTCATTTTGACGCCCTCAATAAGTATCACATAAAGCCTGATCTGCAGAAAACCACAGTTAAACCTTACCAAAGTTAATTATAAAGTCCTCATTTCCAGACCACTGAGGAGCAGCGAACAGCATAAAACCTGATCAGCCTGCGAGTTACTTGCAGGCTGATCTGGTTTTATGCTGTTCACATAGGTCTTTTCATGGTGTCCTCTATGTAGTGGGGTGACAATTGGCCAAAAAGTAGCTTATTTAAGGAGTAGGTGGCCATAAAAGTAGAACAAGCAATGTTATATACCAAAATGTTAGCCAATGTCTGTACTATATGAAACTGCTGGCATAAATTGCCAACGCCTGGTGCGGACTCGGAAATCCAAGATGGCGTCCAAGATGGCCGCCATAAATCGCAAGTTCAGAGAAAATTTTATCTGTTTGTTACAAATTTATTTACAGAGGTAGTTCAAAATATTTGCATGATTATTACTCCTTCCATTATGTACATCAAATTCATAAAAACAATAGCAAATTCAAGGTCAAGGTCAAGGTCATTTCAGTGTCAAAGTACAAAAAATACTCCAAAATTTGATATCTCCTACCTACTTTTTTTCATTTTATGCATTTTTTATACTCAAATGGATTACTTTTAGTGATAGAAATATTGTTATGTGTGTATTCTTTCATTTTAAACTGTTTTGTATGATATCTGTGTTTAGATTATGTATAAACTTTGGTAGTTTACACACATACACATTATCCAAGATGGCCGCCATTCAATTGCTGTATCAATGATCATTGGATATTTATAAAATAGGCTGTGTTCAAGCAATGTAAAAATAAGACAATAACAATAACTAAAAATAAAATGATTATATTTAGCTATTTTTCTATTCTTTCAGATAATTATACTGGGATTATGAACTTATTGTATAAAGTAAAAGAGTTAATAATAGAAGTATCAGATTTTGGGGTATTTATGTATTTTGACCATGCATGAGATGACCTTGAACATGACTGTTTATTGGCCATTGAAATCTGTAATTACACATACAGGCTAAAATCATTAAATTCCATTTTATTATTTATCATTTTAGCCTTACTTGTAACATTACATATATTGAAATATTGCCGCCATCATGGACAGAATCTATTTATGAAACCATACATATAGATGCATAATCTTAATAACATTGTATAAAAAAACTTTTTCAGTTGAAAAGGTATGCATAAAGCAATATTTCTGTGACAAATGTGATCAATTTCAGCATATAAATGCATAAAAAGAGATATTAGAGAAAAAATAACAAATATTTGGGTATTTCATGTGTTTTGACCTTGGAATGACCTTGAACTTGACTTTGAAAGGTCAATCAAATTTGTAAGTTTTGCATACATGCTAAAATAAAGTAATTTCTTTCAAACACTTAAGATTGACCTTTATATATGGTATTTATCAATGAAACATCCAATGATCATTGATACAGCAATTGAATGGCGGCCATCTTGGATAATGTGTATGTGTAAAAACTACCAAAGTTTATACATAATCTAAACACAGATATCATACAGAACAGTTTTAAATGAAAGAATACACACATAACAATATTTCTATCACTAAAAGTAATCCATTTGAGTACAAAAAATGCATAAAATGAGAAAAAGTAGGAAGGAGATATCAAATTTTGGAGTATTTTTTGTACTTTGACCCTGAAATGACCTTGACCTTGACCTTGAATTTGCTATTGTTTTATATGAATTTGATGTACATTATAGAAGGAGTAATAATCATGCAAATATTTTGAACTACCTCTGTAAATAAATCTGTAACAATCAGATAAAATATTTTCACTGAACTTGCGATTTATGGCGGCCATCTTGGACGCCATCTTGGATTTCCGAGTCCGCACCAGGCGTTGGCAATTTATGCCGGTAGTTTCATATAGTACAGACATTGGCGAACATTTTGGTATATAATATTGCTTGTTCTACTTTTATGGCCACCCCAACCCCAAAAGTCACTGATTGTCACCCCACTTATGAGGGAAAGGGTTAATTTCAGTATCATGAAAATTAAGGTCACTACATCATGTATACACACCATGAAAGCCTCGGCAAAATGATAAAACAGAGTTACGTGCTCTTGACCCATAACACAGGTACTACTTAACCATATCTGTTTCATGGAACTATTCAGCAGCTCAAAATTTTGAAAGTCTTTATTTTCCTCATTCAGTTACCTTTTATCTCATGAATATTCGTGCTCAAATGTTTAGCTTGTTAAATATTAATTTACTGAACTTTTAACGGTATATGCACATTGGACTTTCTTTTGAGGTGTAGACGGTGTAAAACCTGAGCTACATTACTGTATGAGCAAACAGTGCAGACCTTAATCAGACAGCTCCTGAAGGAAATTGTCTGATTTCAGTGTGCTCTGTTTGAAAATGCGTTAAAACGTGCCTAAACAAGGTAAAGGTTTAATTTTGAAAAGAGATACTGTGAATAAAAGTAAGTTCTTATAGAAAATCTTCCATTTTTAAAAAAAATCAAATTTGAAACTTATACAAAGACTTTGAGATTTTTTACTTTAAAAAAATCTCGGATTGAAAACTAGAACTGCCTTATTTATTTATTGTGAGAGAAGAATTTTTGTCAACCATTTGCAAATTCAAAACAACCCCTTCCCCAACAAAAATAAAAGTCAAAAACTTTTTTGATATCCCCTTTTGAAGACCAACCATACCAATTTCAATTTTAAAAACAATTCCAAATCCCCATACCTCCCCGTTTCTACCACACAATTCCCCCAATTTTTCAACGCTTCATACCAAAGAAATCCATAAATGTCCCCTCATTTGTTTAAAAAATCAATTTCCCCCAAAATCCAATATTTCAAGATCACTTATATTACCAAATTTTTTTGTAACAAAATTTTTTAATCCAAGAACTGAATTTTAACTCTGATATATAACTCCCCTTACAATAAACACAAATGAAAACTTTTGTTAAAAAAACCAAAAACAGCCTTATAAAGAAAATTTTAATTAAAAAGTAAAAATATAATTTTAAATTTAAAAATTTTAAATCTATTAAAAATTTACTTATTGTGGGAAACCAAAAATTCCATAATACAAGTATTTATAAATTTTAAAGAAAGAACAGGATAAAATCTACAAAAAAACCCTTTAAAAAAATTTTTCCTACAGTTTATATTTTATTATGTTTAACCTTTCAAAATGCTATTTTCAAAACCAAAATTGCCGTAAAGAAAAAAAAAAGTTGAAAACCGGAAAGGCGTTTGAGAAGAACCCAAATTTTTTAATTTAACCCTAAGCTTCAATAGAAATTCTGATTAAACCCTTAAACGTCTTTGGAATGGGAAATAAGTCATGGATAGGTACATAGGGCGGAACAGAACCGGGTGGAAAAAGAACTTATGAAAAATGGGGGCCCGTTTGTCAAAATTTGGGTAATCTGGGAAATTACCCTAATTCATTTTAAACCAAAAGGGCCCAGACAGACCTTCAAAACCTTCAAATTTCAATTTTATGTCACTAAAAGAATAAAGAAAATTGATTTCCAATTTTGGCAAGAAATTGTAAAAAAGACAGTTAAATTTAATTTTTAACAAATTTTTGAGTTTAAAAAAAAAAGTTATCAAATTTTCATATTTCAGCCATAATTCAACTGATTAAACCCAATCTTTAAAAGCTGAAAGGGGTTTTTAAAAGCACTTCAAATTTTATGCATAGTGTCTATAAGAAAATTTTTTGTTTTTAGAGAATTTAAGGGCCCAAAAAAAAATATCGATAATTGAAAAAGACCTTTACCCTTTTTTTCTTTGGAAAAAGAATCATTTTGCCATAGTCTAAGCGCACCCTTTAGTAAAAATTTTTATGAAATTAAAAAACAAGAGGCCCTGATGGCCCTAAATCGCCACCTGAGAAAATAGGTTGACCCAAAGGGAAAATCTGTACCAATTTATTTTAAAATCTGGCCATTTGTTTTGAAGAAGATGATTTTTTAAAATTTACTATTTTTTTTTTTGTTCCAAAGGCAACCAGAGTTCTACAGGGTCAAGTTTATTTTTTGCAGCTTTTGTGAAAGGGGACCCCAAGGAAACCCTGCCAAATTTAAACTAAATCTGTCCAGTGGTTTCAGAGGAGAGTTTTTTTAAAGGTTTTTTATATAATATAAGGCAAAAAGCCCCACCCCGGCACCTTTTATTTTCGGACGGAATAATTTTTCAACTTTGGGAGGTTGCCCAAGGAACATCTGACCCAATTTTTTAAAATCTGGCCAGTAAAATTTGAAGAAGTTATTTTTTAAATTTTCATTTTTTTTTTTTTTTTGTTGCCATGGCAACCAGGTTCTACATGGATCAAGTTTATTTTAGAACTTTTGTAAGTTTACCCAAGGACATCCCGCCAAGTTTAAGCAAATTCTCCCGGTGGTTTCAGAGGAGATGTTGTTTAAAAATTTTCCCTATATCAATAAGGCAAAAAACCCCCCCCCTGGCGGCCATTTTTTTTACGGACAAAAAATTTTTAGCAATTTTGGAGGGGTTTGCCCCAAGGGAACATCTGTACCAATTAATTTAAAATCGGGCCATAGCTTTGAAAAGATGGTTTTTAAATTTTACTTTTTCTTTTTTTGTTGCCATGGCAACCAGAGTTCACATGGATCAAGTTTTTTTTAGCAACTTTTGTGAAGGTTGACCCAAGGATCACCCCTCCCAAATTTTTAGCAAATTCGTCCGGTGGTTTCAGAGGAATGTTTTTTAAAGTTTTCCCAATATACATAAAAGGGAAAATAACCCCCTCCCCCTGCGCCATGTTTTTTTAGGGAGGGAATAATTTTAGCAATTTTGGAAAGGGTTGACCAAGGAACATCGTACCAAATTTTTTTTAAAATCGGCCATATTTTGAAAAAGATATTTTTAAAATTTTTAAAATTATTTTTTTTTTTGTTTGCCATGGAAACCAGATTTCTTCTTTGGATCAACTTTTTTTTAGCAATTTTTTGTAGACCCTCACCCAAGGAACATTCCTCCCAAATTTTCATTAAATTCTGTCCAGCGGTTCAGAGGAGAGTTTTAAAACAAATTGTGACGACGGACACCACGACGGACAAAGGGCGATCACAAAACTCACCTTAGCACTTTGTGCTCAGGGAGCTAAAAAAAAAAAAAAAAATCGGGTCATAGCCGAAAAAAACCTTTAATTTCTTAGAAAAGTGTTCAGGATTGAACGACCATACCTCATATGACGCCTCTTCTTGAAGGGTAAAATTAGTAAGACTTATTTTCATCAAAATTTCAGCTTTTAAACCCATTGGAAGGGGTTTTCTATTTGAAATTTAACGTCAATGGTTCGAATATTGGTTTCCCCCAAGAACCTTTCCCTTTTGAATGGAAAGAAGACACCGGCTGAAAAATTAAAACAAAAACTTACACATTTGTGAAAATGAAAAAAAACGGCCCGAAAAAAATTCTTGCCCGGGGAAAAATTTTTTGTAGACAACGCATGTTTGCGTCAATGCTTTAGCTAAGAAAATCAAAAAAATTTGAAATATTCGTACTGAAATTACCCTTTAATTTTTCATCCCCCTGGGAATTTTGAAAACATTAAAAATAAACGCGTAGATATTAGAAAATTCTTTTTACCTTATAATTCAAATGACGTTCGCCACAGAATAAAAAAAGTCATAAAATTTTTTCATTCAAATATAGCTTTATTATCATCTAGAATGATTTATGGTTTTCAAATTTGATGTCAAGGGTTTTTCGAATTTTGGGATTTGCCATATAACCTTTGACTTTTCGAATTTGGAAAAAGGGACAGGGGATGCATAACTAAAGCATAACTTTTTCATTCTGTAAAATTTTGATGAAAATCGGTCAAAAAATAATGTTTAGAGCCAAAAATTTTCTGTCCTGACGTAAAATCTGATAATGAATAAAAAATTAAATGTTTTCCAAACCCAGGTTTGAGCTATCTTTAATTTTCAGGCCCCGGAAATTTTACAATTAAAAATTTAGGCATAATCTAAAAAATTTTTTTTGACCTTAAGACCAATAAGTCAAATGATGCGTCATCTTCTCAGAATGTAAAGACACTTGGAGCTTAAAAATCTGTGCAAATATCAGTTTTCTAACTCACAGGAAGCGATTTTTTACTCATTTAAAATTTGACACAATGGTTTCAATCTTGGTTTCGACATAAAATTTTTCCTTTTTACAAATTTAAAAAAACGGACCCCGGGGATAAACACTAGGTGTACATACACACGTTAAAATTTTGATGAAAAAATTGCCCAGAAATAAGGGCTGTAGCCCGCGTAAAAAACTTTTTAGTAGTCAATTTGGGACGTCAAAACAGCATAGAAAATGAAAACTTTGAAACCAAAATGTTCTAGTGAAACATATCTTTAAAATTTTTCTTTGCGTTTTTAACGTTGTAACATTTAGAATTTAACATGAAAAAATTTTAAAAATTTTTTTTTCACCTCATAATCAATGACGCCCATAAACGTTTACCTTTCTCAGAATATAAGAAGACGTAGAGACTTATATCTTGTCCAAATCAACTTTCTACTCACGAAAGCGTTTTTTATACCTTTTAAAATTTGACGAAAATGGTTCGAATCTGGATTCGCCTAGAACCTTGCCTTTCGAATTTTAAAAAGGGACACCGGGATCCACAACTAAGTGAACATAATTCTGTAAATTTAATGAAAATGGGCCCAAAATAAGGGCTGTAAAAACCCGCGTACAAATTTTTTCACCTGAGCAAACTTAGTTAAATGACGTCATTAAAAATTTGAAATTATTGCATCGAAAGCCGGTTTGAAATATCTCAACAACTTTTCTAATTGTCACCGTAATTTCATCAAAAAACAAAAGGAAAAAATGTATGAAATCTAAAGTATTTAAAATTTAAAGAATGTTTATTACAAAAAAGAAACAAGGTTTAATTCACGATGTTTTTGTTGGCAAAAAACCATGTTTCCTCAAGGGTTTGTTTCATGGTAACTCAATTGTGATGGTTTACCATCAAATATTTACCATTTGAAAAATATCAAAAACAAAGGGGGACCAAAAAGAAAAGTTGTTGTTTATAGCCCTAAAATTTTATTTTTTTGGGGGCCCTTGGCAAAACATCGAAATAACACAAAAAAAAAGAAAAAGAAAAAAGAATAAGAATAATAAAAAACAGAACAAAAACCAATGTCTATAATCTTTTTGAATAAGGAAACTAGGAAAAACCTAGTTTGTTTTGGGGAAACAGAACAAGTTTATTGGGGGAAAAAAAGAGAAATAAAGTTTTGGGTTAAGTCTCATAAACAAGTCTGACGAAGTGGGTCACATCGCCCTGCAGATATTGGTATTTATTACGGTTCACTCCCGAAAAAAAAGTACAAGGAAATAAGATACAAACAAATGACATATATCCCTACCTGTTCTAAATGTTTTTCTTCCATATTTTACATTCTATAGTAAATTATTTCAAAATAAAACCACCAATTTGTTCTAAAAATACATTATTTAACCCTTTCTACTATTTCCCCCCCCCCCCCCCCCCCCCCCCCAATTTCTCTCACCCTCTCTGAAGCAAAGAAAAACAGTATTTATTTTCTCTGGTTCCCTTTTAGCTGTTTCATATTTACTTTTCGAGAGATACTTTTGATTTTCAATTTGTTGTATCAAACACACGCCCAAACCTTAAGGTTATTAAAACAGATCAATTAAAAGTAAACAATGCCAGAAGAAATTGCTGACTCATTTCTGTTAACACCTGGCACAGAAAAAAAACACAAGCTTGAAACATTCTCTTCCAATCAATCTGATCTTGACAGCATGCCTCAAACATTTTTTGCCTCTTCAGTACCTGCATAATACCTGTACCCTACCTGCTATAAAACATAGAAGGTTTAGTTTCAAATGAGTGTCATATTTAATTGATATGGTTTAGATTCATTACACTGCTGCATTTTAAGGTCCAAACTTGAATTTGACTATGTTGGTAATACAGTTGAATCTGCATTAGCAAACCAAATGTATAAAGCAGTCATTTGGGTATAGAAGCAACCTGCATTTAAAGCAGCCACCTGTATTGAGGAAACAGTCAAAAGCTAGTACGTATTAAGCAGTCACCTGTATAATGAGGCCAGTCTGTATTAAGAAATCATCTATATTATAAAGCCAATCTGTATTAAGAAGTCATCTATATTATGAAGCCAATTTGTATTAAGAAGTTATCTACAAATTTGAGAATAGGCATTTTTTTAGTTTTTTGATGATTCTGCCATTATTTTTTAATCAATCTTTATGAAATTTTCACAGATTGTATTGTTTGTTGTTTCAAAGGACTTCGCAGTTTCAAAATTTCAAAAATGCAAAGGTCAAGGTCATATTGCGATTATTGGTTTTTTCTTTGACCTTAAATATCTCAAAATCTAAAAATATTTTATCGAAAGAATATGGGTAAAATCAAAAGCCTCTAAAGAGTACTTTTTGAAGAAATTTAGTTTTTTCAGATCGGGGTTGATTTGGTTGTTTGGTGGCAGTTTGAAGTTTGGTCATACTTTGAACTGATTTCAAAGCCTTTAAAGTTTAAATGTGTGATATATTTTGTCATCATTGGAAAAAAGAATGTCTTACCTCGTCAACAAAAAAAGAATTTTGCAAATCTGTCGAGAATTGATGAATTTATAGAGAATTTAAATACATGACCCAGAATAAAAACTGAGAAAATTTGACAGAATGTGCTTCACTGGATACCTATGTTCTATAATTAGAACTCTGCTCTGCTATCTTTGCTCTTTAAGTTGGGATGTAACAGGTCATGAATGTATGTGTAAAACTAGCCTACTATCTCACTTCCATTGTAGCAGGTAATTTAGTTATGCATCAACCCATCAGAGATTTAACCCACATAGCTACTGTATTGGTTAAAGACTCCCTGCAGTGATGACCAGATATTAACAGGTCTGATCACAGCAGATGGGGGCCTGGCTCAGTGGGACATCACATTCCTTTGGAGATGCCTTTAATTTAAGTTTTGGTCACAGCTGAATTCACCAATGAAGAAAATCACTAAGATATATAAAGCATTTTGCATTTTGTTGTTTTTCTGGTATTTTAACTTGGCTGATCAGGTTTGAAACTGTTGATCATCACGAAAACCGGTGCATTTGCAGTATGCAAATCTAGTTCTATTTAAGCTTGCAAAAAATAAAAACAATTGTAGAAAGAAGTTTTTCAGAATTTTCATTTATTTGCAGAAACTATGATTATTTTTGTCATTTTTGCCAATGTTTGAACATGCAAATGCTAGTTTTCATTATTGAAGATTATTATATTGTTATATGTAACATACAGCAGTAAAATAAAATGCAATTGGCAAGTACTTTCATGTTTTTTGTGTAAACAATGCTTTTCAGGATAATTTTACGAGTCCTTTATTAATAATAGATATTTTAACCATTTTTGGTCTGACGGCTGCCATGGAAACGGTCATTTTGCAAAAACACCAACACGATAACATACTCTTTTCTTTTCAATTTTAAACTTATCATAAAATTTTACATCATATATGAAAAAATCAAAAAAAATCTAGAAAGAACTATTTTTTTATGAAACTGTAGAAAACGTCCTTAAGTAGCTAAATGCATTAAAGCAGTCACCTGTATTATGAAGCCAATCTGTATTAAGAAGACATCTGTATTAAGAAGCCAATCTGTATTAAGAAGCTACATGTATTAAGAAACCAATCTGTATTAAGAAGCGACATGTATTAAGAAACCAATCTGTATTAAGAAGCGACATGTATAAAGAAACCAATCTGTATTAAGAAGCAACATGTATTAAGAAACCAATCTGTATTAAGAAGCACATGTATTAAGAAGCCAATCTGTATTAAGATAATGCATGTATTAAGAAACCAATCTGTATTAAGAAGCCACATGTATTAAGAAGCGACATGTATTAAGAAGTCAATCTGTATTAAGAAGACACATAAATTAAGAAGCCAATCTGTATAGAGATCTGAATAAAGAAGTCATCTGTATTAAGAAGCCATATGTATTGAGAAGCCATCTGTATTGAGAAGCCATCTATATTGAGAAGCCAGTTATATTAAAAGGCCAGTCCATATGAAGCAGCCATCTGTATTAAGAAGCCACCTTTTCTTGTCTCCTTTACTGGCCATTTATGACAGGTTTTTTTTTTTGTATATATCAACAAGTAACAAATTTTAGTCTTAGGGTCTGAGGTTTGTATAAAATGATTCGGCAACCATACCCTATGCTACTTGTTTAATAAAATTCTGGTCTTCCGAAATCATACAGTATCAAATATAAAATAATTTTAATAATGCAATTAAATAGTCAAAAATATATATATTCTCTCATAATATTAAGTGCATATATTCAAGATAGTGTATGATATATCATAAAACAACATATTCATTTAAGATTCTTTATTTATAACAGGGGAATGACTGAGTTTCTCTCTAACATAAATCAGTCTTAATGAATTGATAGAAAGACAATTTCTTATTTACTTACATTCAGTTTTGTGTCAAAAAAGGGAAGAAAAAAATATAAATCTGAGACAGGGTATGGATTTCAATCTGAGTCAATCAAGTGATTTATCCACCAAACAAGCTTCCCAGGTACACAGAGTGGGAATTGTAATTCTAACTCTGGTTTACACAGGTGTTGTAATGGACTGAAGAAGCTGAAAATAAATGTGAAGTACACACACTGCTTAAGAGGGAAATGTCTGTTACCAAGATTTTATTGAGAAACAATACAAGAGGGAATGCAACGATGATCATTCTGATAGGGATGTTATGATCAATTATATGGGTTGATTTATATATTTGGCACTGGAACAGTAACTTGGATGTCTTAGATTTTGAGATAAATCTTAAAATTAGAACAAGTTGTATCCACTTATACCAGGATTATCTAGTATTGATAACTTGGCAAGGCATTAAACAAATGTAGATCAGCCCTTTAAAATACAAGGGCTGATAACTCTTTGCTAATGCTTCAAGTCTTGGATTAAATTTCATATATAACTGCAGTTATTAGGCTTTTGGATAAAAGATTAAAAGATATAATAATATCTCCCTCTTAAAATATTTTCAAAAATAAAATATTTTTAGAAACTGTAAATATTGTTTCATCTACAGAAGGTGTATCTATTTAATAAATGGCATACAAAATTTTCAAGATGAGAAAATGCTAATCAGTTGAAAAGAGGACTGACATTATATTTACAATCCATCAATGCCTTGACAATCTCTCAAAATTTCTACATGTCATGGAACTAATGTACACAAGTCTACCAAGTTTCATGAGGATCCCAAGACTGCTTACCCAAGGGTTCATAACTCTGCAGTGCCTGATTAATTATGCTTCATAATAAACACTACATTTGCCCATTAGAATTACCATCATGAAGCAAGGTTCGGCTAATTACAGGTAGAGGAAGACCCCATGTTCATAGCGGTACTCGTATAGAACCCCAAACCTTACTGCACCTTCCTTATCATTATGAACCAAGAAACTGTAGAAGTAATTTTGCCATTCCATGATTAACAGAGATTGCCTATACTGACAGAGGCTAAACTGATTATAGTAAAGGTTAAACTTAGAAAAGTGTTAGCTAAATGACTCTGTTGTTATTAATCAACATTATCAAACAAACAAGACAAATACAGTTTTGCTCCATCATAATGCACTCAAATAAAACACAGGCCAATATTGTAAAATGATACATGATATAATGGATTTCTCTTTGCCACACAGACTGTTTAGAAACCACAGGAGACCCTGCTCTATTTTGTAATGTGCCAAAATGAGTCTATCTATAAAGGAAAGGGGTAATTATGTTTGTTTGTTGGGTTTAACTCCCACAGACAGTTTTTCTTTGTCTACTTGAGACAGATATAGTGCTGCCACACTGCAGTATCATGCCATAGGCATGTTGCATGATACCACACACCCAATCACATTACCCTGACACCAAGAAAGTGGTATAAATTACTTTACAATTCAGTTTCACACAGTTATAATTCTGTGCAATACTCTACCTAAACATGGACACCAAATATATAGTTTTTGATGTGCTTAATTTACATAATTATGCTTCAGTTTCACAAGCCAAACTTGGACACCAAATACAGTATTACAAATTATGGAACTGCTCTGTCTACATCAAACAAGGGGGCCAAGATGGCCCTAGATCGCTCACCTGAGAAAAGTATCATTCATTGCCTGTACAAAACAGATTGCTTAAGAATAAAGATGATGAGGTGAAACAATGTTCAGGAATTTTCTGACCCCATCCAAAAAAGATATCATCATGACAAACATTCTGCCAAAGTTTGAGGATGATTGGACCAAAAATTTGCCCTCAGTGTGTAAACAAGATTTTTCTAAGATTTGACCTACTGACCTATTTTTGGATCCAACCTGACCCATTTTCGAAAGGGTTCAAGATATTATCAAGACAAACATTCTGACCAAGTTTGAGGAAGATTGGATCAAAATTGTGGCCTCTAGTGTGTAAACATCAAAATGTTAACGGACGACGGACGACTGACAATCAAGTATCCCAAAAGCTCACCTGAGCTATGCTCAGTGAGCTAAAAACTGCAAAAATTTAAGCTGAACAAAACATCTAAATATGAATCACAAAGTCCACACAATGTAAATCCATTTATTGAAGTAGTTCAAACTAAAGCTTCAAGGTGTCTTTTCTATGAAATATTGGACAGTTTAATATAGCCTTTCTCTTATACTTTTAATTGATTTTGACAACTGCTGGAGACTGAAGATGCACTTCTATTGGACAGACACAGGTGTCATTAAAACAATCTTCAGCTTCACAATTTCCATTACTCAAGGGACCATAGACTTGTGAAGCGTACAGGTCCATATCATTTTAGTATCAGAAGATTGGCAGCTACATGTAAGTAGATAATTTGAATTTCAGGATAATTTTATGTCATTTCCAAAGGAACATCTAGAAAGCTACGGATATTAGCTGTCACATCCTTTCACCGAGTTTTCTGGAAAAGTTATCAAATTGTTTTAGCTACGTATGATCCAGCTTATTCTAATACCAATTGTTTTATGTTTCAGTTTTCTATTAGAGGATATAGGATTTCAATAAAATTCTTGCTTTTTTATTGTGGGTTATACGAGTAATAAAACATATGGTTGGTTTTGATTAGTTTTGCTCGATTAGTTATTTGATTCAATAATTTTTAATTTATGTTTAATAACCAAAGCCAGTTTGCTGTGAATAATTTAAGTTCTTCAGTCTTCCTTCAACTTAATCAGTAGTACAGAGTAAATCAATACACCCTTCCAATTTTAACTCTTTACCTCATGAATATTCATGTAAAAATGTTTGATATCATGAATATTAATTAACTGAATTTTAAATGGCAAATTAAATAGTGGAATTACTGTGTAGAATAAGAACTACAATACAGCATAAACAAACTGAGGTGACCCTGATCAGACAGCTCCTATAGGAGCCTGCTCTGCTTGCAAATTAATTCATCTAAATAAGTCTATGCAACACATCTTTTTTGGGAAACTATTTTTGTCTGAATAAATATTGACAGTAGGCTAGAAATTAAATGGCTAAATATTTTGTTTATCTATGTTTGTTGTGCTGTATATTTAGTGGATTAGACAAGACATCCATGGTAAAAAGTCAGTTGTTCCAACAATTATTATTTCAGTCCCTTTATCTACTTCTCTTCTGTCTTCTTTTATCTTCATAGCTAGCAATCATTTTCTGATTATTATGGCCATACTTTAGACCTACAGTCAAGGATTTCTCACATGTGGGTCCTGTTTTATGCTGAAGAGACTGCATTGTGAGAGACAGTATAGTTGGATACAAGGGAGTCCAGGTGCAATACCCTAGCTCATTTTGCAAATAGACCCCTTGGTTCTTTTATGTGCCCTGTGTATAGCACCGATACATGGGAGACAAGTTCCTGGGTAGAACCAGTGCTTAGTACTCCGAGTTCCCATAGCACCCTCATTGTGCCAGGCAAGGGTGCATCTGGTACTAATTCTATACGTATTTGGTTTGATACGGTCACCAGAGGAAGTGCTCCGGCGACCTCCCGAACGCAAAGTGGAACTCTACCACTGAGCTATTGCACTGGTTGAGAGAGAATATAAAGTGCCCATCCACTGCAATATCACATCCACCACCTAATCATAAGTAAACCAATCCAGATCAACCCTTCTATTCAGAATGCAATTCAAAGGATGGGCTACACCTTTGCCAGTTTTTATGAATTTAGAATCCACTTTCTCCTGGTTAAGAGGCAGATACTCTAACCACTCGGCCACAAGGAGCAATGTATACTGCCAACAATATCAAGTGACAAGTTTCTCAATTGACAAGGAATTGATTAGACACACCTAATATTTTCACAATTCCTACTGGTTTTCTTGAATCTTGGCTGATTATAGTAAATTTTGAAATTAAATTTTAAATGTAGGCATGGCAAATTAATTTGCAGTGAGGAAAATTATATGCGACTTTGAAGAGAATCCATATGAGGGCCACATGTCATATAAATACATGAATTCATATGCTAACATATGGCACTATGATCAATTGTTTTTTCACTAGAAAAAAAACAGACAAGCAAAAGAAAGTCTCAAAGGAACTTATTAATTGATTTCTGTTTCTCATTTATCTATAAATAAACACAAAATCATCAACCACATGACCTTTTTTGTTTCTGATGATAAAGTATAACGCCACACATTAATTCTGCCAGTTGTAATCATATTGATACAATATTTCTATCATCGCTCTGGATCCGTTACCACGTCATACGTAGGTTTTTATTATCAATACATCACATGACTAGCAGGCAATATTTCCATGAAACAAAACTCTCAAGTGTCTTTTGTTGAGAGAAAAACTGCTATTTGATGCCCTGGAAGATCTCCAGAAGTCTGCGCCATTAAGTGATCTCAACCTTAGACGCTCCCTCCAGAGAAAAACCTATACACTCGTATTATTGTTTGTAATATTGCGCAACAACATGGCTGCTGAATAATATGGTGATACAGGCAACAACCCTGTATACATACTGGTACTAATCTGTACTGTAAAAACAATAGAATTTTTTTTGTTGTGTAAAATCTGAGCAACAATATTGTATATGCAAACAGAGAAGGCCCTGATCAGACAGCTCCTTTCTGAAGTTGTCTGATCCAGGTCAGCTCTGTTTGCCAATGTGTCAAAGCAAGTCTATATAAGTAAGGGTTAATATTTAAACTAAAACAAATCCTGTGATCTTTATTGATCCTTATCTATTAAATGAATTTCAGATTCAATTTGTAGGGTTATAGGTGTCCTTGAAATTAAATAAATAAACTTATCAAAGTGGCTGTAGCAAGGATTCAAACCAATGACTCCCACTCCACTGTAAGGGGTAGGTGATGTACACACTGAATGTCAACACAAACACTTGTAAATACAGCCACATATCCAACATATCAAACACAATGTTTGGCAAAGCCTTACATATTTGGCAAGGAAAGAAATAATTAATGAGGCTGAGCAAAAATGAAAACTAATACATAACTATGTGCATATTTAGAGAAGTGGTAATGAATGTAAAACTATAGCCTGAGGTTAATTATCATCAACATTGTCATTGGCATCATCATCCTCATCATTAACATCAACATCACAGCAGCAGCAGCGCAGCACCAACACCATAATTATCAATAACATCAACCCTAACACCACCAACCATGTCAATAATCTACATCAGCATCAAGACAGTTTTCAGCACCACCACCAGCACAATCATCTAAATCTGTATGACAGTATCACCCGTGTTCAGTATAAAAAACCAACCCCCTGGATTACATCACAACAAACATCTGCCACCCTCCCCCACAACTGTGTCAAAACATAAACAATCAAACATGATCAGCTCAATGAGAAAAGACAAGACCTAAATGACCTGCAAAACAGGACCACCTTTATGTCATGTGCAAGAAAAGCATAAAACTACACCATTTGCTGCCTAATTAAAAACTGTAAGACCATAAATTGAACGGATCAAAACCTGATCATACTTGGAAACAGCTCCCCGGTCTGTGAGAGTCTCTACAGAGAACTCTATGAATGATTCACGACCACTAGCCTCCGTCCTCACAACATTCCAGCTCAATTGCTGAATCACCGATACTTTGGTCCCCAGCCAACTCTCATCAATATCTCTCAATACTTGCCTTGGAAATCCTCCTCTTTTGTGCCATTTCAAAATCTCCTGCCCAAATTTTCTGCCTTACTCACTCTTTTTCTAACGACAATATCATACTCGGCAAGCATCATTGATCTATCTTTGAAGCGACATAGCAGCTCTGTCTGTTAATTGTTTTTACTCATTCAGGTAAATAGGTTTATGACTTGTGTTTTTTGGGTGGAGGCAAGATATGAGGGTGGGAAAAAATGTTGGAAAAAAAAAACTGCGGATGAAGCGAGTTGCTGTTTCCCTCACTCCTGAGTGTTTAGAAAGCTGTTATTGGGTTCAGCCCTCCTGTCAGCCAAGGAATTTGTCTTCCTGTGTTGAAATCTCCGGTACTGGAGGTATTAATCACCATGTCATAAACAGTCAAATGAAGGAGGCTCTGGAAAAACCCAGGTCTTTAACTCTTCCTGATGTACATATCATCGACATAAGATTTTCAAGATGTTATTTTCTCCATCCCCCCCCCACACCTTAGTTTTTAGGTATATTTGCATATTTTTGTTATTTCTTGGACAATTGTCATCTTGTCTGATGGCTTGTAACTGTGCTGAAATGATTCCAAAGAATCCTGATATTTTTGCTATAGGTACCATTAA
The DNA here is from genome assembly GCA_021229015.1 of Solen grandis. NCBI lineage: Eukaryota > Metazoa > Mollusca > Bivalvia > Adapedonta > Solenidae > Solen > Solen grandis. Next base: position 44,678,446 of record CM037779.1, on the reverse strand, counting down.
ATGAAATTACACCACAAAAATTATTACACACAGAAAAATAACAACAGAACTCTTTTGATTCTTACATTCTGACACTGAAATTAAAATATGGAAAAAAAAATGTCCAAAGAAAAGAAGGTATTATTTGTAATAATAATTAAAAAATGTCTAGGAGGAGGTTTTTAAAAGTTAAAACTTTAATGCTATTCCACTAAACCATTTTTTGTAGAAGTTGTCGATTTTGCTAACACATGGAAATCAATTTTCAGGCCCTAAGAGATTCTATCCATGCCTGATATCTATCTAGCCATTCAGAATTGCCCTAATTCTTGCCTACCTCCAGGGAGAAGAGCTCCATCAAGTATTACATCAAATCTCTTTTCAAAGGTTCTCTGATACATCAGCAGAATTAAAAACACATTGCTCTCTCCAACCCTTCTCTATACCCCCAGCTTGTGTACATAGAATGGATGCTCACTCTCAATTTCATTTTTACCTGTTCATTTCCCCCTCAGCAACTGGAGAACTGATCTACGTGAAAACTACAATTGCATCCAGGTGCGTGTTGATAGTGCTGGAGCTTGCCATGTTTGAAATTCTCTCTCACCCCTGCCGACACACTTTCTGGATTAGCTAATGGCATAACTGTGTCATTCCATATTGGTCCAGACAGGGAACAAACTGGTTCCCATTTGCATCCAATCCCACTTCCCTGGAAACTGGGCACCATTACATGGCTAATTAACTAATTAGGTCAAATGAATAGCTATGTTCTCCCATGAAAGCATGCAAATGCAACAGGGTATGCTCACAATATTTCATATTTTGGCAGCTAAAGTGATGTTCCTTCTGGCCACAGATATTACTTCCTTCAAATCAATTTTTTTTTGTTTGGTATATAGCCTTTAATAATATACATATGGTAGAAAGTTGCTTATGTAATGTAAATGTTAAAGGTAAGAAATTGTAAGAATGTGTACCATCATCATAAAAATTGCACTTTACCAAAAGTAAGGTATACCCTTGTTATTAGCATTGTCAGAGACGGTACATGATGTAATATGACACGACAGATGGAAGGCAATAAATGAGATGTAACATGACTCGACAGTTTCAGCATGTGCTGCCCCCATCTTCACAAAGTAATGCATTTGTATAATAAATCTAAAAAAAAAAATCTAAAAAAAGTATAAAAAAATATACATTTTGGACATAAAATTTGCAATGACAACATTTACAAGAAAATTAATGAAACATGAAAGACATGTATATAATCAAATAAGAAATTTTGTTTGACAACTTTTCCTCCAGGAAATTTTGAAACTCTCAAACTTAAATAATCATATTAACATGTCTTCAGCACTTTCCACAGACATGTGTTACAAATTTTTAGCATCTGGCTTAAGGTTGTTTTTTTTTTATCAAAATAATAAATCAAAAATATGAAGTCAGAAATGATAATCATCCTAAACATATCACAGCGCTAATGTTTATGTATCACACAACAAGCCTAATTTCCTTCTAGGAAACCAATTTATCAAGATTGCTTTTAATAACAATAAAATAAGAAACCCCCACAGTTGATAACCTGGTCAGAAGGATGGGTAATAAAATCCTGGGTTTTAAATCATCCCTGGCAGCAACTCATCAACATGATATGAAGATCTACATGATCCTGATCTGGTATTAATTGGTGGGAAACAAGTGCTGGTGGAACTTCCTGACAAGATAGGGTCTTGGCTTACAGTTAATTAGGGGCTGGCTGGGTGGAATGACCTTGTAATGAGAGGCAACCTTTATTGCTCATAATAAAGGGATAAAGACATCACTAGCATGTTTCATTTCATCCTGGCTTAAGATTAATGAAAAAATACATTAAAAACAACTACAGCATTAGCAGAATCATGACTTTCATGTTCTAATTGATTTCTTCTGCGTCTGAAATAATCTTCTCTTGTCAATCCATGCTATTCAAACAATGGATAGATCTGTGACCAATCTGTCAATTTTCACCACAAACAAGAATGCAACACTAGTTATTTGTGGATAAGTTTCATGGTAATTGGATTAAAAGGTCACCACTTGAATCTATATCCCTTATTATGTTCTATTTCACGTCCCACTGACAGTATTTCAGTCATTTGGAGATGATGTCCTCATGAGACAGATATAGTGCTGCCACAATGCAGTATCACGCCGTAGTTGCATAATGTACGTGGCATGATACCACACTCTGTCACATTATCCTGACACCAGGCCAACCAGTCCTGCATCTAGCCTTATATGCTAAGTGCCAAGAAAGGGAGCTATAACAGTACCATTTTTTTACTTCTTTGGTATGTTGCGGCTGTGGATCGAATCCAAGACCTCCTGCACCCGAGGCAGACTCCCTTATTATGACAAATGACTGACAATTTCAGTAACCATGCCCTGTATTTCGACAGTTTTGAACTTTTTCAATATTAATATCCTGTTTAAGTATCTTCAATCATGAGATTTTTTTTTCCATAAAAAATTGATACCTTATTCTATATCAATCTCTAACTATAAAATGTCACTGCATTGCTTGGGAAAAAACTACCCTATTACCATACCCCTGTTATTTTCATCTCTTAGTTAATTCACTTATGATATAACAATCTAAATATAAAATGTCACTTTCTTTATCAGCCAAAACATTGAAAATATGCCTATAAAGTAACAATCACTCTCTCATATTCTGGGTTTAAACAGTCTCAAGATTACTCACTGGAATCTTCTACCAATAACTTGATATATTTTAATTAAACCATACTTCTAGACTGATACTATCTTGGAGAGAGATTACACTTAAACCAGTCTGCAAGTTACATTTGATATAAATGAGTCTACAAGACTTTCTACAGGGAACCAGTCAATATTTCCCATCTGCTAGGAGACTGTCTTGACAGCTGACAGGGGACCAGTCCACTTCTCCACAATATTTATCTCATCTCCCACAGATATATCAATCCATTCCAGACTATTACTTTTTTTATCTCAAGCACACTTTCAACACAAACACAAAACTTTTCAAGAATCATTTTTGCAGATCAAAACTTTGCCATGAATACAGCTATGAATACATTTTGCATATTAATAACATTACAGTCTTCTCTAGTCTCACAACTGCACTATACGCCTGATAAATAGGTAAACTCCTCCAGGCACTTCTTTCATCCCATGCATAAAGGCGGAAATGGACACCATTGATTATTAATCACCATGCTGCAAACTGAAACACTGACAGATGCAATATGCTAATTAGCCTTCACTTAATTAAGTTAAAATAAACCCAGAGGCATCTACAGGCTTAGCATTTTTAGTTAGCACATGTAAGAATTCAGCTTCTTGTGAGATAAAAACTGCTGACAGTATTCAATTATTTAGGCCATCATATAACAGGCTTATTTATATCATAACCATTATGACACATTGACAAACAGTGCAGACCCAGATCAGACAGCTTTTTCCAGGAGCTGTCCGATCAGCGTCTCCTCTGTTTGCTTGTATTATATTGAAGCTATGATTCTCAAAATGTACACAGCAAAATAAAATCCATTGTTTCATATACCATCTAAAGTTCAGTAAATTAATTCATCAAGTCATAAACTTGTACATTAATATTCATGAGCGTATGTATAGATTATTATGAAAAAGTTATTTTAAAATTATGTTATGAATAGTGAGGCATTCTGTCTCTATGAGGGTTTACTGTAAAATAAAACACAGGCAACACAGGAGTTACATCCCTTGGTTTTTGAGAAAAACCACCTGATTTGTTAGTCTCTGTATAGTTAAAATTGAATGCAAGTCTCTGATTTCAGTCAAGATTTTAACATATATAATATCGTCTTGGCATTTCAATTTATTTCAAGCACAGGAAAATAATAATCTAACCACATACAAATAAAATATAAAGCTCAACAGCTGATTTATGATGATATGGTCCATCCACTGGAGAATAAAATCAATATTTATCCGTAAGCCAAACCACGTAACTACGATAATAAAAAATGAATTTTTTGGTACTTCAGCAAAAATCTGACATTCCATTGTTAGATTCATCAGGACAGTGCATCAGTTAGCTGCCATTCTGGAATGATATCACATGATATCTTTCCACTTTATTATAATCTCGGACTAATTTCCCTAGCTGTCCTCTAAACCAGAGAAATTGCCTGCCAGATCACCACAACCCAGACTCTCTGGGGAGCCTTCCTGTGGCCAGCCTCATTGTTGTTTGTAGATACTTCCAAATATGGTCAATATGACAAAAATCAATGCTGAAATGTTTGCTGATGCATGATATGTGGTAGTTTTGGACACTGTTCAAGAATATGATTAGGAGAAGAACTATAATTTCTGTTGTGGTAATACAAGAAGAAATCTAGTGACCCACTGCCCATACATAACTTGGATTCCAATTCAAATGAAAGATTCTATCTGGAATAACGATCCCAGGATGACGTTCTTCCAACAGTTTCATATAAAGAAGAAAAAAATAAATATCTAAGTGGTGCAATTGCAATATTTTGATTGCTTTTGCATTCATAAATTGTTTAGCACCATTAGATATGCACAAATTAGTAAAGAAGCGGTATAAATGGAGTAGGAAACTGTAATCAAGTTGATATTTAACCAATTTGATGATACAATCCTTGACAGACTTGAAGATATTACTCTTATAAACCTAGTCAGCTGATATCATCCAAAGTAAATGAGATCATATTTGCATAGATACTCCATTGCAGCTCTAGAACAAAGTTAATATAAGGATTCCTTTGAGTTATTACAGCTTTGAGAAAGATGTGTATCTTTACGAAGTGCAATAAATATTTTCAGCCATCTGTGCAGTTTAGATTTGACAAATTCTTATGGCTTATTCAAGCAGTATAATTCTCCACAGTGATAACCACAAAAGTTGTTATCTTTGAAAATAATTTTGTTTTATTTACTCTTTATGTTATTTCTATTACACTTTAAGCAGGAAAATAGAGAAGACAACAATAAGATGGCAATTCTACATGCTAATAATCAACATAGTACTATTAATGAAACTTTTTCATATCAACAGAATAAAACCAGACAAAAGATACTTGAAACTGCTCAAAGAACTCATGTTACAATTGTTTCACAAGCTGGCACCCTTGGGTACACTAGATACACAATTAGTGGTATTCATGCTGAAAATGTTCAGTTTTGTCTTGTCCCCCTATCAAGGTACAACCCATTAACATCCTCTACAGTACAAGCAGATCCAGCATCTGCCATGCTCAAGGTAACAGAGCACCAGAACAGTTTAACAACCAATAAGCCTTCTGAACAAATCCCTTTCTGAAAACATTAACAAGTCCAATACTTATTATGAATACCATTCATTTCTCTTGCTTGAAAACAGTCAATAATATCTTGTTATCTTTTTCTGAAATGCATTCAAGTATGAACTCTATTTCTTAATAAAATCCAGTGAAGAGATTATCATGTCAATTCAATGACAGAGTCAATTTTTACCAGGCAAACCCATCAAATTGGGGTTCATGTTCATTTACATGTTTGGTGAGAAATCTGTATATGGTGCATAACATTAGTCAAATTTTCTCTGAAAAAAACTTTTAGCAATATGCATTACATACATATTACTCATCAGTGTATTTTTTTTTTGTTCTTTAAATTGAACCATATCAATTCAACAGATTATTTGTGACAAGAATAATTTCATCATACTAGAAATATGAGGAAATGCATACAGCCAGATCAGCTGGATAGCTTAAATAAGAATAGCAAGCCTAAATTGAGTACAAATTTCTTTCAATAAGATCAGGTTTGACAATGGTCAAACAATTGTGTTATTGCGTACCTGAATAGAAAACAGTTAAAATTCATATAATGTAAAATCAGGGGAGATTTCATTTTGTCTAAACTGACAAAATGGCAATTTATTAATACCCTATTATCAAGGGGACTAGTCATTACCTTCTGTGACATGGACGTATCCTTGACGATGTGATTGAGGTTAAATCCAAATCGTGAGAGCCTGGAACCTGGCTTGTTCCTGGCCGCATAGGACCCGTTGTCCAGGGGGTCTCCCACATTGTTGTTTGTTAATTCTACTGTCCCAATGTTATCCATGCTGAATTAATTCCAACCAAACTCACTCCTTTACGATGAATTACAAGATAATTTACACCAAGATTAATTTCATGTTGCTATAACATGTCAACTAACTTTTTTCATATGTTTCACAGTTAAAAAATAAACTTTCATATTAAAATCAACTTCAAAAATCTGTATTTTTTAATGGTTTTCCAATCAAATCTTCTGCATTTATCCACTTCAAAATGTGAATATAATACACATTCCAACTACATGTACTAGTATTGTCACAAACAGCATCAATAAATGCAAAAGAAAGAAACTCCTTTCCACTCCTAATGTAGTCAGTGTCATTGTTTATATAATTTCAAGTCAATAAAGCCACTGTCAACTTAATGCCACTACAAAAACAGTCAAGCATGAAACTTTTCAAACCCTAGACACACTGCAGTAAGCAGACAGTTCCTTTTCTACGCTGACACACTTCAGTTCTCACAGGTAGCATCTGCCTAAAAAATGTTTTCTTTATTTTACTTCAGCTGCTATGTTTAAAGCCCTGTTCCCTTAATAATCTTACCTTGAAACTAGGATATTTCCGCACTGATGAAACTAAATATCAAAAGGAGAAGGCAGCTAATAATTCAAGTCATGCAATGTTGCTAATTTATTCGCACTACCTGTCATGAAGCATGACATTTCAATCCTTTCATGGAGTTTTAAAGAATTTTTTCATGTGAAACATCATCTGTGTGTGACCAGCTAAAAAATTAGAATATCCTCCACATAGCTCTGCTCAGGTTTATTTTTGTTTGCTGTTATATACATACAGTGTTACATCCTAATCAAATGAAATTAGTCTTGCTGAGGTTAACACTTAATGCAACAAGGTGTCCAAACGTTACATTAAGAGAAAAAAAGTAACTGGCAAGTGGCAAAACTTGAACACTCCTACAAAAACACTTGTGGCTATTTTGTTTCAATCAGTGTAACACATTCAATCCCTAAAACTGTGAAAGCTCAGGTGCATGAGAGTTATCCTATGCTACTCAGTGGGGGATATTCCCTGTCCATCAGATGGTCTCCCAGGAAATATTAATTTGATCTCCTCAGCTTAGGTTAATGTATCAAATTAAAAAATAACAACAGAGTCTTGATGTCTTTTTTACAACCTTTGTATATGTCAAAAAACATGTTTCAGTAAATAGACCATATCTTTTATCTAGGTCAAATTCAAAAAGAATTTCAAAGACCTGAAATCAAATAGAATTCATCAAAACAATATGAAAACAAAGAAAATATGCAGCATAGGATAGTGATAGTTTCAAGATCTTTAGAAAATATCTAACACTCTAAACGCAAATAAACGAAAATCAACTTTGATTCAAAAACTTCAAAAGCTTAAACGCTTGACAAAAATACCCATAAGACTCTTCAGTGCTTGAGAACATATTGTTTCCTATATTTAATTTCTCTTTATGTGTTTTTCATGTATTGGAAACCCACTTACAGACTCTAGACGTTCAGGAAGTAATCCTGGCACCAAAAGGTTGTGTCAAGTGAGGCATTGTCATTAAACACAAGTATTTTTACAATCTTAACTCTCCTAACCTCATGTTGCAGCAGACTATTGTCTCAAACTCAAATGGTTGACGTGGTGAAGCGGCAGTCTTGGTGCCAGTTGCTATGCCAACCACTGTATCCGCCCAAAGAGGTGGTAGGCACTGGACAAGGGTGTGGCTCCAACATAGGAAACATGAATTATGAAAGACTTGATACTGATTTATAAATATGGAATAAAGAGATCATTTGAGTAACACTGACCTTGTATAGAAATTAAGATTTTGGACAATCAATTAAGATTAACATTTTGAAGTAAACACCTGATAATCCTGCAAGTGACTCACTTCTGTATTTTCTTCAGATTATATCAGTGTCTCTATTTTTTCCTTATATTATTAATCTATATTATACAGAAAAAAGGCATGCAATATAAGAAAATTTCAGACTGAAAATTCATTAACCCTTATAATGCTGTGGCCACTGCTTTTGCAGCCAACACATGTACAGACAAAAATCAGTCTAAAACTCCATGTAGGCTGATCATGGTTTGCACTGTTTGCCATTCAGTCAATACATTTTCATCAAGCAAACCTATAACCAAGGAATGGTACAGTCCAAAAAGAAAATGAGACATTCCATTTCAGAAATTTAGCATGGTCAGGTTTAATAATTGTTTGTAATAAACAATGTAAAAGAGACAAATGCACCTGCTTGAAGCAAGCACTGATGCCATAGTTACCTGGGAGGTCAACATGTATAAAAAACAATGATAACTGTCCAACATCTGAGTTCCTTATAATGATTTAGATCACTTTGCCATTGTAGTGTGCTCCCCATTTTTATTGATACATGCATGACTCCACACAGAAACAAACAACAGGTAATCTACAAAACAAACACATCGAGGGTCTCTTATTTGCATCTCATTTGCAGATAACGATCTCATTTGCATACATTTTAAATCATTTCAGATGTGAAAGCAATCATCTATCCACAACACATCTCATATATTTTTTTTTTATGGGGGAGGTCTTTAATTAAGTGTGTAGTTGTTAATTAAATATGAATGGTATCAGCAAGGTGCTTGATCAGTGGTACAAGACACTACAGTTTTGATGAAACAAATATAACACCCATAGATGACCTCACATGACTGTTACCATAACTATATATGGCTTGCTTTGAACTTGTATAGCATTCTCAAGTTATTGCATGGTTAACCCTTACTATGCAATATTTCTTGCATGTTCTTGTCCTTTCTACGTTTTGAACTGTGCCATTAGTTGTTTATGGGGGGTGCAGGCTGATCTTGGTCTGCATTGGTCGCAATGACAGTTACACATGCCAACAGCATTGGAAAGGTTAATGATTTTCATTCTTATCTTGTTTATTCCAATATGGAAATAAGATTTTATAATATACAAGAATATAGATAGCTATACTGACATATTATGCATGTATACATACTTTTTTTTTCTTTCAATGTAAAAAGTGTAAAAAATGTATTAAGATTGACATATTTATGTCATAATATGACATGTTTATATTGTAAAATAATATATTTTTTTATCCTAGCATCAAGAGTATCCTAGTTACACCCCCAGCCGTATATAATCCCTAAAAATGTTCCTGTGTTGGACCAGTACTTTAAACCTGGGAAAAGTCTTGACAGATTCTTGCAAGAACAATTAAGTCCCTGTAATTATCAACACACATTAATTTTCATCAAAATAAGACATTTTCAAAATGGAAAATGCCAAGAACATCTTAAAGAAAAAAAAACAAAAAAACTATCTGTTTTTATAGCAGATTAGATATCACTTTTAATTATAAGCAACCTGAAATCATTAGAATGACTTACGTCTTTACATAATTGCTGACAGCACTACAAACACTTTCATAGAAGAGAAATAATTTCCTGTTAGCTATAGAGTGTTGCAATCTTGAAATATGATGACGTGTTTCCTAGCAACAGAAGATTTTCTCCATTAAGATGGCCAACCTGGACATTTGATACTCGTCCTTTAGGATATCAGCTATAATAATTGGCTAATCATTATTCATAATTCAACTATCCGTTATTCTCATTAAAAGTGCCATTTCATCAAATTCCCCCAGTGTCTGATGAATAAGTATCGAAGAACGAAGAGTTTTTTAAAACATCAGAATGGCTGACATTTCCACTAACCAGCAACAGATGTTGAAGTGGCCAAGTTTGGTATTTATCGCCACGTTTGAAGTTATGCCAAGAGTCCTCTAGATAATAGAAGGCTACTCTTTTGCTCATTTTCAATAATTTTGTATTAATGGACATATTTGCGGGGTCTTTTCATCCAAAAGTCTGCTTATTAATTGAGAGAGAAATAAAAACATTTTTATGAGTCATGTGGCTCATAGGCATTTTTTTTTATCAATTCTAACATTAAAGTTGCAATACTACTCAAAATCAATGCTAAAAATGCAGAAAATAAATTGAAAATATGAAAATTAATTCTTTCTTATGCCGATATGCAAAATATTGCCTTTGTAGGTCAAACGATTAGCCCGACTGATGTTGATAGAATCACCAATATGTTAAATGACTGTAGGAAATTTATTCCTCTACCCCTTCACGAAGATTTCCCGAATATTTACAACATTTACAAGTCCGGAATTAATGGAGCTCTATCACGTAGTCAGATCATGCATCAAACAGGTACCTGGTGAGTGTCCCCAAGTATAATCCATGCATGATGTGAATGTTGAGGTGTGTGTTTATACTATATGTTTCAGGCACGTGCTGGCCAAACAATTTCACCTCTTAAGCCAGTAAAGTTCCTCATAGAAAATTCTCTAGTTGCGTAACATTTGTTGTTGTTGATTTTAACTACAAATTGAGCACTGTACTCCCAGATGAAGTGGTGCGTACATTTCTATTTTTAGTTGGCTTGTTTTTACATTTATGTAAATATGGCAGTTTCCAGGACTTGTCAGAAACAGCCGAATCGGTGGCCGTGAAATTCCGTACTTACTGATATGATTATTGTAGCTAATCCGTAATATATAAGGGATCAGGCTAGTTTTTATGAACATTTTCATTACCGAAAATCCATTATAGATGATATTTAATGTCCATGACTTGCTACAAACTGAGAGTTTCAAAACATTTGAGCTAAACTGACGTATCTGTAGTATTGCATCTTAAGTTTATAATGATATAAACATAAAGAACATAATTTTACAACAATGATCAGAAAATATAAGATGAAATCTAAAATCTAACTTCTAAAAGAGAGTGCAGTAGCGAATAAAACTGAACAATAACAAAAAATACATTTCACTAAAAATGAATTAGTTCTTGTCAACACTATAATGAATAATTATAGAGTCATTAAAACAGAACAGGCTGTAATTTATGTAATACTTAAACTCTTAAATGAGATTGGACCACTTTCCAGCATTTTTGTTTTAAAAAATATCTAAACAGACAACTAGGTTGACACAAATATCTTCCTTACTGACAAACAATATTTGCTTGAAATGAAAGATTCTAGTTGTTTTATTTGGAAAATGAAAATTAGGAAACATGTTCTTAAACATTTGAATAGCTCTTGTTATTGCTTTTGAAATTTGAGCCGGAACAGAATACTGACCAGTGCAAACTTACCCTGCTTAGAACTCTTTATTTATCATATTAATTTATATCTTTAAGCATCAATCAAACAAACTAATTAATTGCTAACAGTATTGAATAATTATTTTCAAAATCATGATAAACATATCCTCCACGATTAAAAACTTTCCAAATAAGAACAAACAATCTCTGACCAACAGTTGGCTTAAGGCTATCACAACAATCATGAAATTGACACTCCATGAATTGCGCAATCACTCTGAATATTATCAATCAATTAGAAATAAAATCCCGTGCCATTCACACTTGTTGAAATCCAAAGCTCCTTTTCCAGTGGAATCCTTTTCCAGTCTCTATAAATATCCGCAGGATCCCTTTTATGGCCCTGAACCACCAATATCACGGGGGTATGGCGTGGCTCACAACTATTTCCATGTGACACCTACTAGCACACTGTCAAGTCCAATACTGACTAAATATGGTATCAGAGCCATTAAAGGCACTAATGATTCTCTGACTGACCACGCTACAGACTGGCGCATCAGCCTCCGTATCTATACAATTCCAGGTCTATCAGAGATGGCTCCATATAGACCCAGCTCAAATTTAATGGCATGTCACACTTTGGATCATTAGTCAAGTCTGTAAATAAGGCTGTATTTGTTTAGCTCTCTTATTTTATGGTCATTTTTAAACTCTGAGTCTCTCAAGTAAGTTTATTAGTAACTGTTGACTAGTGTTTGACTAATGATGTTGTTTCAAAATGTCTCACAAATGAATTAGAATAATGAGCAACAAAGTTACATTGCATCGTTACTGTACAAAATCTCACCATTAAGATGTAAAAACATGTGTTGAAAAATATACAATTATCAGTGCATGTGTGTGGAAAAAGATATAATGAAAGTGAACAACTGCATTTAAGTAGAAAATGACAGAACAACAATTCAAATTGATCAATAATTTCAATGATCATCTTACTATGTATAGAAAGATGTCAAGAAGGGAACCCAACACATAATAGCTGATTAATAATATTTAAAATCATCTTATTATATAACAAATGAAAACTTATCAACCATTGTACTCCAAGATGAAAGGCATCCATTTCATATTTACTGAGCATTGTTTGTCCGTAAAGTATTTACCCTTTTATTCCTTGTATAAATTGATTTAAACACCATGGAAAATCATGGAAACCTAGATAAGATGGCTCCCCAGAAAAAAACAAGGTCTCCTCTATTTGCTCATACAATATTGTACCTAAGATTTAACAGCCCTCAATGCAAAGAAATCCATTGTTTCATATACAATTCAAAGGTTAGTAAATCAATATTCATCAAGTAATATATTAGTACATAAATATGCATGAGGTAAAAGGTCAATTAACAAGTACATATATACAGAATTCAATCCGTCTGCCAGCCCCATCACTGGTTAACCACATGAAACCTGATCATACAGGAAAGCATTTCTCATGTCTAGACACCCTGATAAAAGTAGTCTTGAATTACAGAGGAATTTGAGCGAAAAAATAAACACCATGAAGAGGTTTCTAGTTAATCGATGACTCAGCTGATGTGCCAGCAATAAAGTGCTTAATTTGTGTCCAGCCATCCGGCCAATGTTCATCCAGTGGTCAGAGGGACCCCAAATTAAGCGCTAGTTTTGTTAGTGAGCATCTTCATTGATTTCCACTGATATAATTATGACTTGAGCACAAATGACCATTTACTCAGGGGAGACACATGTGTGAGACTCATCGTAGAAATGGTGTAAGTTGCAGAAGATACACTGCAGAGATACTCAGTTTTGGCTCTAACACCTCACAATTGCATGTCAGCTTCAATACAAACTGAGTTAGGAGCAATAACTCTGGACCAGATATACAGAACAAAAGGGGATACAGCAGTACTGACCTAAGTTCCACGTATGTAAACAAGTTATTGATAAATATTTAAAAATTCAAATAGATCAGGACTGGTCAATCGGTCACTATTGTTCAGAGAGCTGACCTCTGGCCAGGCTGTCCAATATGTCATGATGAAGGACCCATTGTGAGCCTATAGTCTGGACATGCATCGGTCACCCATTGATCACAGCAGAAACAAACTGTCCATCACCATAGCATAAGCAGGCAAAATACAAATCAAAGGACTGATGGAACTGATAGTATAATCAAAGTACTAATTGAACAGATAGAGTAATCAGAGTACTAATTGAACAGATAGTGTAATCAAAGTACTAATGGATCAGAAAGTGTAAATCAAAGAAAACTAATGGAACCGAAAGTGTAATCAAAGTACTAACGGGTAGGGCTGCTGCGAGTATCCGAGTACTCAGATATCTACGATTTCTGTCTGCAAATCGGGTATGAATATTCGCCACGGCGAAGATCGCTGGATCGCGATCTTTTCTTAAACACCTACCTTAAATACTTTATAAAACTTAAATGAAAATAATATAATGAAATGAAAGTGAATATAAATGACGTTTTTCAAACCCAAAATTGTTTTTACAAAACCAAAAGTAAAATATGACAAACATGTAGAGCTAGCAATGCTGTGCATCAGTAAAGATTCAAATTTAAATCATCGATACGATTTTGGCATACTGTAATAATGTCTAGCATTACAAAAAATATAATTCATTAATAAATCAAGAAGCAACACTGTAAGTCGAGGAAGATTCAGATGTAAATCATTGATATCAATACATTACGTTTCCAAAATCATTCCGGTAATTAATTTTTGAATATTATATTGAATAGATTTAATTTTAGAATTTCGAAACTGATGTTAACTTTACTGAATGAATTGTCTGCAATTTGTATACATGACAGAGAAAAAAAACTTTACAGAAATTCACCCGCGAAGCACACATCAAATGGGTAGAAATACTTTCTACCCAAGATGAAAAAGGCGATTTGTAAAACCTGCAACTTAAATGATGCACATACAGGCGGTACAACTAACCTGTCAAATCACCTAAAAATGATACAACGTCAAAAAATATAGGTAGGCTTTCGTAAATGTTACCAAAATTGAAAGTAAGCAAATTTTGTGTGTAGAATATAAACACCTTTTTATCAAAGCAGACAAATGATATTGGATCTTATCATTTGGCAATATCATAGCTCATATTCTACAAAGTCTATAGAGAAATGAAACATCCATTGTTTCATATATAATTTAAAATTCAGTTAATTAATATTCATCTAGTCATATATTTGTTCATGAATATTCATGAGGTAAATTTAGTTAATTTTACTTTCAAGAACGGAAAAAATCAAACAAACTGATTTAATAAAATGATTTGATTTACATACAAACACGAAATTGTGGGGTTAGAGCGAAACTAGGCTCATCGCATATATATGTATATGCACTTAGCCTTGTTTCACTCTAACCCCTCGAAATATAAAACACTAATTATATTATTGATTTATGTGATTTTACAACAATCTCAATACTAATACTTCAAATAGCTATTCCTTAAAAGAAATAAGTCAAGAAGTAAAATAAATATAACAGCAGACTATCTCCCCAGAAGGAATGAAAATTGGAGACAGAATGGGGGAACAGGCCAATTAATGACAAAATAGAGTTTCTGATTCAGTAGCTTGAGCTAGTCATTTTACCACAGTAATACGTCTGCCCAGTGATTCAATTCTGTCACCCTGTGAGACTGCAAGGTGAAACACAGTTTGTCAAATTACATGTAAAGTTAGGAGAACTGATCATCTCAAATTTCTCCCAACTACCTCTTTCTCTCTGTAAGGGATAAAAGACAAGCAATTCCCTGTAACCCTCCCAAAAAAGCTGAGAAAAACGTGAGACATGACTGTCAATAAAACGATTGTAAAATGAGCCCCAAGAGATTCACAAGGCTGATAGGATTCCCCAACACCATTCGAGAACAACATAAACCTCCAATTAGCTTGAAATATTGTCTGAATATAATCCGTTTTTATCACGTTTGGCTGTGATTACTATACCATGGGTGAAAAGTGAGAAGTGCAAATCCTGATCAGCCCCTCAGTATTTATGATTATGCAGTGAGGTTCTATTATGGCACCATTTCTGGGGGGTCAACACCTAGTAACCATGTTATATTCAACCTAACTATATGAAAACCGTAACAATTTTATAATTCTATCACAATAAAAAAGCTACATGTATATAAACACAGAAGACTTGTGGCACGCGTTGATTTCCTATATATGCATGAGTAAAAATAATGTATATTATATGACATCATAATTATGAGTTATAGCATAATAAACTAAACCCAACACATTTACATCACTTTTGAAACTTTGCAGTCTAGTAAACATATTAGAATGGAATGAGAGTTTTGTTTTTTGAGCCTTATCACAGAATTAAGCATGGTGCTGGTTAACTCAGAACGAAACTCCATTTTCAAACTATTGCTCCATGGTACAAACCCTGTTATATTGATAACTGTATTATAATGGAGCGTGTAGTAATGGACCTAGACTGTATATATGGCTAATTGTATACTTTACATATTCCTTTCTTGTGATATTAACCCCATGTCATCACAATACCACCTAGCCAGTACACAAGATACCTTCCCACCCCGACATTGTGTCATGTGATCTCAACATTCCCATAATGCAATCTGGTTTCATGAGCACCTGACCATCACACACAAAAGCGTAATTATTTTTCCCCTAGTAAGTGACTATTGAATTTCAAGTGAGGGCTATTTTCTTTAATTAGAAACACTGTTAGACCTATACCAATTCACTGGAAGATATAAGGGCAGTATTTGTGTCCAAGAGCAAATTTCACATAATTTCTTACAAATAGATTTAATCTTAGTTGCAGGAATGATACCTTACAAATTGTTTATTCATTTCTTACGTGCACAATTAAACATAAAGAAAACATGACCTTTTCATTAAATACACAAATTGTCCATGAAAGAAGTATGACAATTTGTGCTCTTTTACACTGATGAAAGTAACATTTTGTTTGAGGTTTAACGAAAAGGGTTCCAGAAATAAACACAGACTACAAAATGGACATAATTTATAGTTTGACATTGCAATTACTCAAACTCAATTTCCAAACACACAGACAAATAAAACTTGAACTTGTTCCGAGAAGTACATTAACTTTACCATTATTCAATTTAGATTGTTTTACTCAGGAAAGAGAGGCCAAAGCATAAAAATCTATAAATATGTTTGATATTTGTAACATGCTCCAGTTCGGTGCCATGTGTGTGGTCCGGTACTGGGTCGGATCTCAGATTGTCTCGTAGTAGCGACAGGGCGGGAGGTTCTCGAGTCCAAATCACTCAACAGATTCCTCTCCATTTCACATAGTTTGCTAATCTTGTCTGTCACATAAAATAAAAAGTTGAAAAAATAGTCTGCAGATATCTGTTTAATTACAAGCCCAAAATGATAAGGCACGAACATCTTCCGTGCTGGTTCCATTATATAACACAGGATACAACTTCAGAAACGTTTTCCTCTCCTATTCAGTTTGCTCGTCATCCAGAGATGTGTATCCATCTATGACATTTGTGTCATTATGTCTGATCAATTCTTTTATAAATCCATCAATCAAGGGTATGACGGCAGATAGCCTATTTTGCATTTAGGCAATCTGATAAGAATAATAATTTCTCTCTATTTAATTTTGTTTTTATCTTAACCTGTATTTTTTAATCAAATATTTTCCAAGGTCTCAGCAATAAAACTGTATGTAACCTAATCACACTGAAAATAAAAGGCGAAAAGTTTGGGCTCCACTCACTGTGGCAGGTAAAAACATTCTGAAAGAAAACCCCAAAGTATGGAAACCTCCCATGCAAACATCAACATCATTATCATCATCAGGAGCAGCTTTTAGACCTACACTTCCAAACGTAACCTAGATCTGTCCATCAGAGGTAAAACAGCAGTTAATCTTAATCTATCTCTTTCTGCTTATCTCTCATCCTTGAAACTAATACCAATGAATGAGACGGGCTTTTCCATCCTGCCAATCTACTTGACATACTCACCCCAGCTACTTATTCCTCCTATCATGATTATTTTCTGATTCATGAAATACAAAACTAATTGTTTAATATACTCCACTGGCTTAACCATTTACCTCATGAATATTCACATAAATTTATGACTTAATGAATATTAATTTACTTAACTATAAATATATGCAACAAAGGATTTTTCTTTGCCGTGCAGACTGTGTAGAATCTGCGCGTAAATATTGTATGAGCAAAACAGAGAAGACCCCGTCTGATCTGGGTCTGCTCGGTATGTTTTCCAATGCATCAAAATGAGTCTATCTTATTTGGTATGGGGTAAAATAATTCTTCATGCATTCCAAATTTGACATTTTTTTAAGTGAAACAATATCTATATACTTAAGATAACAATATCTATGTACTAAAGATATATAGTGCAGGAAATCAAACCTCCAGAACTAGGTGATTGATCTTCCCAATGTTACAGATGTTTACAGATATATTCAAATTTAAGTATCAGGTTAGCCAGGACCTACACTGGGATATCATGTGACACAAGTTGAATGTTTACAGGTATATTCAAATTTAAGTATCAGATTAGCCAATACCTACACTGGGATATCATGTGACAAAAGTTGACATGTTTTACACAAAAGAACACATGGGTTTGTTATGTGATACTGTTTGTGAGCAGATTACCTAATACTGAAAGGAAAATATTCCCCAAATAATATCAAAAAGGCATCACTTAGGTCAATGTCCATTCACAGGGTTATACTGTTCAAATAAGTTGTTTTCCTCGAAGCCTTCATGTAGTACCGGGTTTAACCCTTTACCTCACATAGACTCATTTTGATGCATTGGAAAACAAAGCAGACCCTGATCAGGGTCTCTTCTGTTTGCTTATACACAATAGTTTGAAGCTCAGATTCTACACAGTCTGAAATCTACTGTTACGCATACCTTATAAAGTACAGTTAATCAATATTCATCAAGTTATATATTTGTATATGAATATTCATGAGGTAAAGAGTTAAATATTTATGAGATTGATGATGATTAACTTGAAATAACAGAATTACAATACATTATTTTGATAATTTCTGGAGCAATTACATTAAAATAATCTGCATTTATCTTAGTTGGAAACCTACAACACCCAGATGCCTAATTCTTTGAATGGCTAATGCAACATTAAAATGCAGAGCCAGGTTGTAAAGCCACTTCCTGTTACAGTGATGCAGTAACAGGTAACAGTACAGAAAAACATAAGAATATTGATGAAATAAATACACACACACAAACACAAACAAAAAACAAAAAAACAAACACAAAGACAGTTTAGATGAAAGCCTCAAGGCCAACCTTGATTATAAACAGACAGGAAGAGTCTGAAAAGTAGTGTTAGTGCTGTTAAGAGTGACGCAGAAACACAAAGTCACTTAAATGAAATTGTTAAAATATTGTTAAAAAAATTCCACAAACAACACACGCAAAGACAATTAAGCTGAAAGCCACAAGGTCAGACTGGATAATCTACAGACAGAAGAGTCTGATAATGCTGGGACAAAAGTTCAGTGTTGGAAGGTTAAACCACAAGTCAGGTCAACAAGTCCTGTCTGCTGACTCAAGTACTAGTCCCATTATACCAGACACTGGGGCCTAACCACAAAATTAATATCCTCAGATTACCATGGAGCTGTTAGGAAATTATTCATGGCTAAAGATGGTTATAGTTAGTTCAAAGACAGACTAAATTGTGAACATATTACACAAAGAATAAAATTTTAACAAACTACACAAAGAATAAAATGTTAACAAACTACACTAAGACAAGAAAGTCAGTAGAACTGACAGATGCTCCCCGAAGAACGTCATTGTTACAAATAAGGCCTTGGTCAATGGGTGGGAGGATATGTTGAAATCCCCATTCCTAAATCATATCTATTCTCCTCATCAGATGAGATGTTTTACCAACTCTAATTTGGAGACTTAGTAACAGTTTACTATTTAATATGATCATACGTGTTACTCATCAGATCTTTCATTGATTTTTTTTAAGTTTTTATACTACTAAAAATTAAGTCATACATTTCAATGTGTGCTCATATCAAAGAGGTTAACCAACACTCTTGACATATGACTGGATATTTGAAATAGTGTATAATGGCCTAAACAACAATTAGCTGACATGATTATGATTGACATTACTAGCATATTGAATTTTGTGGGGTTTTGTTTAAATGATATCTCCTGTTAAATTAGGCAAATGACATGAATATTAGTCAACAAAATGGTAGTAGGGGCCATAACTCTCTTAAAAATTGAGGAACCAGGTCACGTCGACGATATGCGTGTCTACTCTTGGTAATAAAGCCATTAGTTCCTGAGAAATAGCCCGGACAAGAATCATGCAATATGTACTATAGGCCAAAAAGTCAAGGGGCCTTAACTCTGTGAAAAATTTAGGAATCGGGTCATGCTGACGATATGCGTGTCTACTCTTGGTAATAAAGCTTCCCATAAAGTTTTGTTGAATTCAAGCCATTAGTTCCTGAGAAATAGCCCGGACAAGAATCATGCAATATGTACTATAGGCCGAAAAGTCAATGGGCCATAACTCTTTGAAAAATTTAGGAATCAGGTCATGCTGACGATATGCGCATCTCCTCTTGGTAATAAAGCTTCCCATAAAGTTTCGTTGAATTCAAGCCGTTAGTTCCTGAGAAATAGTCCAGACAAGGAAAGTGTGACGGACGAACGGACGGACGAACGGATGAATGAACAATGAATAAAATGTTAACAAACTACACTGGAGAATGACATGTTAAACTACACTACAACTTGTAAATATATAACATTGGAGTCCATTTTTTGAAGCCATGCTATAATGGTATCTGCGTTGTTATAAAATACAGAGTCAGACAGTTAACACTAACCATGACCAGTCATAAAGTACATTACAAGATGACATGACCCATGTGCCTGAAGGCATAATAATTGGAAGCCCTTGCTCAGTTACATTTTGATCCTAACTGCCTGCTCCAATACCTGTCTCTCCTCTGGATTTATGAACCAATCCACAGTTGTGTCAAGCTTGAACTTTATCCATTATTAACTTCACAAACAAACCCTGTTGTGTGAACCATGTCAGCCATGGATCACATGACATTTCAGTACAGCTATTGGCTAATCACATCAATTGATTTGAATATTTTTGATGTTCAATTCTTTAACTCTTCAGGAAAAATGGACACTCAATATTTTGTTTATCTAAACTGCGATTCAACTCGGGTTTCCAAGCTTTAATTGATTGCCAGTTCTAAGAATTGTTTAGAAATGGAGTACAAACATTGAAGCAATCAAGCTCACCTCTACTTTTGTCTACAGCTCAATGGCCATGCAATATTTATCCTGCCATTTATGTAACAGTCATATAGTCTTTTCAATTCAAAGATTGCTGGTCACAAATTATACTCATTTACATTCTCCAGAAAGAAATAATTAAACAATTGCTGATGGTAGTATACACGCATTTGTAAATGCATTTTGCATTATAGTTTGTCACAATGGCCACTACTTACTGGTTTAACACACTGGGTGACATTAAGAAATGTCGAACATCTGATTGCTTTTTCTTAAATCTGACCTGCCAGTTTGTGGCAAATATTTCAAAAACATTTTGAAAAAATGAAAAATACTACGGAGCTTAATTATTTTTGAAAACATGATGCAGATCACCTTATTTTAATTACATGTATTGCATGACTTTGTGAAAATGGCAAAACGATTATATTATTGCCTGGACTGTTTCTATGGCAAGATACCATTGTATAACATTAAAATAATTATGAAGCAAACACACACTTCCCAATAAATTATCTCTAAGTGCATGTCTAGAGTGCTGCAGAATCCTTGCAAATTAAATTTTCCAAATGGCCAGCACTCAATCAAGAGCTAGAGAGTCAATAAATGCCCCACCACTTGTGCCATGATTCACTTATTTTCATTCCAAAACTCCCTGACACCGATCAGGCCCTCAAATGGGTAAAATTGTTGGACCAGCCACACAGAATCTGTCAGTTTCATAAATCTCTCTTTTGTACTGTGCAATTACAGATACTTTATAAATACAGATGTGTTTTATCTAGCACTATTACATCTAAGTCTGGAATGCAACCAGATTTCCTGTATTATATAAGTAAATGCAATCAAAGAATTATAAAGCTGTCAAAGTAATTTTATTACAAACTGTATTAGTAACAGTGACCTTAACCCAAGAGACCTAAAATAAAATATATTACCACTTAACTATCCATGATGTAAAGTGAGGAAAGACCATCAATCCTAGCATGAGATTTTCAGAAAAAATAGCTTTCCACCTTCTTTTATTAATAATACAAGGCTGTGTCACAGACAAGAAATCCCCCGCCGAATATATTTAGTTCATGAATGGATAACAAAGGGCAATAACTCCAAAATTTGGCTAAGGAGAGTTATGGTTCTTGTGCACTGCACTTCTCTTCAATGAGATCTGTCCACCTGTGAAGTTTCAAAGCAATGGCTTGAATACTTTTGGAGATATGCTCCGGACAAAAATCAAGTATGAAAAAATAACAAAGGGCAATAACTCCAAAATCAGGCTAAGAAGAGTTATGGTTCTTGTGCACTGCACTTCTCTTCAATGAGATCTGTCCACCTGTGAAGTTTCAAAGCAATGGCTTGAATACTTTTGGAGTATGCTCCGGACAAAAATCAAGTATGAAAAATAACAAAGGGCAATAACTCCAAAATTCGGATAAGGAGAGTTATGGTTCTTGTGCACTGCACTTCTCCTCAATGAGATCTGTCCACCTGTGAAGTTTCAAAGCAATAGTTTGAATACTTTTGGAGTAATGCTCCGGACAAAAATCAAGTATGAAAAATAACAAAGGGCAATAACTCCAAAATTAGGCTAATGAGAGTTATGGTTCTTGTGCACTGCACTTCTCCTCAATGAGATCTGTCCACCTGTGAAGTTTCAAAGCAATAGCTTGAATACTTTTGGAGTTATGCTCCGGACAAAATTCGGACGGACGGACGGACGCACGGACACACGGACGCACGGACGCACAGACGGACGGACAACGCCAAAACAATATCCCCCTCCCGATTTCATCGGCGGGGGATAATAAGTGACCTTGACTTAGACATGAAGGTCTAAAGAAAAAAATATCATGAACTACTAACTAATACATTTCAATACAACAGTGTAAATTGTTTTATGATATTTTTGAGACTATAGTCAGGGTGATTAGTTATTGAGCTTCCTGAGACCTTGACCTTGGCACAAGATGCCCCAAATGAAAGCAAGCATAAAAACTACCAATCAAGTTTCAATAAGATCAGACAAAACAGTAGAAGTTATGGACATCAATTGTCTTGTAGATGCCACCAGTATCCATTCACCCACTGAAAAAATATTTAAATAAAAAAATAGGGTAAAGAATAGAGGCACTGAAAAGCAATAAAAAAAAAATACATGTACTGCAGTAACCAGTTTGGTGGTCCCATGGTTCAGAGATATTTTTATCACTTCGGCAAACTTATTTACAAAATATCAGTCTTAACATTGGGCTTTGTGCAAATGGTCCCATCAATAAAATAACACAAAAAATCTTATCTAAATGAAATTTCCAAATCTTTTCCATTAAAAAGCAAATAGTGTGAAAGTACTTTAAACAGTAAAGCTTTCAAAAAGAAAAATGCAGTTTCAAATATAATTGTGACACTATTTACTCCACTGACAGTATCTTGGAAATAAATTAATATAATCCACATTGGGATTCCTCTGAAGGAATTTCATTTAAAATATTAAAAAAAAAAAGAAAAAAAAAGAAGAAAAAAAAGGTTTGTTTATGATTATACAGTTTATCAATAGATTTCTTAATAATCTGAGAGGGGTATATTCAACATCTCTCAAGTATCTAGTGATACACGAACAACTTTTAAGAGTGTAACGACCTCATTTTAATTTTGAATCCTAAATCCTGTCTTCCGCAGGGATCTAGGGGTTGGCCAGGATCTAAGGGCTTGGTTATGAGCTGAGGATGATTAATTCTGGGCCATGAGTTTTACCAGACATTTTTATTTGAAACGTCTCAGCAATGAAATGCAACACTTTCAATTAAAGGAAGCTTAAACAAATTACTCGTACCCTAAAAAAAAGGGGAAGGGAAAAAAAGCATATAAATCAAAGTTACAAAGGGAATGACATGTTTATTTCACACAAGAATATTAAGAAGATTGAAAAGTGAAAAATATCAATTTTCTGTCTAATTTCTATGCATACAAAACATATAAAAAAATCTGGCATGTAATGAATAATGTTTAAAGAGCAGACATTCATCTTGTGATGTATAAAAATATTAGATGGTTTTTCAAATGATACCAGACACATGCATGTTAATGCTTCCTCCAGGCATGCCTTTTACATAAAAAAAACAACCAAATATACCGGTAACTATCAAAATTCAACATCCTGTCTATAGAGTTATTTGATGCATGTCCTTTATCCCAACAAAGGACACTGACAAATTAACAGGCGGCAGTCTCAAATTAGTTTTAACTAAATACCAAAAATGCATTTCCTTCTTATGGAGAATCAATTTCAGGATTTAAACACGTCCTCCTAATTTTTGCAATTCCACCACAGCCTATCTTAATTGGCCCCATCTGTAACCCTAACCACTTGTTCCTGCAAGAGAGCTGCCGTCTCTGACAGCTCCCGTATCGGGTGTCTGTGAAGGAATGCTCCGATGTAAAGCAACACTGCTCGACTACCGCTATCAATATGCACAGTTGGGAGGAAAATTAAACCCGAAATTGAATTGAGGCTCAGCTCTGTCCCCAAAAACCCTTATGAAAAAATGGCAGATAATTGCTTTAGGGCCATTATTGGGACCGGAGGCAGATGGAATTCTGGTTTGTGATGGAATCTTCATCATGATTCATGCCCAGACAAGACGAAATAATATAATTATAAGCTCATCTCGGCCCACCTCACGGCTCACTATGACACATGATCAGGACTTCTGCCACATGATTATCACTACATCATGTCCGCCTGTTGTAATCTTGACTCAGCCACTTAAAACATCCATATTTCTAAAAGAATAAGTTCAAACGGTTTCCAGCTCCACAAATGCAGAACTTCTGAAGCAATATTATGGCCATTAAATGCACTGGCCATCATTTTAGCTAAAAGAATTACAGAGTGTGGAAAAAATGACAACTCTTGTTTGATACAACCAATCATGACAACTAAGTGATTAAATGACAGAATTCTTTTTCATAAGTTTTTAATGTCTGTCAAAGGTCCTTTATCATTTTTTTTAACCATTATAAC
>CM037779.1:44630509-44653684 GCA_021229015.1 Solen grandis | reverse complement strand
CTCCATCCCCCCCACACCTAAGTTTTTAGGTATATTTGCATATTTTTGTTATTTCTTGGAAATTGTCATCTTGTCTGATGGCTTGTAACTGTGCTGAAATGATTCCAAAGAATCCTGATATTTTTGCTATAGGTACCATTAAATGAAATTACACCACAAAAATTATTACACACTGAAAAATAACAACAGAACTCTTTTGATTCTTACATTCTGACACTGAAATTAAAATATGAAAAAAAAAATGTTCAAAGAAAAGAAGGTATTATTTGTAATAATAATTAAAAAATGTCTAGGAGGAGGTTTTTAAAAGTTAAAACTTTAATGCTATTCTACTAAACCATTTTTTGTAGAAGTTGTCGATTTTGCTTACACATGGAAATCAATTTTCAGGCCCTAAGAGATTCTATCCATGCCTGATATCTATCTAGCCATTCAGAATTGCCCTAATTCTTGCCTACCTCCAGGGAGAAGAGCTCCATCAAGTATTACATCAAATCTCTTTTCAAAGGTTCTCTGATACATCAGCAGAATTAAAAACACATTGCTCTCTCCAACCCTTCTCTATACCCCCAGCTTGTGTACATAGAATGGATGCTCACTCTCAATTTCATTTTTACCTGTTCATTTCCCCCTCAGCAACTGGAGAACTGATCTACGTGAAAACTACAATTGCATCCAGGTGCGTGTTGATAGTGCTGGAGCTTGCCATGTTTGAAATTCTCTCTCACCCCTGCCGACACACTTTCTGGATTAGCTAATGGCATAACTGTGTCATTCCATATTGGTCCAGACAGGGAACAAACTGGTTCCCATTTGATCCAATCCCACTTCCCTGGAAACTGGGCACCATTACATGGCTAATTAACTAATTAGGTCAAATGAATAGCTATGTTCTCCCATGAAAGCATGCAAATGCAACAGGGTATGCTCACAATATTTCATATTTTGGCAGCTAAAGTGATGTTCCTTCTGGCCACAGATATTACTTCCTTCAAATCAATTTTTTTTTGTTTGGTATATAGCCTTTAATATTATACATATGGTAGAAAGTTGCTTATGTAATGTAAATGTTAAAGGTAAGAAATTGTAAGAATGTGTACCATCATCATAAAAATTGCACTTTACCAAAAGTAACGTATACCCTTGTTATTAGCATTGTCAGAGACGGTACATGATGTAATATGACACGACAGATGGAAGGCAATAAATGAGATGTAACATGACTCGACAGTTTCAGCACGTGCTGCCCCCATCTTCACAAAGTAATGCATTTGTATCATAAATATATATAAAAAAAAAATCTAAAAAAAGTATAAAAAAATATACATTTTGGACATAAAATTTGCAATGACAACATTTACAAGAAAATTAATGAAACATGAAAGACATGTATATAATCAAATAAGAAATTTTGTTTGACAACTTTTCCTCCAGGAAATTTTGAAACGCTCATGTTTCTCTCAAACTTAAATAATCATATTAACATGTCTTCAGCACTTTCCACAGACATGTGTTACAAATTTTTAGCATCTGGCTTAAGGTTGTTTTTTTTATCAAAATAATAAATCAAAAATATGAAAGTCAGAAATGATAATCATCCTAAACATACCACAGCGATAATGTTTATGTATCACACAACAAGCCTAATTTCCTTCTAGGAAACCAATTTATCAAGAAAAGATTGCTTTTAATAACAATAAAATAAGAAACCCCCACAGTTGATAACCTGGTCAGAAGGATGGGTAATAAAATCCTGGGTTTTAAATCATCCCTGGCAGCAACTCATCAACATGATATGAAGATCTACATGATCCTGATCTGGTATTAATTGGTGGGAAACAAGTGCTGGTGGAACTTCCTGACAAGATAGGGTCTTGGCTTACAGTTAATTAGGGGCTGGCTGGGTGGAATGACCTTGTAATGAGAGGCAACCTTTATTGCTCATAATAAAGGGATGAAGACATCACTAGCATGTTTCATTTCATCCTGGCTTAAGATTAATGAAAAAATACATTAAAAACAACTACAGCATTAGCAGAATCATGACTTTCATGTTCTAATTGATTTCTTCTGCGTCTGAAATAATCTTCTCTTGTCAATCCATGCTATTCAAACAATGGATAGATCTGTGACCAATCTATCAATTTTCACCACAAACAAGAATGCAACACTAGTTATTTGTGGATAAGTTTCATGGTAATTGGATTAAAAGGTCACCACTTGAATCAATATCCCTTATTATGTTCGATTTAACGTCCCACTGACAGTATTTCAGTCATTTGGAGATGATGTCCTCATGAGACAGATATAGTGCTGCCACAATGCAGTATCACGCCGTAGTTGCATAATGTACGTGGCATGATACCACACTCTGTCACATTATCCTGACACCAGGCCAACCAGTCCTGCATCTAGCCTTATATGCTAAGTGCCAAGCAAGTGAGCTATAACAGTACCATTTCTTTACTTCTTTGGTATGTCGCGGCTGTGGATCGAATCCAAGACCTCCTGCACCCGAGCAGACTCCCTTATTATGACAAATGACTGACAATTTCAGTAACCATGCCCTGTATTTCAACAGTTTTGAACTTTTTCAATATTAATATCCTGTTTAACCCTTTCCCTCATAGTGGACACCATGAAAAGACCTATGCGAACAGCATAAAACCAGATCAGCCTGCGAGTAACTCGCAGGCTGATCAGGTTTTATGCTGTTCGCTGCTCCTCAGTGGTCTGGAAATGAGGATTTTGTAATTAAATTTGGTAAGGTTTAACTGTGGTTTTCTGCAGATCAGGCTTTATGTGGTACCTACTGAGTGCGTCAAAATGAGTATATATGAGGGAAAGGGTTAAGTATCTTCAATCATGAGATTTTTTTTTCCATAAAAAATTGATACCCTTATTCTATATCAATCTCTAACTATAAAATGTCACTGCATTGCCTAGGAAAAAACTACCCTATTACCATACCCCTGTTATTTTCATCTCTCAGTTGATTCACTTATGATATAACAATCTAAATATAAAATGTCACTTTCTTTATCAGCCAAAACATTGAAAATATGCCTATAAAGTAACAATCACTCTCTCATATTGCGGGTTTAAACAGTCTCAAGATTACTCACTGGAATATTCTACAAATAACTTGATATATTTTAATTAAACCATACTTCTAGACTGATACTATCTTGGAGAGAGATTACACTTAAACCAGTCTGCAAGTTACATAATTTGATATAAACGAGTCTACAAGACTTTCTACAGGGAACCAGTCAATATTTCCCATCTGCTAGGAGACTGTCTTGACAGCTGACAGGGGACCAGTCCACTTCTCCACAATATTTATCTCATCTCCCACAGATATATCAATCCATTCCAGACTATTACTTTTTTTATCTCAAGCACACTTTCAACACAAACACAAAACTTTTCAAGAATCATTTTTGCAGATCAAAACTTTGCCATAAAGACAGTTATGAATACATTTTGCATATTAATAACATTACAGTCTTCTCTAGTCTCACAACTGCACTATACGCCTGATAAATATGTAAACTCCTCCAGGCACTTCTTTCATCCCATGCATAAAGGCGGAAATGGACACCATTGATTATTAATCACCATGCTGCAAACTGAAACACTGACAGATGCAATATGCTAATTAGCCTTCACTTAATTAAGTTAAACCAAACCCAGAGGCATCTACAGGCTCAGCATTTTTAGTTAGCACATGTAAGAATTCAGCTTCTTGTGAGATAAAAACTGCTGACAGTATTCAATTATTTAGGCCATCATATAACAGGCTTATTTATATCATAACCATTATGACACATTGACAAACAGTGCAGACCCAGATCAGACAGCTTTTTCCAGGAGCTGTCCGATCAGCATCTCCTCTGTTTGCTTGTATTATATTGAAGCTATGATTCTCAAAATGTACACAGCAAAATAAAATCCATTGTTTCATATACCATCTAAAGTTCAGTAAATTAATTCATCAAGTCATAAACTTGTACATAAATATTCATGAGCGTAAATATAGATTATTATGAAAAAGTTATTTTAAAATTATGTTATGAATAGTGAGGCATTCTGTCTTTATGAGGGTTTACTGCAAAATAAAACACAGGCAACACAGGAGTTACATCCCTTGGTTTTTGAGAAAACCACCTGATTTGTTAGTCTCTGTATAGTTAAAATTGAATGCAAGTCTCTGATTTCAGTCAAGATTTTAACATATATAATATCGTCTTGGCATTTCAATTTATTTCAAGCACAGGAAAATAATAATCTAACCACATACAAATAAAATATAAAGCTCAACAGCTGATTTATGATGATATGGTCCATTCACTGGAGAATAAAATCAATATTTATCCGTAAGCCAAACCACATAACTACGATAATAAAAAATGAATTTTTTGGTACTTCAGCAAAAATCTGACATTCCATTGTTAGATTCATCAGGACAGTGCATCAGTTAGCTGCCATTCTGGAATGATATCACATGATATCTTTCCACTTTATTATAATCTCGGACTAATTTCCCTAGCTGTCCTCTAAACCAGAGAAATTGCCTGCCAGATCACCACAACCCAGACTCTCTGGGGAGCCTTCCTGTGGCCAGCCTCATTGTTGTTTGTAGATACTTCCAAATATGGTCAATATGACAAAAATCAATGCTGAAATGTTTGCTGATGCATGATATGTGGTAGTTTTGGACACTGTTCAAGAATATGATTAGGAGAAGAACTATAATTTCTGTTGTGGTAATGCAAGAAGAAATCTAGTGACCCACTGCCCATACATAACTTGGATTCCAACTCAAATGAAAGATTCCATCTGGAATAACCATCCCAGGATGACGTTCTTCCAACAGTTTCATATAAAGAAGAAAAAATAAATATCTAAGTGGTGTAATTGCAATATTTTGCTTGCTTTTGCATTCATAAATTGTTTAGCACCATTAGATATGCACAAATTAGTAAAGAAGCTGTATAAATGGAGTAGGAAACTGTAATCAAGTTGATATTTAACCAATTTGATGATACAATCCTTGACAGACTTGAAGATATTACTCTTATAAACCTAGTCAGCTGATATCATCCAAAGTAAATGAGATCATATTTGCATAGATACTCCATTGCAGTTCTAGAACAAAGTTAATATAAGGATTCCTTTGAGTTATTACAGAAATTTACGAATGCAATAAATATTTTCAGCCATCTGTGCAGTTTAGATTTGACAAATTCTTATGGCTTATTCAAGCAGTATAATTCTCCACAGTGATAACCACAAAAGTTGTTATCTTTGAAAATAATTTTGTTTTATTTACTCTTTATGTTATTTCTATTACACTTTAAGCAGGCAAATAGAGAAGACAACAATAAGATGGCAATTCTACATGCTAATAATCAACATAGTACTATTAATGAAACATTTTCATATCAACAGAATAAAACCAGACAAAAGATACTTGAAACTGCTCAAAGAATTCATGTTACAATTGTTTCACAAGCTGGCACCCTTGGGTATACTAGATACACAATTAGTGGTATTCATGCTGAAAATGTTCAGTTTTGTCTTGTCCCCCTATCAAGGTACAACCCATTAACATCCTCTACAGTACAAGCAGATCCAGCATCTGCCATGCTCAAGGTAACAGAGCACCAGAACAGTTTAACAACCAATAAGCCTTCTGAACAAATCCCTTCTGAAAACATTAACAAGTCCAATACTTATTATGAATACCATTCATTTCTCTTGCTTGAAAACAGTCAATAATATCTTGTTATCTTTTTCTGAAATGCATTCAAGTATGAACTCTATTTCTTAATAAAATCCAGTGAAGAGATCATCATGTCAATTCAATGACAGAGTCAATTTTTACCAGGCAAACCCATCAAATTGGGGTTCATGTTCATTTACATGTTTGGTGAGAAATCTGTATATGGTGCATAACATCTAGTCAAATTTTCTCTGAAAAAAACTTTTAGCAATATGCATTACATACACATTACTCATCAGTGTTTTTTTTTTTTGTTCTTTAAATTGAACCATATCAATTCAACAGATTATTTGTGACAAGAATAATTTCATCATACTAGAAATATGAGGAAATGCATACAGCCAGATCAGCTGGATAGCTTAAATAAGAATAGCAAGCCTAAATTGAGTACAAATTTCTTTCAATAATATCAGGTTTGACAATGGTCAAACAATTGTGTTATTGCGTACCTGAATAGAAAACAGTTAAAATTCATATAATGTAAAATCAGGGGAGATTTCATTTTGTCTAAACTGACAAAATGGCAATTTACTAATACCCAATTATCAAGGGGACTAGTCATTACCTTCTGTGACATGGACGTATCCTTGACGATGTGATTGAGGTTAAATCCAAATCGTGAGAGCCTGGAACCAGGCTTGTTCCTGGCCGCATAGGACCCGTTGTCCAGGGGGTCTCCCACATTGTTGTTTGTTAATTCTACTGTCCCAATGTTATCCATGCTGAATTAATTCCAACCAAACTCACTCCTTTACGATGAATTACAAGATAATTTACACCAAGTTTAATTTCATGTTGCTATAACATGTCAACTAACTTTTTTCATATGTTTCACAGTTAAAAAATAAACTTTCATATTAAAATCAACTTCAAAAATCTGTATTTTTTAATGGTTTTCCAATCAAATATTCTGCATTTATCCACTTCAAAATGTGAATATAATACACATTCCAACTACATGTACTAGTATTGTCACAAACAGCATCAATAAATGCAAAAGAAAGA
Organism: Solen grandis; assembly: GCA_021229015.1. NCBI lineage: Eukaryota > Metazoa > Mollusca > Bivalvia > Adapedonta > Solenidae > Solen > Solen grandis. The sequence continues at coordinate 44,646,891 of CM037779.1, read as the reverse complement.
AACTCCTTTCCACTCCTAATGTAGTCAGTGTCATTGTTTATATAATTTCAAGTCAATAAAGCCACTGTCAACTTAATGCCACTACAAAAACAGTCAAGCATGAAACTTTTCAAACCCTAGACACACTGCAATAAGCAGACAGTTCCTTTTCTACGCTGACACACTTCAGTTCTCACAGGTAGCATCTGCCTAAAAAATGTTTTCTTTATTTTACTTCAGCTGCTATGTTTAATGCCCTGTTCCCTTAATAATCTTACCTTGAAACTAGGATATTTCCGCACTGATGAAACTAAATATCAAAAGGAGAAGGCAGCTAATAATTCAAGTCATGCAATGTTGCTAATTTATTCGCACTACCTGTCATGAAGCATGACATTTCAATCCTTTCATGGAGTTTTAAAGAATTTTTTCATGTGAAACATCATCTGTGTGTGACCAGCTAAAAAATTAGAATATCCTCCACATAGCTCTGCTCAGGTTTAATTTTGTTTGCTGTTATATACATACAGTGTTTCATCCTAATCAAATGAAATTAGTCTTGCTGAGGTTAACACTTAATGCAACAAGGTGTCCAAACGTTACATTAAGAGAAAAAAAGTAACTGGCAAGTGGCAAAACTTGAACACTCCTACAAATGGCTATTTTGTTTCAATCAGTGTAACACATTCAATCCCTAAAACTGTGAAAGCTCAGGTGCATGAGAGTTTTCCTATGCTACTCAGTGGGGGATATTCCCTGTCCATCAGATGGTCTCCCAGGAAATATTAATTTGATCTCCTCAGCTTAGGTTAATGTATCAAATTAAAAAATAACAACAGAGTCTTGACGTCTTTTTTACAACCTTTGTATATGTCAAAAAACATGTTTCAGTAAATAGACCATATCTTTTATCTAGGTCAAATTCAAAAAGAATTTCAAAGACCTGAAATCAAATAGAATTCATCAAAACAATATGAAAACAAAGAAAATATGCAGCATAGGATAGTGATAGTTTCAAGATCTTTAGAAAATATCTAACACTCTAAACGCAAATAAACGAAAATCAACTTTGATTCAAAAACTTCAAAAGCTTAAACGCTTGACAAAAATACCCATAAGACTCTTCAGTGCTTGAGAACATATTGTTTCCTATATTTAATTTCTCTTTATGTGTTTTTCATGTATTGGAGACCCACTTACAGACTCTAGACGTTCAGGAAGTAATCCTGGCACCAAAAGGTTGTGTCAAGTGAGGCATTGTCATTAAACACAAGTATTTTACAAAATTAACTCTCCTAACCTCATGTTGCAGCAGACTATTGTCTCAAACTCAAATGGTTGACGTGGTGAAGCGGCAGTCTTGGTGCCAGTTGCTATGCCAACCACTGTATCTGCCCAAAGAGGTGGTAGGCACTGGACAAGGGTGTGGCTCCAACATAGGAAACATGAATTATGTAAGACTTGATACTGATTTATAAACATGGAATAAAGAGATCATTTGAGTAACACTGACCTTGTATAGAAATTAAGATTTTGGACAATCAATTAAGATTTACATTTTGAAGTAAACACCTGATAATCCTGCAAGTGACTCACTTCTGTATTTTCTTCAGATTATATCAGTCTCTCTATTTTTTTCTTATATTATTAATCTATATCATAAAGAAAAAAAGGCATGCAATATAAGAAAATTTCAGACTGAAAATTCATCAACCCTTATAATGCTGTGGCCACTGCTTTTGCAGCCAACACATGTACAAACAAAAACCAGTCTACAACTCCATGTAGGCTGATCATGGTTTGCACTGTTTGCCATTCAGTCAATACATTTTCATCAAGCAAACCTATAACCAAGGAATGGTACAGTCCAAAAAGAAAACGAGACATTCCATTTCAGAAATTTAGCATGGTCAGGTTTAATAATTGTTTGTAATAAACAATGTAAAAGAGCCAAATGCACCTGCTTGAAGCAAGCACTGATGCCATAGTTACCTGGGAGGTCAACATGTATAAAGAACAATGATAACTGTCCAACATCTGAGTTCCTTATAATGATTTAGATCATTTTGCCATTGCAGTGTGCTCCCCATTTTTATTGATACATGCATGACTCCACACAGAAACAAACAACAGGTAATCTACAAAACAAACACACTGAGGGTCTCTTATTTGCATCTCATTTGCAGATAATGATCTCATTTGCATACATTTTAAATCATTTCAGATGTGAAAGCAATTATCTATCCACAACACATCTCATATATTTTTTTTTTATTGGGGAGGTCTTTAATTAAGTGTGTAGTTGTTAATTAAATATGAATGGTATCAGCAAGGTGCTTGATCAGTGGTACAAGACACTACAGTTTTGATAAAACAAATATAACACCCATAGATGACCTCACATGACTGTTACCATAACTATATATGGCTTGCTTTTAACTTGTATAGCATTCTCAAGTTATTGCATGGTTAACCCTTACTATGCAATATTTCTTGCATGTACTTGTCCTTTCTACGTTTTGAACTGTGCCATTAGTTGTTTATGGGGGGGTGGTTGCTGAAAAATTAATGACTTGGTAGCGAAGAGTGCAGACCATGATCAGAATGCACGGATGTGCAGGCTGATCTTGGTCTGCACTGGTCGCAATGACAGTTACACATGCCAACAGCATTGGAAAGGTTAATGATTTTCATTCTTATCTTGTTTATGCCAATATGGAAATAAGTTTTTATAATATACAAGAATATAGATAGCTATACTGACATATTATGCATGTATACATACTCCTTTTTTCTTTCAATGTAAAAAGAGTTAAAATATATTAAGATTGACATATCTATGTCATAATATGACATGTTTATATCGTAAAATAATATATTTTTTTTATCCTAGCATCAAGGGTATCCTAGTTACACCCCAGCCGTATATAATCCCTAAAATGTTCCTGTGTTGGACCAGTACTTTACACCTGGGAAAAGTCTTGAAAGATTCTTGCAAGAACAATTAAGTCCCTGTAATTATCAACACACATTAATTTTCATCATAATAAGACATTTTCAAAATGGAAAATGCCAAGAACATCTTAAAGAAAAAAAAAGAAAAACTATCTGTTTTTATAGCAGATTAGATATCACTTTTAATTATAAGCAACCTGAAATCATTAGAATGACTTACGTCTTTACATAATTGCTGACAGCACTACAAACACTTTCATAGAAGAGAAATAATTTCCTGTTAGCTATAGAGTGTTGCAATCTTGAAATATGATGACGTGTTTCCTAGCAACAGAAGATTTTCTCCATTAAGATGGCCAACCTGGACATTTGATACTCGTCCTTTATGGATATCAGCTATAATAATTGGCTAATCATTATTCATAATTCAACTATCCGTTATTCTCATTAAAAGTGCCATTTCATCAAATTCCCCCAGTGTCTGATGAATAAGTATCGAAGAACGAAGAGTTTTTTAAAACATCAGAATGGCTGACATTTCCACTAACCAGCAACAGATGTTGAAGTGGCCAAGTTTGGTATTTATCGCCACGTTTGAAGTTATGCCAAGAGTCCTCTAGATAATAGAAGGCTACTCTTTTGCTCATTTTCAATAATTTTGTATTAATGGACATATTTGCAGGGTCTTTTCATCCAAAAGTCTGCTTATTAATTGAGAGAGAAATAAAAACATTTTTATGAGTCATGTGGCTCATGGGCATTTTTTTTTTATTAATTCTAACATTTAAGTTGCAATACTACTCAAAATCAATGCTAAAAATGCAGAAAATAAATTGAAAATATGAAAATTAATTCTTTCTTATGCCGATATGCAAAATATTGCCTTTGTAGGTCAAACGATTAGCCCGACTGATGTTGATAGAATCACCAATATGTTAAATGACTGTAGGAAATTTATTCCTCTACCCCTTCACGAAGATTTCCCGAATATTTACAACATTTACAAGTCCGGAATTAATGGAGCTCTATCACGTAGTCAGATCATGCATCAAACAGGTACCTGGTGAGTGTCCCCAAGTATAATCCATGCATGATGTGAATGTTGAGGTGTGTGTTTATACTATATGTTTCAGGCACGTGCTGGCCAAACAATTTCACCTCTTAAGCCAGTAAAGTTCCTCATAGAAAATTCTCTAGTTGCGTAACATTTGTTGTTGTTGATTTTAACTACAAATTGAGCACTGTACTCCCAGATGAAGTGGTGCGTACATTTCTATTTTTAGTTGGCTTGTTTTTACATTTATGTAAATATGGCAGTTTCCAGGACTTGTCAGAAACAGCCGAATCGGTGGCCGTGAAATTCCGTACTTACTGATATGATTATTGTAGCTAATCCGTAATATATAAGGGATCAGGCTAGTTTTTATGAACATTTTCATTACCGAAAATCCATTATAGATGATATTTAATGTCCATGACTTGCTACAAACTGAGAGTTTCAAAACATTTGAGCTAAACTGACGTATCTGTAGTATTGCATCTTAAGTTTATAATGATATAAACATAAAGAACATAATTTTACAACAATGATCAGAAAATATAAGATGAAATCTAAAATCTAACTTCTAAAAGAGAGTGCAGTAGCGAATAAAACTGAACAATAACAAAAAATACATTTCACTAAAAATGAATTAGTTCTTGCCAACACTATAATGAATATAGAGTCATTAAAACAGAACAGGCTGTAATTTATGTAATACTTAAACTCTTAAATGAGATTGGACCACTTTCCAGCATTTCTGTTTTAAAAAATATCTAAACAGACAACTAGGTTGACACAAATATCTTCCTTACTGACAAACAATATTTGCTTGAAATGAAAGATTCTAGTTGTTTTATTTGGATAATGAAAATTAGGAAACATGTTCTTAAACATTTGAATAGCTCTCGTTATTGCTTTTGAAATTTGAGCCGGAACAGAATACTGACCAGTGCAAACTTACCCTGCTTAGAACTCTTTATTTATCATATTAATTTATATCTTTAAGCATCAATCACACAAACTAATTAATTGCTAACAGTATTGAATAATTATTTTCAAAATCATGATAAACATATCCTCCACAATTAAAAACTTTCCAAATAAGAACAAACAATCTCTGACCAACAGTTGGCTTAAGGCTATCACAACAATCATGAAATTGACACTCCATGAATTGCGCAATCACTCTGAATATTATCAATCAGTTAGAAATAAAATCCCGTGCCATTCACACTTGTTGAAATCCAAAGCTCCTTTTCCAGTGGAATCCTTTTCCAGTCTCTATAAATATCCGCAGGATCCCTTTTATGGCCCTGAACCACCAATATCACGGGGGTATGGCGTGGCTCACAACTATTTCCATGTGACACCTACTAGCACACTGTCAAGTCCAATACTGACTAAATATGGTATCAGAGCCATTAAAGGCACTAATGATTCTCTGACTGACCACGCTACAGACTGGCGCATCAGCCTCCGTATCTATACAATTCCAGGTCTATCAGAGATGGCTCCATATAGACCCAGCTCAAATTTAATGGCATGTCACACTTTGGATCATTAGTCAAGTCTGTAAATAAGGCTGTATTTGTTTAGCTCTCTTATTTTATGGTCATTTTTAAACTCTGAGTCTCTCAAGTAAGTTTATTAGTAACTGTTGACTAGTGTTTGACTAATGATGTTGTTTCAAAATGTCTCACAAATGAATTAGAATAATGAGCAACAAAGTTACATTGCATCGTTACTGTACAAAATCTCACCATTAAGATGTAAAAACATGTGTTGAAAAATGTACAATTATCAGTGCATGTGTGTGGAAAAAGATATAATGAAAGTGAACAACTGCATTTAAGTAGAAAATGACAGAACAACAATTCAAATTGATCAATAATTTCAATGATCATCTTACTATGTATAGAAAGATGTCAAGAAGGGAACCCAACACATAATAGCTGATTAATAATATTTAAAATCATCTTATTATATAACAAATGAAAACTTATCAACCATTGTACTCCAAGATGAAAGGCATCCATTTCATATTTACTGAGCATTGTTTGTCCGTAAAGTATTTACCCTTTTATTCCTTGTATAAATTGATTTAAACACCATGGAAAATCATGGAAACCTAGATAAGATGGCTCCCCAGAAAAAAAACAAGGTCTCCTCTATTTGCTCATACAATATTGTACCTAAGATTTAACAGCCCTCAATGCAAAGAAATCCATTGTTTCATATTCAATTCAAAGGTTAGTAAATCAATATTCATCAAGTAATATATTAGTACATAAATATGCATGAGGTAAAAGGTCAATTAACAAGTACATATATACAGAATTCAATCCGTCTGCCAGCCCCATCACTGGTTAACCACATGAAACCTGATCATACAGGAAAGCGTTTCTCATGTCTAGACACCCTGATAAAAGTAGTCTTGAATTACAGAGGAATTTGAGCGAAAAAATAAACACCATGAAGAGGTTTCTAGTTAATCGATGACTCAGCTGATGTGCCAGCAATAAAGTGCTTAATTTGTGACCAGCCATCCGGCCAATGTTCATCCAGTGGTCAGAGGGACCCCAAATTAAGCGCTAGTTTTGTTAGTGAGCATCTTCATTGATTTCCACTGATATAATTATGACTTGAGCACAAATGACCATTTACTCAGGGGAGACACATGTGTGAGACTCATCGTAGAAATGGTGTAAGTTGCAGAAGATACACTGCAGAGATACTCAGTTTTGGCTCTAACACCTCACAATTGCATGTCAGCTTCAATACAAACTGAGTTAGGAGCAATAACTCTGGACCAGATATACAGAACAAAAGGGGATACAGCAGTACTGACCTAAGTTCCACGTATGTAAACAAGTTATTGATAAATATTTAAAAATTCAAATAGATCAGGACTGGTCAATCGGTCACTATTGAGCTGACCTCTGGCCAGGCTGTCCAATATGTCATGATGAAGGACCCATTGTGAGCCTATAGTCTGGACATGCATCGGTCACCCATTGATCACAGCAGAAACAAACTGTCCATCACCATAGCATAAGCAGGCAAAATACAAATCAAAGGACTGATGGAACTGATAGTATAATCAAAGTACTAATTGAACAGATAGAGTAATCAGAGTACTAATTGAACAGATAGTGTAATCAAAGTACTAATGGATCAGAAAGTGTAAATCAAAGAAAACTAATGGAACCGAAAGTGTAATCAAAGTACTAACGGGTAGGGCTGCTGCGAGTATCCGAGTACTCAGATACATTTGTATCTACGATTTCTGTCTGCAAATCGGGTATGAATATTCGCCACGGCGAAGATCGCTGGATCGCGATCTTTTCTTAAACACCTACCTTAAATACTTTATAAAACTTAAATGAAAATAATATAATGAAATGAAAGTGAATATAAATGACGTTTTTCAAACCCAAAATTGTTTTTACAAAACCAAAAGTAAAATATGACAAACATGTAGAGCTAGCAATGCTGTGCGTCAGTAAAGATTCAAATTTAAATCATCGATACGATTTTGGCATACTGTAATAATGTCTAGCATTACAAAAAATATAATTCATTAATAAATCAAGAAGCAACACTGTAAGTCGAGGAAGATTCAGATGTAAATCATTGATATCAATACATTACGTTTCCAAAATCATTCCGGTAATTAATTTTAAGAAAAAAAAATTTACAGAAATTCACCGCGAAGCACACATCAAATGGGTAGAAATACTTTCTACCCAAGATGAAAAAGGCGATTTGTAAAACCTGCAACTTAAATGATGCACATACAGGCGGTACAACTAACCTGTCAAATCACCTAAAAATGATACAACGTCAATAAATAGAGGTAGGCTTTCGTAAATGTTACCAAAATTGAAAGTAAGCAAATTTTGTGTGTAGAATATAAACACCTTTTTATCAAAGCAGACAAATGATATTGGATCTTATCATTTGGCAATATCATAGCTCATATTCTACAAAGTCTATAGAGAAATGAAACATCCATTGTTTCATATATAATTTAAAATTCAGTTAATTAATATTCATCTAGTCATATATTTGTTCATGAATATTCATGAGGTAAATTTAGTTAATTTTACTTTCAAGAACGGAAAAAATCAAACAAACTGATTTAACAAGTAACTGGTGTTGTATGCAACACATAAAGTCCCCTACCGGCTCCACCTTGACTCAATATGGTAATCAATCCCATTTTTTGCCATATTTTCACTATTTCCGTTACCATAGCAACCACAATTTTAGTCGAAGAACAAAAATATAATGACGTGCATAATCTACACATTGCCATCTAGTAATATACCAAGTTTCATCAAGTTTGCTTGCTTAGTTATCGCGGGATCCCATTTTTTGCCATATTTTCACTATTTCCGTTACCATAGCAACCACAATTTTAGTCGAAGAACAAAAATAAAATGACGTGCATAATCTACACATTGCCATCTAGTATATACCAAGTTTCATCAAGTTGCTTGCTTAGTTATCGCGGGACCCATTTTTGCCATATTTTAAATATTTCCGTTACCATAGCAACCACAATTTTAGTTGAAGAACAAAAATAAAAAGACGTGCATAATCTACACATTGCCATCTAGTCATATACCAAGTTTCATCAAGTTAGCTTGTTTAGTTATCGCGGGATCCCATTTTTGCCATATTTTCACTATTTCCGTTACCATAGCAACCACAATTTTAGTCGAAGAACAAAAATAAAATGACGTGCATAATCTACACATTGCCATCTAGTCATATACCAAGTTTCATCAAGTTAGCTTGCTTAGTTATCGCGGGATCCCATTTTTTGCCATATTTTCACTATTTCCGTTACCATAGCAACCACAATTTTAGTCGAAGAGCAAAAATAAAATGATGTGCATAATCTACACATTGCCATCTAGTCATATAGCAAGTTTCATCAAGTTAGCTTGCTTAGTTATCGCGGGATCCCATTTTTGCCATATTTTCACTATTTCCGTTACCATAGCAACCACAATTTTAGTCAAAGAACAAAAATAAAATGACGTGCATAATCTACACATTGCCAGACGGACGGACAGACGGACAGACGGACGGACGGACAGACGGAGGGCAAACCTATAGTCCCCTCCGGTGTGAACACCGGTAGGGGACTAATAAAATGATTTGATTTACATACAAACATGAAATTGTGGGGTTAGAGCGAAACTAGGCTCATCGCATATATATGTATATGCACTTAGCCTTGTTTCACTCTAACCCCTCGAAATATAAAACACTAATTATATTATTGATTTATGTGATTTTACAACAATCTCAATACTAATACTTCAAATAGCTATTCCTTAAAAGAAATAAGTCAAGAAGTAAAACAAATATAACAGCAGACTATCTCCCCAGAAGGAATGAAAATTGGAGACAGAATGGGGGAACAGGCCAATTAATGACAAAATAGAGTTTCTGATTCAGTAGCTTGAGCTAGTCATTTTACCACAGTAATACGTCTGCCCAGTGATTCAATTCTGTCACCCTGTGAGACTAAGGTGAAACACAGTTTGTCAAATTACATGTAAAGTTAGGAGAACTGATCATCTCAAATTTCTCCCAACTACCTCTTTCTCTCTGTAAGGGATAAAAGACAAGCAATTCCCTGTAACCCTCCCAAAAAAGCTGAGAAAAACGTGAGACATGACTGTCAATAAAACGATTGTAAAATGAGCCCCAAGAGATTCACAAGGCTGATAGGATTCCCCAACACCATTCGAGAACAACATAAACCTCCAATTAGCTTGAAATATTGTCTGAATATAATCCGTTTTTATCACGTTTGGCTGTGATTACTATACCATGGGTGAAAAGTGAGAAGTGCAAACCCTGATCAGCCCCTCAGTATTTATGATTATGCAGTGAGGTTCTATTATGGCACCATTTCGGGGGGTCAACACCTAGTAACCATGTTATATTCAACCTAACTATATGAAAACCGTAACAATTTTATAATTCTATCACAATAAAAAAGCTACATGTATATAAACATAGAAGACTTGTGGCATGCGTTAATTTCCTATATATGCATGAGTAAAAATAATGTATATTATATGACATCATAATTATGAGTTATAGCATAATAAACTAAACCCAACACATTTACATCACTTTTGAAACTTTGCAGTCTAGTAAACATATTAGAATGGAATGAGAGTTTTGTTTTTTGAGCCTTATCACAGAATTAAGCATGGTGCTGGTTAACTCAGAACGAAACTCCATTTTCAAACTATTGCTCCATGGTACAAACCCTGTTATATTGATAATTGTATTATAATGGAGCGTGTAGTAATGGACCTAGACTGTATATATGTATACTTTACATATTCCTTTCTTGTGATATTAACCCCATGTCATCACAATACCACCTAGCCAGTACACAAGATACCTTCCCACCCCGACATTGTGTCATGTGATCTCAACATTCCCATAATGCAATCTGGTTTCATGAGCACCTGACCATCACACACAAAAGCGTAATTATTTTTCCCCTAGTAAGTGACTATTGAATTTCAAGTGAGGGCTATTTTCTTTAATTAGAAACACTGTTAGACCTATACCAATTCACTGGAAGATATAAGGGCAGTATTTGTGTCCAAGAGCAAATTTCACATAATTTCTTACAAATAGATTTAATCTTAGTTGCAGGAATGATACCTTACAAATTGTTTATTCATTTCTTACGTGCACAATTAAACATAAAGAAAACATGACCTTTTCATTAAATACACAAATTGTCCATGGAAGAAGTATGACAATTTGTGCTCTTTTACACTGATGAAAGTAACATTTTGTTTAGGTTTAACAAAAAGGGTTCCAGAAATAAACACAGACTACAAAATGGACATAATTTATAGTTTGACATTGCAATTACTCAAACTCAATTTCCAAACACACAGACAAATAAAACTTGAACTTGTTCCGAGAAGTACATTAACTTTACCATTATTCAATTTAGATTGCTTTACTCAGGAAAGAGAGGCCAAAGCATAAAAATCTATAAATATGTTTGATATTTGTAACATGCTCCGGTTCGGTGCCATGTGTGTGGTCCGGTACTGGGTCGGATCTCAGGTTGTCTCGTAGTAGCGACAGGGCGGGAGGTTCTCGAGTCCAAATCACTCAACAGACTCCTCTCCATTTCACATAGTTTGCTAATCTTGTCTGTCACATAAAATAAAAAGTGGAAAAAATAGTCTGCAGATATCTGTTTAATTACAAGCCCAAAATGATAAGGCACGAACATCTTCCGTGCTGGTTCCATTATATAACACAGGATACAACTTCAGAAACGTTTTCCTCTCCTATTCAGTTTGCTCCTCATACAGAGATGTGTATCCATCTATGACATTTGTGTCATTATGTCTGATCAATTCTTTTATAAATCCATCAATCAAAAGTATGACGGCAGATAGCCTATTTTGCATTTAGGCAATCTGATAAGAATAATAATTTCTCTCTATTTAATTTTGTTTTTATCTTAACCGGTATTTTTTAATCAAATATTTTCCAAGGTCTCAGCAATAAAACTGTATGTAACCTAATCACACTGAAAAAAAAAAGGCGAAAAGTTTGGGCTCCACTCACTGTGGCAGGTAAAAACATTCTGAAAGAAAACCCCAAAGTATGGAAACCTCCATGCAAACATCAACATCATTATCATCATCAGGAGCAGCTTTTAGACCTACACTTCCAAACGTAACCTAGATCTGTCCATCAGAGGTAAAACAGCAGTTAATCTTAATCTATCTCTTTCTGCTTATCTCTCATCCTTGAAACTAATACCAATGAATGAGACGGGCTTTTCCATCCTGCCAATCTACTTGACATACTCACCCCTGCTACTTATTCCCTTCATGATTATTTTCTGATTCATGAAATACAAAACTAATTGTTTAATATACTCCACTGGCTTAACCATTTACCTCATGAATATTCACATAAATTTATGACTTAATGAATATTAATTTACTTAACTATAAATATATGCAACAAAGGATTTTTCTTTGCCATGCAGACTGTGTAGAATCTGCGCGTAAATATTGTATGAGCAAAACAGAGAAGACCCCGTCTGATCTGGGTCTGTTCGGTATGTTTTCCAATGCATCAAAATGAGTCTATCTTATTTGGTATGGGGTAAAATAATTCTTCATGCATTCCAAATTTGACATTTTTTTAAAGTGAAACAATATCTATATACTTAAGATAAGAATATCTATGTACTCAAGATATAGTGCAGGAAAACAAACCTCCAGAACTAGGTGATTGATCTTCCCAATGTTACAGATGTTTACAGATATATTCAAATTTAAGTATCAGGTTAGCCAGGACCTAAAAATTTTTTAAAAAAGGGTTTGTGATGTGATACTGTTTGTGAGCAGATTACCTAATATGAAAGGGAAACCCCAAAAAAAAGACACTGTTAATTTCACAGGGTTATACTGTTCAAATAAGTTGTTTTCCTCGAAGCCTTCATGTAGTACCGGTTTGACCCTTTACCTCACATAGACTCATTTTGATGCATTGGAAAACAAAGCAGACCCTGATCAGGGTCTCTTCTGTTTGCTTATACACAATAGTTTGAAGCTCAGATTCTACACAGTCTGAAATCTACTGTTACGCATACCTTATAAAGTACAGTTAATCAATATTCATCAAGTTATATTTGTACATGAATATTCATGAGGTAAAGAGTTAAATATTTATGAGATTGATGATGAATAACTTGAAATAACAGAATTACAATACATTATTTTGATAATTTCTGGAGCAATTACATTAAAATAATCTGCATTTATCTTAGTTGGAAACCTACAACACCCAGATGCCTAATTCTTTGAATGGCTAATGCAACATTAAAATGCAGAGCCAGGTTGTAAAGCCACTTCCTGTTACAGTGATGCAGTAACAGGTAACAGTACAGAAAAACATAAGAATATTGATGAAATAAATACACACACACAAACACAAAACCCCCCCCCCACAAAAACAACAACACAAAGACAGTTTAGATGAAAGCCTCAAGGCCAACCTTGATTATAAACAGACAGGAAGAGCCTGAAAAGTAGTGTAAGTGCTGTTAAGAGTGACGCAGAAACACAAAGTCACTTAGATGAAATTGTTAAAATATTGTTAAAAAAATTCCACAAACAACACACGCAAAGACAATTAAGCTGAAAGCCACAAGGTCAGACTGGATAATCTACAGACAGAAGAGTCTGATAATGCCGGGACAAAAGTTCAGTGTTGGAAGGTTAAACCACAAGTCAGGTCAACAAGTCCTGTCTGCTGACTCAAGTACTAGTCCCATTATACCAGACACTGGGGCCTAACCACAAAATTAATATCCTCAGATTACCATGGAGCTGTTAGGAAATTATTCATGGCTAAAGATGGTTATAGTTAGTTCAAAGACAGACTAAATTGTGAACATATTACACAAAGAATAAAATTTTAACAAACTACACAAAGAATAAAATGTTAACAAACTACACTAAGAAAAGATGTTAACAAACTTCACAAAGTATAAAATGTTAACAAACTACACTGGAGAATGAAATGTTAAACTACACTACAACTTGTAAATATATAACATTGGAGTCCATTTTTTGAAGCCATGCTATAATGGTATCTGCGTTGTTATAAAATACAGAATCACACAGTTAACACTAACCATGACCAGTCATAAAGTACATTACAAGATGACATGACCCATGTGCCTGAAGGCACAATAATTGGAAGCCCTTGCTCAGTTACATTTTGATCCTAACTGCCTGCTCCAGTACCTGTCTCTCCTCTGGATTTATGAACCAATCCAAAGTTGTGTCAAGCTTGAACTTTATCCATTATTAACTTCACAAACAAACCCTGTTGTGTGAACCATGTCAGCCATGGATCACATGACATTTCAGTACAGCTATTGGCTAATCACATCAATTGATTTGAATATTTTTGATGTTCAATTCTTTAACTCTTCAGGAAAAATGGACACTCAATATTTTGTTTATCTAAACTGCGATTCAACTCGGGTTCCCAAGCTTTAATTGATTGCCAGTTCTAAGAATTGTTTAGAAATGGAGTACAAACATTGAAGCAATCAAGCTCACCTCTACTTTTGTCTGCTGCTCAATGGCCATGCAATATTTATCCTGCCATTTATGTAACAGTCATATAGTCTTTTCAATTCAAAGATTGCTGGTCACAAATTATACTCATTTACATTCTCCAGAAAGAAATAATTAAACAATTGCTGATGGTAGTATACACGCATATGTAAATGCATTTTGCATTATAGTTTGTCACAATGGCCACTACTTATTGGTTTAACACACTGGGTGACATATAGAAATGTCGAACATCTGATTGCTTTTTCTTAAAGCTGACCTGCCAGTATGTGGCAAATATTTCAAAAACATTTTGAAAACCAAAATGAAAAATACTATGGAGCTTAATTATTTTTGAAAACATGATGCAGATCACCTTATTTTAATTACATGTTATGATGTATTGCATGACTTTGTGAAAATGGCAAAACAATTATTGCCTGTACTGTTTCTATGGCAAGATACCATTGTATAACATTAAAATAATTATGAAGCAAACACACACTTCCCAATAAATTATCTCTAAGTGCATGTCTAGAGTGCTGCAGAATCCTTGCAAATTAAATTTTCCAAATGGCCAGCACTCAATCAAGAGCTAGAGAGTCAATAAATGCCCCACCACTTGTGCCATGATTCACTTATTTTCATTCCAAAACTCCCTGACACCGATCAGGCCCTCAAATGGGTAAAATTGTTGGACCAGCCACACAGAATCTGTCAGTTTCATAAATCTCTCTTTTGTACTGTGCAATTACAGATACTTTATAAACACAGATGTGTTTTATCTAGCACTATTACATCTAAGTCTGGAATGCAACCAGATTTCCTGTATTATATAAGTAAATGCAATCAAAGAATTATAAAGCTGTCAAAGTAATTTTATTACACACTGTATTAGTAACAGTGACCTTAACCCAAGAGACCTAAAATAAAATATATTACCACTTAACTATCCATGATGTAAAGTGGGGACAGACCATCAATCCTAGCATGAGATTTTCAGAAAAAATAGCTTTCCGCCTTCTTTTATTAATAATATAAGTGACCTTGACTTAGACAAGAAGGTCTAAAGAAAAAAATATCATGAACTACTAACTAATACATTTCAATACAACAGTGTAAATTGTTTTATGATATTTTTGAGACTATAGTCAGGGTGATTAGTTATTGAGCTTCCTGAGACCTTGACCTTGGCACAAGATGCCCCAAATGAAAGCAAGCATAAAAACTACCAATCAAGTTTCAATAAGATCAGACAAAACAGTAGAAGTTATGGACATCAATTGTCTTGTAGATGCCACCAGTATCCATTCACCCACTGAAAAAATATTTTAAATAAAAAAATGGGGAAAAGAATAGAGGCACTGAAAAGCAATAAAAAAAAATACATGTACTGCAGTAACCAGTTTGGTGGTCCCACGGTTCAGAGATATTTTTATCACTTCGGCAAACTTATTTACAAAATATCAGTCTTAACATTGGGCTTTGTGCAAATGGTCCCATCAATAAAATAACACAAAAAATCTTATCTAAATGAAATTTCCAAATCTTTTCCATTAAAAAGCAAATAGTGTGAAAGTACTTTAAACAGTAAAGCTTTCAAAAAGAAAAATGCAGTTTCAAATATAATTGTGACACTATTTACTCCACTGACAGTATCTTGGAAATAAATTAATATAATCCACATTGGGATTCCTCTGAAGGAATTTCATTTAAATATTAAAAAAAAAAAAAAAAAAAAAAAATGGTTGTTTATGATTATACAGTTTATCAATAGATTTCTTAATAATCTGAGAGGGGTATATTCAACATCTCTCAAGTATCTAGTGATACACGAACAACTTTTAAGAGTGTAACGACCTCATTTTAATTTTGAATCCTAAATCCTGTCTTCCGCAGGGATCTAGGGGTTGGCCAGGATCTAAGGGCTTGGTTATGAGCTGAGGATGATTAATTCTGGGCCATGAGTTTTACCAGACATTTTTATTTGAAACGTCTCAGCAATGAAATGCAACACTTTCAATTAAAGGAAGCTTAAACAAATTACTCGTACCCTAAAAAAAAGGGGAAGGGAAAAAAAGCATATAAATCAAAGTTACAAAGGGAATGACATGTTTATTTCACACAAGAATATTAAGAAGATTGAAAAGTGAAAAATATCAATTTTCTGTCTAATTTCTATGCATACAAAACATATAAAAAAATCTGGCATGTAATGAATAATGTTTAAAGAGCAGATATTCATCTTGTGATGT
>CM037779.1:44580409-44630409 GCA_021229015.1 Solen grandis | reverse complement strand
TGCATGGCAAAGAAAAATCCATAATTTCATATGCCATTTTAAGCTCAGTCAATTGATATTCATCAAATGATAAAATATATAAAATTGTACATGAATATTCATGAGGTAAAGGCTTAAATACCTGAAAGCAACCTAAGTTTTTTGTTGTTTTTTTACTTAAATAAAAAATCAGCTATTTCTGAAAGTATTTCTGTATTGTCATAAAAATGTCGAAAAAGGTAGATAGATATGTGTTCCCTTTATGTTTGGTTTGAGAGATGGATATTTTAAAAATTATCAGGCTTTAAAAAATTGTACATGGCAATGTACACTTTACATACCCCCCCCCCCATTAACAACAAATGGTACAGTCCAAAATGAAGAAAGGACAAGTCCAATTAAGATATTTAGCATGGTAAGGGTAAAGATGGATACAGCCCCAGGTCTTGAGAACATATGTGATAAGATGATAGACATTGTTAATGGTTTGAATACCACCTGATCATTTCAACCACTTCAAAGATGATTAATCTTGTTTAGAAGGTCTTTTACTTTAATCTTACTTTGATTAGCTTCTAATTGTAAAATAAATGTCGTTGCACTGCTATTTCTTCTCAACAGATATGCATGTATTTTTTTTTCAAGGTTATTGCATATATATCATCAAAAGAAACAATTTTGCAAGATATCTTGACGTTCACCAAGAGTAAAATATTTAATGTGTGGTTAAACTCCAAGGGGTCTGGCATGTAATTTTGGTAATTATATCACTGTATATGATACATATTATATAATTATAATGATATAATGACCAATCTTACATGCCAGACCCTTAAATATAATACATTTTTATATAGAGAGGTAATTATAATGACCAAACTTATGTCCCAGACCCCTCTGGTTTACTGAAATGAAAACATTTTTAGTAGGGGGTTGGGTCAATTTTATAGTCAGTTCAAAATGTCAACAAATTAAAAAATATTCAGGCATTGTCATAGCAACCACCTCTTCATGATTCATTGAGGACCTATCCATCAGCAAACCCTTCCTGAAAGTCCAGCAGACTAGGGGCTATAAATCAAAGCACTATCAGGGTTTGGGAAGATGCTGGAGCATTTCAGAAGCTCCGAGCTTTTCAGAAGCTCATTTGACAGAGTATTTCCAGACCAAACCTTGTTTTTTTTTCACACCAGCTCAATTTCTCAAAGATTATCTTCTTGCTAGACTAAGTTTCACCACAGCACCTTTTAGAAGTCTCTATTTATCACAGCAATCTAGAAAAACTTCAATCAAAGGCTTGTGCCATCCCCAGGATGAAAACAAATTGAATAACCCTGTAGACAAATTTCTGGGTTCCGAGTATGCATGAATGTGAATGTGAATCTGTGAAATAGGCAGTTGTGAAGGTGTGAAAGAACTTGAGATTCTGCTTCAGGCTGTTGTAGAAAGATTACAGTTGGAATAATTCTGATTTGGGGGGAATGTTCTGTTGAGACAAAGGTATGTTTTTTATGTGGAATCTTTTTTTTATGAAAAATATATTTAGACTTAGCTCTTTGTTCAATATTTCCTGGGGAATTTGTATAGGACGAAAAAGTATGTTTTTTTGTTGTTTTTTTTTCATATAGAAAAAATAATATAGGGAAATATTTAAATAAATGAGGTGACTGCATCACAAGGTGATATTATGTTATATTGACTCTGTATATCATAAAGCCAGTTTTAACTGATAACCCTAAATTATCTGCATTTTATCTTTTTATTGAATATATATTTTTGTTCAGTAATTTAATATATTCCATTTGAGTAAAATTAATGTTATTTGCAAAATCTCTCATCCATGTAGATAAAAGTTTGATTTTAGCTTCTAGATTAACTGTGATATTTAGTTATGATAGTTGTTGTTGTTGTTGTTTTTTCAAACAACTATGAGCGCCATTATGAGCACAGTTATGGCGCCCCTGTCAGAAAATACCATAAATCTTTACTAAGTGCAATGTCCAGCCTAATTATGTGTGATGGACAATGCCATATTTCCATAAACTGTCCAGATTAGCAGCTAATTGTCTGGAAACATGGAATGTGTCAGACCAATGACAGAAGCCATGTTTCTGTAGACTGTGTCCCAGTGATTTCTCTGCTGCCACATACTGATCCATGTCGTCTTCTGATAGAACCAGTCTACTTTCTGTGGTCTTTAAATCCAGATTTTCCACTTCAGAATTGTCATTTGAGAATAAAAAAATATCCCATTCATTGTTTCTTATGTCTAAATTGGTGAGCATTTTTATGCTGGAAAGCTTTTAACATCTTCTATTACACAGGCTGCCTACTATTAAAGGTGGATGGACATTTTTGCTCCTATAGGACTCTTATTTTGTTTTTTGTTCAGACTGACATATCATTTGTAAGGGCACAAAAAATGCTGATTTGTCAGAATTTTAGTACCAGTCAGCAGATGAAATGGTAGCTGTGACATACTGAAAACAATATACCAGAAAAAAAAAGAGTGAAAAATGATAATTCTTAAATTTCAGTCATAGAATTTGATTTTGGTGGAATTGACAAAAAACGACCAGAAGAAAGGAATATTTTTAGACAGGAATTGTTTTAAAAATCAATGGCTGGTTGCAGAACCAGACTAGATCAGCAGTCAGGAAAATTTAGTGATACAGTCTACTTGAGCAGATGAGATTCAGGGGGTATCAGTCTAGAGTCTAGTGTGTGTTATTGATGATAATGACCTTAGTGTTGTCAGGATATCATGTTTGTCCAATGGGCAGTAAGTGATGGGGCTTGAGGATCGCAGAGTTTGGAATGAACATGACGAGCATGCCAGAGGCTGGAACATGGAAATGCAATCACTTACCTATCATTATCGGGTTGGCCAATTTAAAATAAGATGTCTGTCACGGTACAACCTCATTCTCACAATGTGTCTATATGGACCTTGGTATTGGAGGTTTACATTGATCATAGTCTGCATAGTAGTTCTCAAGTTCAGTTAGGGATAACAGAAGTACTTAAGTTCAGTCAGGGAAAACTTGGGTATACTCCAGTTCAGTCCTGGAAAACTGAAGTACTTTAGTGCAGTTGGGGAAAACTGAAGTACTTTTGCACAGTTAGGGATAACTAAAATAAATGAGAACTGAAGTTCTCTAGTTCAATTTACTGAAGTGCATTGGTTCACAAATATATGAGTCAGATTCTTATCTAAATATTAGCATAAAGTTATATTGTTTGCTGTGATTACTATAATTTTAAATACAAAACATTTTTTTTGATTATTATTTCATTGTTATTTATCTTTACTACAAAATATTGCTGGATTTGCTGAAAAAAGGGACAAAAGAATACCATTGTTACAATGATTTGGAATGCTTAGAATAACATTCAGGAGGTTTTCATAGTCTCAGGATTAGGGTGTGAAACTGTCTCAGCTGCGTAAACAATCAGTTGTCCTGCGAGTTCAAGTCTCAACTGTCTCGCAATTACGTGCTGGATTCCTTAGACATTCTCTAGATGCTTGACTGGTCATTACTGGTCATTACTTTGGTTTTGTGGGGGTGAAAGGTCAAAGATGACCATTTGCTTCACTGGCATGCATTGGTATATTTATAGGAAGGGCTGTTCAGCTCAGAAAGAAAAATGTCCCTTCTGTAAGTTTCTTGTCTCCCCAATTTTGTTCATAGAATCAGGTTCTTTAAGCCCTGTACCATCTGATCATGTTTGCTTATAATCAAAGTCGTATGCTTAACTGTAATTGGCTTGTTTTTTATCTGATGGGACACTATTTAAACTAGAATAGATGCAATTTGATTGATGTTGGGGTTTGTGTTGTAACACGAAACTTCACAGATTAGTGAATGGAAATATGACACTTCACAGATTAGTGAATGGATTGTGAATTGGTTATCTTATGTATAGTCTTATGTTTTAGATTCTAGTAGATCAATTGAATGGTCATTTTTCTGGAATAATAGACTTTGGCATGGCACTCTAGTGAGCCTTTTATTCCTTGATTGAGTATTATTTGAAAGCGGCAGTGAGATAATAAGATCAGGGGAAGAATTACAAGGAACAGATTTTGTTAATTAGCTGATTATGAAGGGGGTATGGTTGAAAATTGACCATTTGAAAATTGAAGGATGAGAGAGAATAACAAATCAGTAGGTTTTTCTAATAATGGAACAGAATGTATTTTATGAGTAAGTTAAGTGAATTGTAATCAATGAATAAAAATATCAAGGAAAAAGTGCTTTTAATGTTTTTGGTAATTTTGTCAAGATTAGTGTGGAAAGGAAATAATTTTGTCAGTGTTGAAAGGGAATAATTTTTGAGGGGCACAGAGATCCAATGGAAGCGTATCTGACTGCAGATCCAGAGGTTGTGGGTTTGAACTCTGCTGGGGTCAAGGATTTTTCATTACCTTCCCAGGTACTAAGTACTGTTTCAACCAAGAAGCCGTGGAGAGGGATATGTGTAATTGTAAGAAATTGTTTCAAAATCAGTGTAAAATAAATAAGTTTAAAACTAATTTTGTCAGTGTTGAATGGAAAATCTGATGTAAAAAAAATATTAGCTCTCCTGTTATGTAATTAACTGTGATGTAAGGTAAGGTTATAGAGAGAAAAGGTAGGCTTATCAGTAGAGCTGTGGTACCGGGTGAACTTAGACATCTAAAATATCTTCCGGCAGTAGATCATGTGACTATGAGGAATCTTGGTGGGGTAATCTGACGTCATCGAAAAAACGACCCAGATAATCAGAGAGTAAGTTTGGAGTTTGTAAACATAGCTCTGCTCCACATGGAGATAAAATGCTGGGAATTCCTGTGTGAATTCCTGTATCCCTTTGTGAGAGTTGTGGGGTAGTGGAGGAAACAATTCCACATCATCATAGGGAATAGCTTTAGGGAATAGCTTTCAGAAAATTGATGCTTTGGAATCTAAATTGTAGTTCTGTAAATTCTGACTTTTTTTATTTTTTTATCTTTTTTTTAAAAATAAATTATGAGTTGAAAATTCAGTGAATTTTGCCAACGGGTGGTAAAAAAAGCACAATTTCATGAAGAATTCAGATATCATGTTAGACTAGCAGGGGTGATTGCTAATGTATCATGTTATCAATTAGGAAGTCACAGTCTCATGACATATTTAACCATTTTATTCTTCCATATTCCAAGAACCAGAGGTAATTTATATATTGGTAGAAAACTGCTTTGTTTTCTGGCGCTGGTTCATCTAAATTCAGAAAGTTTAGTTGACTGTCTGATGAAAAAAATTGGAAATGGAATTCAGTCCCCAAAAAAGATTATTCCTAAATGCTAAAAGATGTGAATTCTTTGTGCTGTCTTTGGCGATACTTTTGGTTTTGACTCCATTAAAACCTCTCTTTTTTCCTTCTATAAAATGAAGTAAGTGATAACTGGCATCCTGTCATATGTTAGAACTTCATCAAAATTAATCATGTCACTGTAGAGATATTAAGAAATATGTTTTGTAGCAGCAGCCATTAGTCATTTTGCTGGAAGAAGTATATGGCCTGATACAAAACATGGATACATGGTGTAACTTGTGATGTTTCTCAGGATGTATGGATGTTGTAGGCTCAGGGGTAAGGATGATTGAGAGGGATTGGGCCTGCTCATCAGCTCACTGCTAAGTGTTGAATCAATCATTATTGTGTCAGAGATAAGCTTTGCATGGCTGAATTTGTTTAGTTTTGTGTGCTGTTTTGTATCTTATTTACTGATAATGCACTGTTTATCAGGGGAGGTACATGCTTTTTATAGCCGGTTTTATTTTGGTGTTTGTGAGTCTTTTTGTTGTTATTTTCCCCCCTCGACTCATTCTTATTGAGGAAATTGCAAGCAAGCATACATAGAAAAACAGTCAATATAATAATAATCACCTAACTTTTCTTGCTGGTGACTTTTGAATTATTTCATTTCTGATAGGGGTTTGCATGTACTCATAGATAAAATATTATTTTACTTTCTCATCTTTTCAACAATCATGAAACATAAACTAAAAAGTGAGAAGACAGCACGTTATATCCATCCCTGTAAATGATTATGCTAGACAAAGAACATGACTAATCTGTCAGAAAAAAAAAAGTTTTTCTCTCTGGAATCAGAGCACTGAAGGTACATTAAGTCAGATTACTAATCAGTGCAAGGTAACACAGTCGGTAGTGGTTACTGGGATGGCATTCCATGCTGAGTTGATGTTTTATCATCCACCCCCCACCCCTGGGACGGTGGTTCATTATCACCTGATATCTACTTCTACCTGGCTGAACCCCAATACAAGGTGTGTGAAGTGTGTGTAGGGAAGTTCCAGGTGGAGGGACAGCCCCCTCATTGACACTTGACTGGGAGTCGTGGCAACCTGTTGGTTTGGACTTAACCTTGTCGATTGTATTGAATTCACCCTTTTGCCACATGGGAGCAGCTATCAAGGAAATAAAGTAGTTATGCTATCAGTATAAAACCAGATCAGCCTGAGAGTGGCTTGAAGGCTGATCTGGTTTTGTTCATTATGCTGATGAGCCCTTCTGGCTTTCATTTGACGGTTTACGAAAAGCGAGGACTCCGTAAGAAGCTGTGCAGAGTTGAAATTGCTAAACATCTGATTCCACTTCTTAGTGGTATATCATGGTGCAAAATGGTGTCATTAAGTGTTAAGGGATCAATAAATGCACCTACTTTTACTTCTCCAGACCGGAGTCTGGTGCTATATAAACATATGTATCATTAGTGCCACTGAGCTCCCTTGGGGGTCCCTTGGCTTGGGGTACTTCCTACTGGCCAAAACTTCCTGCCAAATGTTCTGCTAAATATCTGATGTGTTATTCATAATGATATTTCGCTGGAAATGATATTTGTTAAGGGGATATTAGAGAAAATGGCTTGCAGTACATTCCGTGATTACTGAACTTTAATTTTTACTGTTTCTCCACTCTGCAAACATGTCTTACTTTTCTTTTTAAAGACGGTACAAAATTAAAAATTAAATTCTGTGAAGGTCTTGTACAGTATAAAAAACAGATGGCACACAGATATTCTTGTTATGTTAAGAGACAACATTCAAATGTAACACTAGTGTATGGAAATATTTATTCATGAAGACAACTATTTGGTGTATGTACAGGTTAAATGAAATTTTGATTATTTATAGAATCCTTTTGCAAATAAATGCTTAGCAACTAATGCAAAATGTCAAAGAATGTCAAGTAGGATTTTTTTTTATGTTGTTATGTTCTCTTTTAATAGAATGATGTTTTAGGTGTTTTTGATAATCATAACACATAAAGGTCTGATCTTTTTCTTTGAATTTGTGGAAGCTTCTATCCTCCGGTGAATAGCGATGGTTCTAATTGAGGGATTTAATTGAAACAGTTTCCACAGGCATTTTATCACTGGTAAATGCAATTAGTCGACTATAAATAAGCCCGAGCCTTATTATGCATGTAATACGCTGTAAAAATCTCCGCACATGTTTTACAGGATGCATTTTCATTTATGGCGTAGAGTGGCTTTAACTTTGTTTGAGTTTTTATATTTTGTATCATGGTAACGTTTTTCTTTCTTTGAAAGTCATGCGGGCAAGTACTTGGTTGTTTATCAAGCAGAAGTGCATTAGATACGTGGACATTAATAATGTCAGCTTCTGCTTCGTTGATGGATTTGTCAGAATAAGCACTTGTGAAGGCTTTTGATGATTTATGAAATTCCTTTTTTTTTTAACCCATAGCTTCAGTACATAAAGTTTTCAGGAGGACTCATGGAAAGTTATGAAGGGACTGTTTTAATGTCATGAGGGAAACCGGTGGTGATAGTTGGAATTTGAAACTGCGGTTTGTAATTGGACACAATATTTGAAGAAACATATGGTTAGGAGCCAGCGTATAAGACATGGAACAGGATCGGAGTGTTAATCTCTTGAGAAAGATTAGAGTTAACTTTATCCATAAACACTGATGGTATGTTTTCAAAGGAAAGAGAACCTGGATCAGCAGTTCAAGCTATAAGAGAAATGAAAACATGCTGATGGATTAGTGTTGCGTAAAATCGTAAAAGTTAAGAAAGAAAGTTAGAGAAGAAAAATATATGATAGAAGTTAAAATTAATTAAAAGAGAAAAACTGTAAGTAGAAGTTAAGGAATAAAAGAGGGGGGAAAAAAAAAGAGAATTGATTTTGGTGTTAGGGTTTAATGTAAGAGTATTCAGCTAAGTTCTTATTTATATCCTGCTCTGTAGGTACATTTCTTTAAATTTCTGAGACTTCAGTGCTAGGTGCAATTATGAATTTATGAAAATGCAGTGCCAGGTACATCTATGAATCTATGAATTTCTGGACTTCAGTGACAGTCATTTTACCCAGTAGTGATGCTATAGTCAGTGGCTTCTGTCTATTGACATATCAGACAGTATCATGCTACTTCTAACACCCGGATTGATAACATTAAGGGTAGTAATTAACTTGATGTAACAGTCTGGGTTAAGTCTGACTCCAACTTGAAGCAAATGAAATTAGAAGCAATGATCTATGATGGAATAAGATTCATTTTCTTCTTGATGACAGTAATATGGGACTGAATATAGTGGAAAAAAAGTGGAAGAGAAAATGAATGTTATCATAAAAAGTGATTTTTTATGACAAGGGTGTCAGTGTAGAGGAAGATGATACTGTAGAAAGTGTAATTACAAGTTGTGTATAAGGAAAATGGAAGAAAAGGCAGATTTTGAATTTTTATGTGATTATACGATGGAAGACAACCACATGGTAGGCCAAATTTTCACTTTGTTCTTTTTTTTCTTCTTGTAATTATGAGGTTCTGTTCGGTGGTTTTTGTACAAGCCTGCATGTTTGTTGTGTTTACAAGGTTTGGAGAGGATGGCAGTGGCAGGTGTTCTGATGTATTTGATTATATAAGAAAGACTGGTTGAATCATCATCATCTTCATTGTTGATATCATTGTCATAACCATCATCATGTCAATCATCATCATGTCAATCATCATCATATCATCATCATCTCCATCATCATCATTATCATCCATGTCATGATTGAAATACATCATTACTATCATCCTTTTTATCATTTTCATCATCATTATCATCAGCATCACCATAGCCTTTATCCTCTGGTGCTATTTCCCTATCAACATCATTGCCAACAGCCCATCTTTGTTCCCCTGAAAATGATGCATGTAAATCATGCACTATTCAATCATTATCCTCTGTAAAGGCACTATATAGCCATTATTGTCTCATAAAATTGGATAATACATGTACACTGTGATGAAGTTGGATCTAACTTGTATGTGGTATACTTGTTTTACTGTTTTACCCTGTTATTGAATGTTGCATTAATTATATATTTCTTGCATGTTGCAGCTTCTTCATTGTTTTTGTATGTGGAGATTTTGATATGCAAGGCTCTTCTTTGTGGAGGACAGTTTTGAAAGAGGTTTAGTGTTGATGTTTGCAGACATTTTTTTTTTACCTACAGCAAGCATTAGGCATTTTAGTCTGATCAACAATTTATACAACCATGTAAGTTCTTGAATTAAACCTTGTATATCATTTATAGTTTTTACATTTATTGTATTATTTTGTATCATTTTTTTTTTGTATTGTTTCGATAAAACTTGAAAAAAACTAATGATATCTGATAAAACTACAAGTCTTGAAGTGGTTTTGGTCTATCAAAAGAAGTCATCACTGTTTGATACCTGCCCACAACTGCAACTGCAGTTCTGAGCTCTCACACAGCAGTCCCATCTGCCCGTCTGCTGCACATGCACCTGTTCGTATGTTCCCAGGTGTGGGTTCCCATGGTGATTCATCCTGACAGTTATTAATCAGGCTCCATCAAAAACCATGGGAGAATAGCTCCCTGGCCAAAAAAATACCACTGTCGAAGTGGTGCTTGACATGGCTGGGGCAGGTTTTGATAGTATTTATCTGCTGAATACTCGTTCTTAAATAATTAAATAATTAATTGTGCTCCTTTTTTTTTTTCTTTTTTTTTTTTTTTTCTTTTTTTTATTTAGGTTATTTCAAAATCAAATAAAGGATATGTCTGACGATGTTTCCAGACCAAAATTATGAATAATTAGCCATCTAATTGGAAAAATAATACTTGTTTACTTGAAGAAATGGAAATATTTAAATTATTATTAAAGGATGTCTTCCTTGATTTCTATTTTACATACTGCAATTATGTATTTTAAAATAAGATAACCTTATTTTCTTCTCGGTTGAAATTATTATGAAGTCAGCAGAATTTGCATGTAATTTCACTTCATTGCTATGGGAATTCAGGCACGCAAATGATTAATTCTTTCGTAAATGAAGATAAGCCACAGGACTGTGTTCCGGTTTACTGTGTATGACATTTGACAAAGTGAGGACCAGTCTCCAATACTGGCCTGTTTCTAGACATACTGACTCCTTGGGCTGCAAAATATGCAAATTATCAAATACAAGTATATTGGGATATTTTTCACTTCATGATTCATTCATCCTAGTATCCTAGTTATTGCCCTGAATTATAATCATCATGCTTTTAAGTTAGGATTTTTTTTTTAATTCTTCAACATATGATTCTTTTTCTGTGCAGACATTTATTGTTAAAAGAGCATCAAAGAATAACTGACATCTGGAAATCTGTCTACAGTTCAAAATATTTAATGAAAAAAGAAATAACAAAAAAAGAGATAAAGATAAAAGCAACTGCAGACATAATATTTATCTTGGAAGATTTTTTCATCAGTCTAATGTAGATAGATTTACCATTTATTGTTTCTGTTAAAAATATTTTGAATGCTTCTCCAGCTTGTATAAACATTTATGCACATGTGTGGTTGAATTTATCTCATGCAGTCCCTGCTGTCATTGGCTAGAGCATGCTGCCATGGTTCCCAAGGGATCAACCTTGAGCGTGTCACCCGGACCAAGAGATTTAATCATAAAACAAACAGAAACATTTCTTAGATTTTTGAGATTTTTTTCCCCAAACTTAAATCTAATACATGAGATAAAAGGGCAATACATCTTCAATTCCTGAACAGGAAGGAGAGCCTGAAATGCTTTTCATAAAAAGTTGACAATATTCAACTAAAGTAACGTTTTGACCAGGACTGATCGCCTGACTATCCTTGAAGAACTAACTGCTGACTGTCATTCCTGATCATGATTGAAATGGTTGTAGGTCTTGCAAGGTATTGATCTGATTTTCTGTCGTGAAAGTGAATCTCAGTGCTTTAAATCTGATTTGTTTGTGAAATTGCAAAGAGCACCAATTGTTTGTTTGATGATGTCACTTACTTGTAGTGCATTCTATCTGGCAGAGTTGCTCCCTGTCTGATTATCTCCCCTGGGAACAATTTGCCAGACTTATCTCCCTTAGATGTTTATCTGCTGGGCTGGATGAGTCAGCTGTGCCTTGATGGTGAAGTTTGTATGAGATTTCTCGCTCATTTGAAAGATATGAAGATTGTATCCGACTCCATCACTTCCAGTCTCTGACATCGTAGTACCATCAGATATTCCCTTGTAGACAATATTTATAACCAAGCTAAAAGAGGCAAAGTATTCTTTCCAACTGTCCACGGATTTAGTGGCTCTAATCTATGTCTGCCGTCACCATTTTAACACAATTCTGGTGGTGGTTTTATAGTTTTATGATATAGGCAATAACCATACAAGAGCCCATCAATTTGAAATTTCTCTGTAGGACAAAACCTACATGCATTGAAAAGCAGATTTTGTAAGATATTTAGGAAACATTTGTCATAACAGTGTCTGAATAACCCTTTGTTTATATAGAATTCAATATTGTAAAGTTGACTACACATTTTCCTGTTTTTAATGCTAATTCAGTTAAGGAACGTGTTCATGCCTGAAAGAGCTAGGGATGACAAGAATTTATTGAATAGATTAAAACTAGAAATCTTTTTCAATCCTTGAAAGTGTATATCAAAAAGCACAAAGGAGGACATTAAGAAATGTTAAGAATTATGATGTGGATACCTCTGTCTTTTCCGCCTAACACTCATAAGACCTAATTTGCATTTTATGCCAGCAAATAACTTTCAAGCCATCAAGCACGCTCTTTGTTCTAATTAATTATTGATGTAAAGATTTTATATCCAATTTTTTTGTCTACCAACAATTTGTAGGCATAGAGGGCGTTTTTATGTGGGATATGATTAAGTCACTGCCGCCTGCTAGATTTGTCATATTATGTTTGGATTAAAGAGGTACATGATTTTATTGTGTAAGGAAAGGTTGTTCAAGTGAGATGCGAAATAGATAAGCAGATGCATATAGACCTGTGAGTGGATGTATCTCAGTGAAGTTTGTTGAGTCCTCTCTCAAGAAGGCAAGCAAGTGCATGCTCGGAAACTTATGATAGCAAAACCATATGAAAATGGAGATATGATATGAGATTGAACATTTTTCACATGCCTGACGCGTGCCTGACACATGCTTCTGTGTGGAGACTCTATGAATCTGATAAGCTGATATCGTTCGCTGCCCCACACTCTGCAAGGGGCCCTGTCTCCGAATAGAAAATACTAACCCTTATAATGCTGTTGGCACTTGTGACTGCACATCCATGCCATCTGATCATGGTTGGCACTGATTACTATTCAGTCTATTAATTTTCAGCAAGCCTAATTTGTTATTAGCCTAGATAAAGCTTAACCCCAGAAACCTGTAAAATTCATGAAAAAAATGCTGAAAAAATCCATATTTCGTTTTGTCATGCAGTTTTATCATTAACTGATTTAAAATGTTTAATTATGTTTATATTTATTTTTTATGCAAAAATTCAATATAATGATTTTATGTTATTATGAATTTTGCCAATTCTTCATTTTAACAAGAAAACAGGATTTTATGATATAGACAAGCTGATATATATATCACATGTCGAGCCTTGTTATCTTTCTCAACATGTCTCACAGTTACCTTCCCTTTAATTGCTCTTCAGTCTAGTCATGCTGAGCTTAAATTAATATCATATCAACACCAGTCCTATACACTGTAACATGGCTTTTATTATGAAAACACTGTGAAATTCCAATATTGAGTTGTCGCCAGTGATTGAGAAGACGCAAGACTTGAAATGTTACTCCAGTTTAATCTTGACCCCCTTAAAATGTGCAGTGAATAAGGGGCAGCACAACTTTTTTTATTTAAGGCATTGACTAATGTTAGCTTCGATTGATTTTTTTCACCCCATGTCTCTTAAAATTTGATTCAACAACATTCACCAACTAAAACCTTAACTAGTCATCATGTTCCATTTATGAATCAGAGGGTGCATTTGGAACCCCTTTTGAATTATTCATCCAAATAGACTGGTTCCAAGCCCCATAAGGGGCAAAATGTTAATCTTTAACTGATATTGGGTGATACAGTCTGAAGAGTTTGAAGAGAAGTTAAGGGTCTTACTTGGTGATTTGTTTTGAAAATATTATTTTATTCTATTTTTTACGGAAAATCGTTTTCAAGTGAATTATTTAATTCATGTCATAAAGAGAATGAAGCGTTTTTCCAAGATCTGAAAATAGTGTTTATTTGGCCATGATGATAGTTTCAGAGGCTTTTGAGAGTAAACTAAGTATAAATAGTATTAATAATATTTTGGGCATCCTATAGCTGTAAGAGAAATTGCTCTAAACAAATTGCAAAACTAAAAACGAAACTATTTCCTGGTACATTCTCAAATTGTTTTAAAATTGATTTCACTAAAAGACAACTTCCATGACCTATATATTTGACTGTACACTGCAGGATATAGATCTTGGAAGTGGAAAACCCAGAGTTTGTAGAACATTAATTCCAATAGATTCTCTACATCCCTTGGCACATCTTAGCAAGTGTATAAGTGACGTAGAAATGAAAAAGTTGCCCTGAAATACAATGCAGACCATGATTTATTGAATTGTGGGAAATTTTGACAGGTTAATCAAATTGTGTCATATTGGGGCATGCTAATAGTTGAGAATAAACTGTTTGATGTTTTCTCCGTGGAATGGGGATGCTTTTTATGCACCAAAACGATTATGACGCTAATTGTACTGCATGGAATAACTGTACCATGGGACAGGGGGAAGAGGGAGAAGAAAAAAGGCCAAATCAATAAAGGTTGAATATTTT
Organism: Solen grandis; assembly: GCA_021229015.1. NCBI lineage: Eukaryota > Metazoa > Mollusca > Bivalvia > Adapedonta > Solenidae > Solen > Solen grandis. The sequence continues at coordinate 44,616,248 of CM037779.1, read as the reverse complement.
TGGATGTTGGACTTATTAACAATGGTTGAGTAATACTTCAGAAGGGTGTTGATCTTATCACTGTCTAGATGTGCAGCTTATTCAAGAAATGCCATCTATTTAGACTAGCTGTCTTTTATATGTTTGGATCAGGATTTGGCAGACGTTTAATTGATTGACTTAATTTAAATCTGTGAACGTTTCTTTTAACAGTTTCGGTGATGTAGAATGTGCAGAAATCTGGAGACATGACAGGGCGATATCAATAGCAGTTTTTCTGTGATAATCCAAGAATCAATAGGTCCTGCTTGGCGAGACCACTTTAGGGTATAAGAAACTGTAGAGACATTGCAAAAAGCTTTTATCGAACTAATGTATGTTGGATTGCATATTGAATAACCATTTCGTTATGGTTGAATCACACATGCCAGAATACTGATTTTGGAGACTTGCACGGAATATATTTGGCAGGATATGTTGGGTATTGGTACATATCCTTTGTGGGAAATTTCGTATGTAACATCGTGAGAAATGTTCCATTTGAAACAATTGTTTAAAGATATGGTGGCAATGTGCTAGATACTATTAAGATATTGCTTAAGATACCTCAATCAGACTGACAGGCTTGGCTCATCAGTTATTCTACATAGGTGTTTATAGGTTTAGAATTAAGAAAAGGTTATGGAGTGAAAAAGGTATCTTGGAATATCAAGTGGATATGAAGAAAAAAAATGTATCAAAATACAGGTAGAAAAACTATGTGATATGAAACTCAGTAATGATACACAGGTAAAGCAATCTGGTGAGGTCATTAAGGCAAATCTTGATGGAATGATTGAAGGGTTTGTAGGAAGAGGTAAGCAAGGCAGTTAGATAGGAACCGACTGTCTTACCTTGTAGTTTGATTAAGTTTTTACAGACATGTTTGGTTGATGTGATCATTTTGAAAATTAAATCATGGAAGGACGAAATGAAATTGTGGTAGTTTTTGGAGTTTTATCTGCATTTTGTTGGATATATATCGTTTAGTTATACTAGTGCTTGTGATTTCTGGGGATGGATTTCATGAACATTGACCTATTGACTCAAATGTTAATAGCTACTTAAAGAAATTGCTCTAATCAAGTTGTTTAAATTCAAATGTAATATTTGTGAAGTGCATTTTTTATTAGTTCAATTGCTACTATAGTTGCAGGAAATATTAGTAAAATAATGATATTACAACAGGAAATAAACGCTCATAAATAGTATCTCAATGCATTTTGTAGAAAGATGCAATCACCAAGTAGATATGTAAAATCTGCCGCTTGGGTACTGTAAAACAATTTGATTGGAGCAGCTGATATTGAAGTATGCTGTTACCATCTCCGAGCAAGATGGATTATTCCAATTAGAAGTTTGCTGGAACCAGATTTCTGCAGCAGAAGTCACGATAATGAAAATCTTGCCAATTAGGACTTGGTCACATGTCTAGATACCGAGGAATGTTTGTTAATTGACCTTTACCTTATTTGGTATGATTACTAAATAGTCCAGGATAGATTGGTATGATGAATATTTTAGATAGAACAACAGCACTGTTTGTACATATTGATCCTCAGAACTTACCCTGGCCAACTCTCCTATTTTGGAACCCTCCACATTTTTCCTGATGGAAATATATTGGTCATGTATAGAAGATGGCAATGTATGATCATACGGTGGATAGATTTGCGTCAGAGTTTGTGTGTGCATAAACAGAGTGATTTGTGGCGTTGAGAAGTATTATCATCGGAGATTTAAATTGTATCAGATTTTTTAAGCCTGGTTGTTATGTCTGGATAAATATTTGATTTTTATTTTTGAAAAGATATTTTAAGGCATGTTATTGGAAAAAAATGCTTTATTCATGTATAATTATACCAAAATAGGTTATTGATTGTGTTGAAACATCGAATATGAAATACTCGTTTATTAACATATAATGAGAAAATAAACACTGTTGTTAACATTATGGAAGATTATAGATGATGTGCATTTGAGTCATGCGACACGACATTCTTCATTATCTATAGCATTGTGACATGCCACTGACACAAAACTGATACACAGTTTTTTGTTCAATTAAAACAGTGATCATTTGATATGTAAAACAGCATCAGAAATTTTAGATCATTAATTTACTGTTGTCTCATTGTCATCCGTGGTCTTGTTTGGTAAATGTGTTATCTTCACAGAATCTAAAGCTGTGTTAACTGCATTACAGCATTCAATAGGGAGTTTGGATAGAATGGAGGTTGCTCTAAAGAAATCTATTATAATTATGTGAAAAGATCTATTATATATTATTAGGACTTAACCAAGAACTGTGGCTATATGATTTATACATGATTTCTGAAACCTACAGACTGTTAATGATTTTTTTGATTTTTTTTTCATTTGAGAGAATAATTATCATTTTTTCCTCGTCAAAGAAGCATTTAAGATACTCAGGGAGATGTCATTTGTAATGGATTGTTGTGATAGATTCATTCTTAATTGTTCATATGATATGGAGTATGCGGCCAGGAACAGATATTAGTGACACAGGAAAGGAGTGGAATGCCAGAAAGGGCTATCAGCCAACAGTTTAACCCTTTACCTCGTGAATATTCATATCAATTTACTGGAACTAAAAAATAGTATATGAAACAATGGATTTTTAATTGCTGTGCAGATTGTGTAGAATTTGAGCTACAATATAGTATGAGCAAACAAAGGAGAACTTGATCAGACAGCTCCAAGAGCTATCTGATCTGGGTCTGCTCTGTTTGCCAATGCATTAAAACAAGTCAGTATTATATGCTTATGACCCATTCTGGCATTTATTGGACGAGGTAGTCTCTAAATTTGCAGGATCTAAAGGAAGTACTGGCAGAGTTTAGTGATCAGGACTTTTTTTTCTGAATAAGATGACATTAATTTTGTGTGTGTGCTGTAGGTTACCTCTGGTGAAGGGTCAGTTGTTGCCAGGGTGTCCTATAAAGTAATGGATTAACAAGTGGATAAAATCCCCCAGCGTCTCTTCCGAAGGTCATGCTTTGCCCTCGAAATTGGTTACTTCAAAGCCTACGTTTGACATTTTGTCAGGATTGCATTGCATTAATAGAGGCTAGGAAAGAAATATTTCATCTAGATAAAAATCAATTTGATTCACTTCCCATTTGTTGTTTTTTTTGTGTGTGTTTTTTTTATTTTGCTCTGTTTGTATACACTCTCATGGTATTGACCCAGTTTGAGGCATCAGATGAATGTTTAGCTGCACAATTATATTTCAGCCCTGCACGCAAAATAAGAACTTGATCAAACATGAATCTTATTGAAGTACTTGTCAAGTTTGTTTTTCTGAGAAATCAATGAAAGGGTAAGAAGAAACTTTTTCTTCATGTTTCTGAAGTTCCATTTATCGTATTAGACTTTGACCTAAGTTAAGTTGATGTCCAGTGAGGGTTTGGCGAAATTATAAGGGTCAGGGTTACAGACCAGAATTGGATAGCACAGCATAAAACTTGACGGCTAATTTGGCCTACAATATACTGCAATTATTCAATTAGTCTGATGAATAAATCACTAGAGCGCAATTCAAATGCTTTAATGGCCATCTATAATTGTTATGACTCACGACTTTGTAGGGGAGGGCCTGTGAAACAGGTATACATTATGTATCACTTGGCTATGATATGCATATACTTATAATAGGGGACAAGGAAAAAGTCATGTAGTTACAAAGTCAATCTTCCCAGAGTTGGGTGTGTGGTGTCGGAGTTGTAGAATCCAGATCCCGAGCTGTAATGGTTTTGAAGGCGCAGGCCCCCTTCTGATGAGGGTACCTGCAGGAATTTTATCAGTCTTTGCTGTTAAGCTTTTATTGATTTGATGTTTATTTTCGGAGGTTTTACTGGGTACTTGCCTGATACATCTATTATGTAATTGCATCAGATAAGAAGTAGTTTTAGTGAGTGATGCTTGAGGTTTTCTGTGTAATTTAAGAGTTAAATCACTTAGAAACATGGCACAGTGGAGTTGTTTGAAAACTTTATCAGTTTCGGGATGGAATTATGAGAGGTGAAAAAATGCATACACTGAAATGTTAAGGTCTAGACTTTTAATTCTGGCTTTATCTTTGGATGGTAAAACTTAATTAGTAAATGATGCACTTGAACATTTACTGGAATTCATAAATAGATAATGTAGTGAAGTAATTACAGGTATGATAATGTAATGAAGTAATTACTGGTATCATTAAAAAGCAAAATGTTAGAAGCTGATTTTTTTTTTTTTTGGATGGGGGGGAGTTACAAAGATATTTGAAAATGTTTACATGAAATGATGTTGTTAAACTTATAGAGGTGTCTTTAAAAATATGAATAAAATAAAAATTAATTATATTTATAGAAGACTGTCAACTAGAGAAAACCAAGACAAGGAGACATTTGCATATAATGAAACTCCCGTGACACAATCTTAGCAATCAGTTTGAAGGATGGTGTGATGTTTGAATGTTGAATTACTGTGCACAGGGATTAGTTTTGATATTCAAAAGTGTTGACGAGGATTCTTGAAATTTAATGTTGGATATTTCATTCGGAATTTTGTTGACTCAAGAGAACATTCAATCAGAAAATATAAGTTTGAAAATTAGATTGAAATTTAAAAAAAAATGCAAGTGTACACATCTATGATATTAAACAGGATATTTTCGTTTTGAAAGGAATTGAGCAGTTAGAAAGCAACCGTGAGTAAAATATTTTCAGTTGAACAGTTTTTGGGGGAGATTTTGTTGTGTACTTGGCAGCGCTAAGTGTTTATGTGAGGACAAGTGATCAGTGAGGACAATGAGTTCGGAACAAACCAATGATATGCCGAAACTTCTGGCTGGCTGGCTTCTCACTTCCAAGACATATGATACTGACACTGACGATGATGCGTTCTCGTCAGATGTTGAGTGTCCATTTGATGTAAGACTTCATTGTTGTTTGTTTGTCTTCCGGTTGTCTGATTTACCAGCTCAATAAAATTTATGCTACCTCCTAGCAACTGAATTTTTATTTGTAGGAATTACACTGGTTACATACATCAGTGCTGTGTGTTGTTGAGGATGTGTGTAAAGTCACTCATTGACTATGGTATCATGCCTTATATGGAGATATGTAAACACATCTTGGTATCATGTCACATGGAAATAATCCAATACCTCTCAGTGTGGTATCAAACCAAACTGGTATAATTGCTCTCATTTGCAGTACAAGACAAAGGGTAAAAGTTCATAGATAATGATACCTCACACTTCAAAACATTTTAAAAATCACACACCAGAGTTCAGTGCCTCAAAACACTGATTTTAATCTTTGTGTGGGATAGGCAGTTTTTTTCCATTAATACTCTTTGAAATGTAATATCAGTGAACAAAGTATTTTCCCCATAATCTGTGTTCTCTATGATAATATATATGTATTTAACTAAATAAATGTATATATTCTCTCAAAACACAGCAGGTGCTTTTTTATTTTTTCATTATTTATTTCCCCAACAACTGCAATCTCTGCCTTACCAGATAAAGTTATCTCTCATTCCATTACTGCAGTTTTTTTTCTGAAGCAGTGATTTTTAAAAGAGAAAAAAAAACCTCTATAATACTTGATAATGTTCAAATCTTGTTCAAGGTTTATGCCATCCAATCATTGTGTTCTGCTTAGTGATAGATTACAAAACAGAAGCTAACACCGAAGTGTCAGTAATCTGTAAATTACCTCCCCTGTGGGTTTAGGAATGCCAGCAACACTAACATGTGATGAAATAATTTGTCAAACTTTTTTACCTGTTTATCCCTTGCCATATTTCCATTGTGAGATATGGAGCAGGTACCTCAACATATTACCAAAATGTCTATAAACTACAGGAAAGAGAGAGCAAGGGAGTTAATTAGATTATAAACATATTATCTCCCCTTCTTCATGGAAAATTAATGTCTATTATTTTTCATAGGACAAGTTAATGAGTACAAGCAACAGGTGGATACCTCTGGAACTCTTGATGATAAATTTGTCCTTAACAAGGTGCTAAAAAATAAATGGAAACAATTATATGAGTTTCCATCTTCATGAGCTGTTTAAAGACACCCATGGAGACATTTAGTATAAGCAGGAAAGATGTTAAAAGACATAGGGACTGGCAGGGTTTTTCCTTAAGAGGTGGCTGGCAGCAGAATCCTTTCCTGGTTGGCTCAAATTTTCAAAATTGTGAAAAGACAATGGGAATAATTCAAAGAAAATTAAAAAAAAAAATCAAAAGAAAAAAAATAGGACCCCCAGACCCCACTGCCTCCAACAAATTGAAATAAGCCTTCTCTGATTCTTAAGGAAAACCCTTGACTGGTATGAATTATTGCAGGGAGCCTTATGAAATATGTCGATAAATGAAATTAACACATTAAAGTGATATTTAAAGTTCTATGCAATGGAGAATGAGTATATATTATGACATAAGCCTAGAAGAACATTGCATGTGACTCAGGGTAGCTGAAAATCTGTCATTTTTATCAAGTAAGAATTATGTGTGAATGAACTGCATGAATACAAAATCCTGCCAGGTTTGTTTTCACTTCAGCAAATGAGGACATATGAAACATATTATTTCTTTGCTTGATATCTAAAATTGCATGGACTCTTACTTTCAGCATATTTGATATGGATCTGCTCAATTTATTGCAAAAACCTGTTATTCATATATAGTTCCAACATATTTTCATGGTCTTTAATTGATGCGTTGTTCTAAAGATAAAAAATGTATATTTTTTTCATTCCTAGCGATAATGCAATTGAGTTATCTCCCCTTTTGATAAATTTTGTTCAGTAATATCCAAATATATGCTTATATAAACATGCTTGGTTGCCCATGTATCTATTCCATATCTCGTATCATGTTGTTATTCCTTTTTTCAAATCATCAGTCATGTAAATAGGCACCACACAGGTGCTTGAAAGATTGTTTTCCATTCACAAGTTAGAAGCTTCTTGGCTTGACTTTATCAACAGCTTCCCCGCACTGGGATGTGTTTCCTTGCACTGTTTTATGTTACATATTGTATTTATGGGGTTATAATTCTTATCATTGAAACTGGGCCAGCAAATCGAGGCAGGATGTTAGAGGAAGACAGAGGGCTTAGTTTACATGGGTTTATTTGATAACTTTAAAATTGTTGGCTAATTAACGACCTGTCAGTCTTTCTCAACTTTTTACAGTCTTCTTGTTTAGACTGATTTTCCCTGATCATCCCTCATCCTCATCCTCCTCAGAAGTACTCACGAGTTAACAAAGGTCCTGTTCTGTAATTATCAAGCTAAAATTTTTTGTTCAGCCAGATTAATGTTATAAATTAGGAAACATTGTCTTGCCGTTACCTTTTTTTGGAACAACATAAGCAATGCAAGTTGCACCTGGAAAGGTCATGAGGGAATGATTAATGGTGTTTGTATTCACTGCCCTTCAGCATCAGTCCTAATCTACGCCATCGAACCATGAAACTCTAGTCCATGTGATATTGTCTTAAATGATATTTTTTAAATCATTACAGGAAATATCTAGATTTAAGCGATCAAGTTTTGAATCCTTTAAAGAGAGTCATAAAGGCTTAAATGATATACTAAGATTTAAGTTAAGAAGTTTTGAGACCTTTAACGAGAGTGAATACATTTGTGTCAGTTGGGCAAGTAAATGAAATGACAAGAAATATTAGAATTATATGTTGGCATAGTTTTATGATATTATTGCAATACCTCATGGGAATAAGAAACATTTTTGTGAGAACAAAAACAAGCTTGCATAGCAATAATAGATCTGAATAAAAATTATTTCCTTGCAAACAATTAATGACGAGTTATGCAGATACTCACATATGCCTGTTATTATGAAAAGCCATAATGTCAATATAGATAAAGATATTAATGCAGCAATAACGGTCGTCATTGTGTTAGAATTTAGTGGTTTTATATGTCAGAGAGAGTGCAATTGTTACTTCCAGGTTTTTATTCAGCACTGGTTGGAACATTTATGTCTGCTTGCCTCATTCAAATTGCTCATCTTTCATAATTGTACACCTTACCTCTTTGTGCACCTTGCCTTCTTGTGCACCTTGCCTTCTTGTTCACTGACTTTCTCCCAGGTAGTTTGTAACTCTCAATCTCTTTTTCCCTTCCTCATTTCTCACCTTTCCTCATTGTGTGCCTCCCTCATTTCTCACCTTTCCTCATTGTTCAATTTTTAAAACTGTACACCTTGCTTTATTTTTTTTGCCTTATCTCATTATACCAGGTTCATCACCTTCCCTCACTGTGCTCCACATACCATTGAACACATTGGCTCATTGTAATTCTTTGACATATTCTTTGCCCATGTTCCTGTTTAACTTGTGCCATATGGAGGCCATATTGAGACCTAAAAGGATATGTGCTTTTGTTGCTGTATCTTAACAATATTCCATGGGAGATGTCATTGTTGGTGATTTTTAACCATTTCTGTTAATTCTTCTGTTGCAGGCCCATGTGGTGGCTGCCTTTGAACAGAGCTTGTCCAACATGACGTCACGTTTGCAACATCTTACCAGTACCTCAGAACAGAAGGTCAGTATATACTTAATTTAAAACCATGTGTTATATAGCTCTTGTTGGTGGAGTTTAACCTTTCACGTGAGACTAACTACATTAAAATATCATTTTGTGTTTCATTTACTTTATATTAGAAAGTCAATATACTAAATAATTGAAGAAAGCCATGAAGTAAGGAAATCTCCCTTATATTAATATATTTATTGAAGCTTTTTATTTTTCTTTAATCAAAATAAACTGAAGTCCTTATCATAATTTTACCCTATTTATATCATTGAACAAACAAAAAAGAAAGTAAAAAAAATCCTTAATGTAAGCAGATTTAACCCTTAAAATGCTTTGAGCACTTGAAATTGCCTTTGCGACCAGTGCAGATCAAAATCAGCCTGCACATCTGTGCAGTCTGGTCATGGTCTGCACTGCTTGCTATTCAGTCAATAAATTTCAGGAAGACCCCCATAAACAACTAATGGAACAGTCCAAATTGAAGAAAGGACAAGTCTAATTAAGACATTTAGTATGATAAGGGTTTAAATCTAGCACACATTCTCATGGCTTACTTCATGGGGAAATGGATTAAATTTTGTCTACTTTAACCTCAGTGGTTATGATGTACATCTGTTTTATGTTAGCCACCTTTATTTTCAGATTATCATTCCATTAAATTACTGTTTAACTTCATTTTTTTAATAGTTGATATATTTGATAATCCATACTCCTCGTTATTATGCCATACCTGTATGAACATTCATTATCATTTTGTTACAAAATGATCTTCAGTTCCCTACATTTTTTGTATGTTTTATTGTTAATTATTACCAATGGTACTTACAGATATCTTCATTTAATGGATTATGTGAGCTTTTGTTTCAAGATCATATTTTATTTGATATTTATCAACAGATTGCAAGGTTTCACATTCAGAGGTTAATGCATTGTGGGTCCTCACATCATATAATATTCACATTTTTGAGGAAGGTTTCTCTCAAAAATAGATAAAGTTAGGGTATGAATTATTTCATGTTTAAGGTCAAGTTTGTCCCATGATGCCATGATCTCCTGACACAAGGGCCCTTCACAGAATATTATTCATCAAAATTTTGGAATGATAATTCTAATTTTTTAAAAAAAATTATGGAATTTATCTGTAACTAGTATAATAATTATTAAGGAAGTATTTCCCACAATATGCAGTGATTTTAAATATCATTTACTGAAAAAAAAAAATACAATTTATAGCTTAGCTTTTATATTCATTGTTTTTAATGTCTGAATCCTGATTTTGAGTCAGACTTGGAAGATCACTGAACAAGGACTTTGGATTAACTGTGGATTAACTTCGAAGAACATTGATGAAACTAAGTCTAAATGCAGTGGATTTTTCCCATGACTTAGGAAAATATAGGCATATCTTTACTAAGAAATTATTTCTTCTGTTAAACAATATCATCCACCCCTGGAACAGGAGGCCATGGGAACATACCAAAGTCCTAAAAAATGGTACTGGTATAACTCACTTGCTTAGTGCTCAGCATATAAGGGTAGTTCCAGGACTGGTTGGCTCAGTGTCAGGATAATATGACTTGGTTTGGTATCATGTCACATATCTACTACAATGTGGCAGCACTATGTCTGTCTCAAGCAGACATAGTTTGCAAATGACTGAAATACTGTTGGTGGGACGTTAACAAACAATATCACAAACCCAGGTCTTCATTTTTGTAATGAAGGCCAACCATTGATCACATGATTTCAGAGTGTTTGGATAATCAGATAATATAATTTACATATATTCATGAACATGGAAAGGTCTGTTCAGGTGGTACATGTATTGGAAATAGCTTCTCTTGCTCAATACAAGATTACCTGTGTCATCATAATTCAACACTTGTTTAGCAGTTGGAACTTTTCCCCAATCCTGGCCCCTGGTCTGCCTCGTCTTGTTGTGCATGTACCAGATCTCCAGCATTAGGCTTTTCACTGAGGCATGTCTGTGTTTAAATACCAGAAGACAATTTGATTTATCATCATATATCTGTTAACATGGAGTAAATGTCTGACTTCAAACAGGATAGGATGAAAGTGTTGTGGTTTACTCACAGATAGCTCATACGAGGCAATTAAATTTGAAAACTTAAGTCTAACCTAGCCCATAGGAGTTAGGATGAGAACTTCACATCTCATATGGTGTTAATTAGGTTTTAATTAAGTCTGATCCTAAAGAGTTGGTTTCGTATGTAATTGCATTTCCTTGCAAATTAATTGATGTCTCGAAGAATTTTTTGTTGAACAGCTAAAAAATGTGTTTTGAGTAATTTGCACTCATCAAGTTTTGATGTTTATTATATGTCTCCCTTTAATGCTGTACCTAAGTTTTAGACTTACCTTTTAAGATGAAACGGGAAATAAAATCTTACTGCTTAAACTAATCTATGTAATGGTTATTCACAGAAGGTTGTTCACATTGGGGTTCAAATTTACAACTTTTAGCATTGTGGTTAGGTACTCTGTTAACAATTAGTATGATATAAAAGAGAATAATTTTCTATGTTTAAGAAGCTAACTAGAAAACTGTGTTTGGTTTATCATAAGTTATTCCAGAATTTGTTCACTGGCTAATTGTTGATCTCTTGAATTTGACATTTACAAGACCGATTATAGTTTCATAAATCTTTCATTGAGAAAAAAGTATCAGTTCCTTTCCAATAGAGGTACATCATAAAAAGAGAGATAACCATCATTATTTAGATTTTACTTATTTTTGGTGAATGCTGTTTATTATAAAGATTTTATTCAAATTTGACTCTTAGGAAACCTGGCTTCCCAATAGTTGGCACCAAAAGGATATGTGAAATACAGAATTATAAACTCTTTCAAAGCATAATTTTATCTTCAATGGTCAAGGTCACATACTTGCAATATAAACATTCCAGTTTTGCCTAAATTGTTGAGCTTCCAGTCTGATACATGCCAGTCATGTATCTTGTGGCAGCAACCATTCTTTGTTGCCAAGCCTGTTGAAGTTTTCCACAATATCATTTAACATCTTGTTGGCTCCAACGGTGAGTTTTTAGCTTCAACAGACAAGTTTAACAACAACCTGCCAAATCCTTACCACTTTTGTGACCTCATCATGCTGCTGTATGAATTATGTTTGTTTCATTTAAAAAAAAGTTTGAGAATTGAGAATGTTTATTTGTGAATTTTTCTGAACTTTTGACAGGGTCAGGGCTCTTGATCAGAGAATGGTGCAGGTTTGAAATTGAACATGAATCAGGTAGTGTCATTGACTTGAACAGGTGTGTTCTGGGATGGTTATCAAGAGAAGAGGTCGTCAGAAATGCGCCTAGTTCCCATGGATACCTGGGGGTCTTGTAATAAAATGAAAACACACATATCAGATATTCAAGAGAAGAAAAAATAAATGCAAATATTTATGATCGTAGATAAAGTATAGAGTGTGCATTCGGTCTGGCCTAGCCTATGAAAAGGCATATATACTGTAACAATGTAGGCATTGCAGAATATAATAGATATAGATTCCATTTCTTGATATTTTTCAAATATGACTCCATACATACAATAATACATTTGTTAAGGAGCACTCTGTTCCAGTGGTAGTGTTCATTGACAATGGATCCCAAGGTTTCAAGTTCAATCCCAACTTGAAACTTTAATTTTTATGCCCTTCTCTATTGCAAAGTAATGGTAAAACCTCAGAACTGTCAAGAAGGTTTAGTATAAGTTATAAAAACCTATACTGATGTAAAAAGAAATAAATTTCTAAAAAAAAAAAAAAAGATTAAGTGATTACCTGTACAAAACAACCCAAAGTTTTCAACTGCCTGCTTTAGGAGACTGACCTACATTTAGAAGCCACCTTGATAAACACGTTTAACTATTTACAGCAAAACCTTGTGTAAAGACCATCTCTTTATTAAGACCACCTTACTACTCAGAGATATGTTTTCGGAAACCAGTTAAGTGTGGTGTGTTTTCAATTTGATAATCAGACCACCAACTCATTAAGATCAGTTGATGGTTAGGTCTTTTTACTCATGAGGTTTTAAGGTATACAGTATTGTAGCTCAAAAAATGTTTATAAAGAAAAATAAATCTGGAAAATAAAAAAGATTCAAGACAAGCTATGAAACCAGTTGGAATTCTGGCAGCTGTTGTCGTTGTGTTACAAATATTCCTATTGAAGTCAACTTTTAACAACTCCAATCTGATTATCTGTCAAGGCAGTCAGTTATTGACACAGGCCGTCTGCCAATTTTCTGACCCTAACAACATTCAGAAAGTCTAGGAGAATTATGCTTCCCCCCATTCCTTGATGGCAGACCCATATGTCTGGTCCATGCCATTATATACGATGAAATTTCTCCACATTACCATTACTTACTGGATGGTGAGGCTATGAGGGAAATGACTCACCAGGCTTTTATATACTTATTTGAACTTTACCATATAGGATATTGATAGTCTTATTTTGGCTTTATATTGTTAATATGGGTATTGAAACTACAAATTATAGCATGTACGGGTAAATGGAATCAAAACTCTTATTCAGATTTTTTTTCTCAAATATTAATCTTGCACAAATCATAAAAGATAAATTTTTATTTTTTTTTGATCCTGCAAAATGAATTTTTTCTAGCATTCTTTATTACATACAAAGTATAATGCAATAGGTTGAAATATAACTATTTGTTGTATAATACTGTGTTGACAGTTCTTTCTCAGTATATATATATTCAGTTCTTTTATTCCAAGCTTTTGCTTAGATTCAACAAGTTGCAAGGAATTCAATCGATAATTCATTATTTTATTGTATTAAAGTGCCGTACCCAGCTTTATATCTATTTGCATCATAGGTTTACAAATAGGTTTAGGATTTCATCAAACAAACTATAATTAAATGATAAAAAAAATAATTCTTTTTGGTGTCACTTTTCCTTGTAAGTGATTTAGAATATATGTTCCATCTTATTACAAAAGGGTTTGAAAAAAATATTAACAATTTTACATTCTGGTTTCTATAAAATGTAAGCTAGCAATATAATTGTATTAATCTACATAAACAGATAATTTTTGTGACATTTGCAACATATAAGCTTCATTTCAGGGTAAGACAATGACATGGCATTACAGTGAATATATATCAGTTACAGCTTCTCTTAGGGAAGTGAGACCATCTACTGAGAATGTAAATTGTGGAAACATTATGCAAAGTTCCAGTTAATGTGGAGTAACTTGAGTACAATGGAAAGCCAAATAGCCACATCCATAATCCCATAAGGGAAATAGAAGAAAAAATCCCCATATTTTTTCCTTGGAAATGGTCTTCCAGGGGAGACATTAGTACCTGTTTAAAGTATGTGTCTAGAAAATATAGCTCTAGTCTGTCATGAATAGATTTTCCAGAGGAAAAATTAGGAAAGTCAAGTGAGTTGTTTTGTATATAAAATGATTCTGACAAAAGCCTTACTGTAAGAACACATCTTATTGTTCCAAATGTCAGAATGGCGGGGTAATTTATTGTAGCAGACGGTGCTATACATTCCTGTGTCATGTCTAAACTCCTGTTGTTTTTTGCTTCCTGCCTTACAGCCAGATTTGTTGTCTTAATAATAATGGCCCTAACCAGATGGTGAGAGGTGGGGGGAGGGATACTATACGAGTGTACCCCTTCTAAAACTGCAGCATCATTTGTTTTTACCCTCTCTGCTGTCTGTATACATTTCTTGTGGTGAAATGTCTGAGTGATTACAGATCAGCCCCTCTTGATTATTACCTGGGGTTTGTGACAGGGCTCAACTGGAGGGCCCGTCTTCTTAACGATTCTCAGTCTCATTTCACTCAGGCACAGTTTGGAACTTTTGGACTCTTTAGACTTAATTCATGTGATTTAGGTGTTGAAACAGTAAGTTCTTGTTTTGTATTAACATAGCATCCAGTGTAGCTTTTCAGACACAATCAAAAGCGTTTTGTGGCATGTGATTTAAAGATTTGGCAGTGTTTATCACTTAATGTCAAATGCAGGTTTGATAATAATGTAAAAAAATTGGTAGATAGGATTTTAATAAATGATACATATATATATAGGTGCTATCTGTTTTCCGGTCACATTTATTTTAAAAGCATGGTGTTGATTGATAAAGTCATGAAGATCATTATGTGTGTCTTTCTTTGCCTGAACAGATAACTTTTTCATGACTATCAAGTAACTTTAGATGGAGAGGACTTGTTCAGTTTTATCCTTAACCACACTAGTTTTTTCCTCTAAATCTGCCCAATTGTTTGTTAATTTTACCCTCTTTCCATTGTTGGTTTAACAAAAAAGCAATAATTCATGGTGAGTTAAAAAAACTTATCCCAGTAAAAGCTGGCAGGAAATCTGAGCTCATATATGACTCACAGTATAAAAGTAGGAACCAATTTGCATTAATACAATACAAGGAGGTCTGTGTTATGAAAAATTGAAAGGTTAAGTGTCACAGAATAGAATCTTTATAAATCTTTCGAGAAACTGCTAATGATATGATCTGCTACAGCAATTGAAACCCCATACCCTCAAACATCTGCTGGAGTCAAAAGCTTTTATATCAAAATAATGTCATTAATTTGATGCAGCAAAATGGGAAATGCTGTGTGGTTTAAGATTAGAGTGCTAATAAAAAACAAGTGCATTAAACTACAGTTTTAGTTGGAGCAGTCCAACTTATTAGATTACAAAAGCATGAGCAATTCCTGGATGTCGTATAGATTTTGAAGTTTCCTTTAAATGCTCTTGTCATTCCTTCCCCATCATGATGTTTGCAACATTAAATACCATCGACATGTGGGCACCATGAAATTCTGTTAGCCAAAATGTGGAACTTGCTGCAAAGCCAGGAAAACATGTCAAAGTTTGTAAATAGTGGGAGAGTCCTGTAAGTTACAAAGGAAGAAAATCAGGAGGGTACTAATGTTTTTGCTTCATTCTGATTTTTTATGTTTCAAGTAGGCTTAACAAGGTTTTGAAGTGCATAACTGTAGTCATGCTGTTGTGAAATAGGAGCTTTATTTATCAAATAATATGTTCGGGGGACAAAAATAGCTAGACATTGCTGATATTTTTAATAAAAGTAACCCTAGGTGGTAGACCCTTAAACTGAATTTGTATGTAAGCCTTCTTTAAATTGGAAATTCTAGTGCTTCATATGGTAAATATGGTTTTAGTTAATGGATTTATGTAGGTTTACTCGCTCTCTTGTGATGTTGCCAATGTTGTATAAAACCAATAATGGAATATTCAAATTTATATATATATAATATACATAAAATTCTGTTTAAAGCAGCAAAGAGATATTTAAAATACCTATAATAAAGATGTAGCAAACTTAAAACACAAAACCAGAAGCAGTTGTGGTGAGCATTACATTAAAAGTATTTATGTGAAACAATACAAAAGAAAAAAACAAAACAAAAATGAGACACTTCATACTATGATAGTTCTCAATGGAATTAAAGCACTTAAAGAGTTATTATTATGTAGCTGCAATGGCATTAATGCCATATCAATACTGTAATGAAATTTCAGGGCCATATTTGGCTTTATTTTGCCACAATTAAGGAAAATGCAGGTGAATGTATTAATCAATAAGATTACACTGCATTGTTAGGGTGTTGTTTTCTTGGGTATATTTACAGTTGTTTAACCCTTTCCCTCATATAGACTCATTTTGACGCACTCAATAGGTACCACATAAAGCCTGATCTGCAGAAAACCACAGTTAAACCTTACCAAATTTAATTACAAAATCCTCATTTCCAGACCACTGAGGAGCAGCGAACAGCATAAAACCTGATCAGCCTGCGAGTTACTCGCAGGCTGATCTGGTTTTATGTTGTTCGCATAGGTCTTGTCATGGTTTCCTCTATGAGGGAAAGGGTTAATTACTCTTGATTTCTTTGGTTAGTGGTGAACCCATTTATTGGGGCCATTATTTAAACTGAATCCTTGTCTTTGATTCCAATGTAGAATCTTTATCCATATTTCCTAAAGGTTTAAATGCCTACATTGAACCCATATTCTAGATTCTGTTGATACTGAACTCTTGTTTTATGGTTGGAAACATGTCTAGAAGATGATTTTTAACAGATTTAATGTCTGAGATACACAATCACCCAGGGTGATGATGGGACAACATACTTACTTACTGTGCAGACTGGACATGGATTGTTCAGTTAGGTTCTGGCTATTTCAGTAAGATTGTTGTCACACAACTGATTTTGCAGTAAGTTCTCTGAAAAACATTTAAATGGCAAGTAAAATGAATAACCTACTTGGCTTGAGTAGAAAGTAAAATGAATAACCTATTTGGCTTGAATAGCAAGTTAAATGAATAACCTATTTGGCTTGAATAGCAAGTTAAATGAATAACCTATTTGGCTTGAATAGCAAGTTAAATGAATAACCTATTTGGCTTGAATAGAAATAATAATTTGGCTTGAATACAAGTAAATGAAAACCTTGGCAAAGTGATGAAATATTATTTACAAATGTCTTCTTTATAGGATTTGTAAAGATAAAAAAAAAATAGCGAAAAATTATTCAGATGAATTATCCAGAGAGTGTCCTGGAGCCCTAGTTACATTTGAAGAACGTACAGCACAGATAAATGGAAAAACCATAAAAATTTGAATAAATGAATATTCCATGTATTTATCTTTCGGATCCAAGTCTGCGAAGGATTATGAATATTGGGCGCATCCCGTGCACGTAAAAAGTAAATGAGTACTAAAACAGAAATGTGATAAGCCTTATGTCTGTGGGGAGGCTATCTTACAAGTCTAGGAATCCCCTAGCCAAATGTTTTGCCTTGTCTACAGCTTACAAAAACTCTGATACCCTCCTTGACAAAGTCTGCTGAAGTAGTTAATTCCGCACAAACATTAGCCATACTTTTATGCCCCAGATCAGCAGGGGTATAGATAATATATGATTATAGAGTGTATGTGTGTGCGTATGTAAGATTCATCAACTTCAAACACAGTATTTCCGTTACATTTCTCAATTCCGTCTGAAGAGGCTGAGGGAGTGGGTGGGGTAAATGGAAGAGCATTGCGTAAGCAGCGTATTTACATCAGCTCCCTGCAGTAGAATGCTATGCACTACAGTTGGGATCTACTTGACTAAAATTTCCCCTTGGAATATACCAATGTATCTGTATACCTCCCGTTAGCTGAAATAGATTTCTCTGCCGTCTATCTGTCAGATTAAGAAATATCATTAACGCTTACATTTTTAAAAGAGAGAAGTTCCGAGAAGATTTATTTAAATTTTTCTGGTGTGGAGTTAATAATAACAACCTTGCAGAAGCATCATTAATGGGATCTCGTGGTTCCATTTCAAGTGGTCTGTGATTAACTTGAGGTTGGATAACCAGATAGTTTGAAGTTTGTCTGCAAACAGACTGACTGGATTTATCTTGTTCACAGGTATGTCAATTTGTTAAACTTGCCAGAGATGAGAAAATTATACAGATTTTTTTTTATTATTAAACGTGTACATATTATTACTGATTAATGTGTCATATTGTGTTTCTTTGTTATGCTGGTCAGCTTCAAGTTAACCATTGTTAACCATTTTCAACATTTTGAGTTGGTCAGCCATGTTTCCTCCTCATGAGACAAGACATCTTAAAACACCAGCTGTTTAAGGGAGTTTGTCACTGTCACTAAAATGACCCCTGCAACTGGTATACAATATTTCTGATCCAGTCAGGCTTGATTGCTTTCTGCTTTCATCTTTGATTGCTAGCTTTCCTTGAGCGCAAGCTTTCCGGTTAAACCCTGATCTGACTGACTGATTTGGGTTATTGACAAATTAGGAACCTGGTCTCATAGTTTTTCCGAAAGTCTTGTCCAGGCGGGGCTGAATATTTCATCAATATTGATTGATATTACTGGGTATATGTCTTAACCCCCTGGTTGCACAAGCACATCAAGGTTGGCTTTATGAGAACTGTTTAAAACAGTTGATTGAACAAATGCTTGATAATCACGGAAACTTCTCGTTGACATGGAGGTTGTTCATGAGCGTTCTCTCCCAAGATGCTAGCCGTGCTAATCCATCAGTATAATTTCATGTCAATCACCGACTTAATCAATCACTCAGGCACAAAACTTTTTACAAGATGATTGATTGACAAAAAAAATCACAAAAAATAAAGGGCACAGTTTTAAACTTTAGAGAAAATATGTAACAAGGCATTTTAAAGTTGATTTATTGTATCTATATTTGAAAATGTAGTAAGGGAAGGTGCATAGGCTCACAGACTTTGTATGTTTATTGGTGTAACCCTGCCTTTAAATAAGCTTTTGGCAACTTAATGAGATTGCACTCACAATTTAAAGGTTAATTAGAGTTTATTGGTGAGTGCTTTTTTCCATGCAAGTTTAAAGGTACTTTACTTGTTATTAAAAGCAATGTTTATTAAAGCTTTATTAATCTCTTGCTTGATGAAATTAATGGGTGATATACTCGTGTGCATCTTATTATGAAGGAATTCAGGCTTTTCAACATGAAAGCTGAAGTAATTATATTCTGATGATAAATTGCAAAGGTGGTACTGCAGCCACTTGTTTTATTATGCAAATGAAATTAGTTTTCTTTTGTTGTTTCTTTTGTAATCTTTTTTCTTTTTTTTTTTTTTTGCAAGAATGTATCATGCAGTTTATAGTCATGATTTACCTTCTGAAAAAAATCTTAAAATAACTCAGTGAATACTAGATTTCAGATTTCTAAGAACTAATTTCATGTTATTTAATGTGTGGTTGTCTATAGTAGATATGTCAAGAGATAGGAGACAGGAATAAATATAGGAAATGTATTGACAGTGTTGTTCTGCCAGCAGACGGCAGGTTGTTTATGTATTCCATTTTGAGAGTAACTGTTAAATAATAAAAAAGGACAGGAAGATAGAAAAGATGTCATCAATATGACAAAAGCTATTGTCTGAGATGCTAGACATGATATGTGTTGTACAGACAGAGCTAACCTGGATATGGACCATCAGTTTTTTTGTGCATGACTTAGCCATCAAAAACATGTGGTTGTCCATTAGTCTGTGTTGTTAATGAGACGAGAGCTCTCCAGAATTCCTTTCGTATCTGACCCAATTAGTGATGGAAAAACTGAGCTCGCACAAAAACAATAACATGCCAGCTCTTCCTGTCTGCTTTCTGTCCTTTTTCCTTTGGTTCTTAGGAGAACAAAAAGTGCTTGTTTGTTTAGACCTGGTTCTATACTCTTTTAAGTTCTTAGAATTCTGCTCACACCAAATAGAACTCAATTAATGATTGTTATAATCAAAACCTTGAGAAAATAAATAACAGCCAGTTCTCAGTCTAAATAAGATTTACTTTAGCTGTGCATATTGTGTTTGGTAATCTATTAACAGCAAAGATATGACATTAAACCCTCTGGGACTAGAGATAAAATAAGCGCATCAGAACAATTGTACTCATCTATAGGCTTGGTATATATTTTTTATTAATTATTAACAATGATGAGGATTTATATATCAGTAACATTACTGAAACATTTATGTGAAATGCCAAGAGATGATTAACAACATATGTCACAAGGTCAATCCCCTATATTTCATACCCCAGCTTATCTCTCATTCATAGAGATATAGATACAAATCATAATCTACCCCATTGGCTTCAACCCCATCTCCATGATGGAACAAGTAATCAATCAATTAATGGGCTATTTATGTATTGTTATGAGCTGCCATAGTTACGGATCCCAAGCAAAACAAGTTAAACAGAGATATTCTTTTATTGTCAACATGAGACTCTAGTTGTTTGTGCCTGTTGAGTTGGTACCAGAAACTCTGGATCTTGAGAAAAGGATTAAACTTAATTCCTTTAAGACATAAAAAAGCAAGTTTAAATTAGAAGAAATATATATATATATATATATAAACTGTATTTTCTCTATTAAACAACCTTCACTGGCTCTGCATTTCTCTTAAAATAAAATGTTGACTTGATATAGAAGCTAGACTCTCATTAAGTGTCCTTTTTCCTCATTAAGTCACCTAAAAATGAAACATGTCCATTTATTAATGTTGTTAAAACTGTTGGAAATAAAGTTGCAGGATTTTTGACTATCTGCAATATTTTTTCATGTTCATGAGAAGGGATGAATGTTATTAGAGAAAATACAGTGGAAGGAAAGTGTATAATCACACAATGTCTGGCTATGGGAGGAGGTGATACTGGGGGTGATACTAGTCCTACTTGAAATTCTGTTTGTTTTCAACGAAATATTTTCAACTATAATTGCTGGTAAGAGGATAATGTTTGGGGTGGTTGGAAGCAGGCGTTGGAACCTCAAAGGGTGAAGTGTTTAATTTGTAAACAGTTTACTGGAGTGTTGAAGGTAGAAGAATTTGGATTTTGCACCATGAAGTGATTGGAGTTAAAAGCTCTGAATTCCTGAAGGTAATTTCGGAGGAATTATCACTGCTATCTGAATGGGATTCTGGTTTTTATGTCTTCCTTCGAACCTGGCGGGATCAGAGCCATGTTCCATGCAAGATCATTTAATGCTGCACTAACTGATGTACTGCAGATTCATCTGCATTGTTTTCAGATTTGTTCTTTTAAATGAAACCGTTCTATTTAATGTCAAGCTTGAAATGGGATATAGTTACTAATGGCAAAAAAAGGTCAACATCATGAATTTTATTGAGAATTTAAAAGTTGAGTATATATATATAAAAGATGAATATCTGGAGTTCAATGATTTCACAAAAAGAAGGCTGTAATTAAAGATTTACCATTATGAATGTGTGTGGGTTTTACGTGTTTATTTCATGGGTTTTAAATTTTCCTCATATTTCACAACCAAAGCGAAAACGTGAAATGTATATGCATTTTCCTTATCTCCCATGGGTAAAAGTCCATGATACCGGATCTGTTGAAGCTACATTCCTATCAGGGTGAAGACATGCTTTTATGAATAGTAAGTGATTAATGTGGGGGGACTTTCATCAGAATATAAATCTCGTTCTCCCAGAAACATCTAAATCTGATGAATCACTGTAAGAGATACAACGGTTACATGCATATACCTTATCTCATTACACTAATTTCCAAGGAATTCCAATGAAGATAGAGCTTTTTTTGTGTGTTGTCATAAAACACACAGGTGAATGTTGAGCATGCCATCAGCAGGCTTTGAAAGGTAGCCACTGACTAGTGACTGGTTGCCCCGCCCAAGTGCCCACAGGGTGGGGGGTCTTTATCCCCACCCAGAGTACATCATCCAGTTGGAGAAATTTATGTTCTTGTTTTGTTTCTTCCTACCAAGCTACATGTTCATGCCAGAATGGTAAACAATTGTATTGTAACCTATTTTCCATTGCTGTTTGTGTACTGTTGACAACACTGCGCATTCTCTGACAAATATATTCTTTTTTTTAGTGTGTGTGTGTTATTTGCTTCAATATATACTTTCAATGTATACATTTGAACTTTTAACTTACTGGTTGAAGATGATGTAATGGTTTTATTGTCAACTATACATGACCATGTTGATCATCGTCTTCATCATCATTATCATCAATTGAGACATCATTATCAACATCAACACTATCAGCTTTATTTAATTATCACGATATGCAATTAAAATCGTCATTATCTGGGGTCCAGGCTTTTAGAATAATTAATCCATGGTTTATTACAATTCTATGGGCACTTGTGACTGCCTTTGCAACCAGTGCAGACCAAGATTAGCCTGCATATCTGTGCAGGCTGATCATGGTTTGCACAGTTTGCCATTTAGTAAATAAATTTTCAATTTCCAGAAACAACTAATAGTACAATAATAATGAGAAAAGACAAGTTCAGATTTATCATGGTAAGGGTGAATGAACAATCTGTATCCATCTATATGGGGTTTGAAGATGTAAATGGGCAAACTGTAAGAAGAACTGATGAAGCTAGCCTGGACATCAGACCTCTTTACCTCGCCTTACCTCTAACACCTTGATGTGTTTGCCAGAGACATGCCTCTGTTTGTTCATCTAGCTCCGTGGTGACTGTTGTGGCTTGTGTTTGTATGTCCTTGTTGCTCTAATCTACCGGCATATCTTCATCAGCAGCCTCATCAGCATCCATGAACTCATGCAGTACTTGAGCCGCTTTGTGAAGTCCACACACTATGCATTGCATGCAGTTGCTGATGAAAATTGCTAATTATTCTATATCTGATGCTGTCTGTTTAGTTTGTATGTGTTTTGTAATGGAAGTATAATTTCAGTGCAGGTATGCAAAACATGACCAATGTTTTTCGGATGATACTGGCTGAGGATATTGCAAAGCCATTAATTCCATGAGCTTTATGTTATTATTTTTTCTAGGGCTTCCAGTCTATGTGATGTGCATGAAAGCAAATTGATTTTGTGGCTCTTCTTTTTAGATAGAAGCTTATATTTGTGCTTTATTGCAAAGCTGTATTACTAATTAGACACTATTTAATATCGATTAAATTTTTTTGGCTGTGAAGATTTTATCATGCAAGTCTGATGAGTTTTTAATTATGTCAGCTTTTCTCAACATATTAAAAATTCTGGGATTGTGCCATACTGAAATGAAAAGTTTTTTGTTTGTTTTTTTTCTCCCTGATTTATATGTTGAATATAATCCAAGACATTTTGATTTTGTGTTAAAAATTAAAAAAAGAGTATCTGACTCTATTTTAAGTGTTAATTTCAAGCCAGAAATTCGGGGGGGGGGGGGGGGGGGTAGAAAATGTCAATGGCATTCTTTCCTTGACATGCCTGACATTAACATGTTGTTATGTTCTGGAGACTTCTGGTTCTCAAACACTTTTATTTGTTTCTATTTTTGAATTGCAGTATCCAACACTGATTCCCTTTTGGCATAATAAAATAAATATGTGAAAATTTGAAATTGGACAAATTAAACTAGATTACCCTCCACAGTTGACCTTCAAAATTTTCTCCTAAAGTTTTTAGATAAAAATTGCAATGAAACAAACCAGATTTTTATCCTCTGAAATTGACCTTGACACAGTTTAAGGCATTCAACTAAATAGACAAGATGAATTATTTCTTCTGAAGTTTTAGATAAGGTCCTGTAGCAGGATCAGCTTGTTTCTGGAGAGCTGCATTAATGTTGTTCTGTGCTTGATTCGCTTCTGGTACAAATTCTCAGAATTCCAGAACAGCTAGAACATCTACTTACATTATTGATCTAGAAGACATGGGGGCAATTAGTAAGCTGTTTACCAATTTGCTCGATAACATTGTTCTACTGTATGATTCATAACAATATGCCATTAGGCCCTCTTGTATGCAAATGATACCCTATTGATTGTAATCACATCGGCAGAGTGAACAGCCGATCACCGAAACTTGGCCAAGTCATCCAATACTTTTTGCACATTTTATTTGTTTTCATTTCTGCACAACTGACTTAAACCAAATAGAGAAGATATTGACCAGTTCAGTAGAAGTCAGTTTGTTAAGTTAATAGTCAGAGAGTAATCTATTAATATAATTGAGGTCATTTGGAAATATTGATTTCAGTGTTATAACAGCTTCCAGGTTAGTTAAATAGGGGCAATGATCAGTTCAAGCGCATAATTTTTTTTGTCTCTGAATATGTTTCTGAAAATTATTCTTTGAATGCTGTCTTATCAGGGGATGTTCCTGGTTTAATTGCTTGATTAAGATGTATATTGGTGGAAAAACGTAGTAAAAGTCAAGGCTAGTCGTTAAACCAAATGAAGTGTTGGGTCATAAAATACCCCAATTACAGGCCACAATTTGATAGTAATAGCAATCATTTTTATGTCATATTCATAGAATTAGGTAAGGATCCCTGGAGCATGAGTATCGAGAAAAAAACCAATGACTCATTAATCACTCATTGCTTCTGGGGTTTCATTTTCAGAAATGATATTCCGCCTCTTTTGGGAGTCATGTAAAACAAGGACATAAATTTAGGCAAAAAAAAAATGCTTTGCAAAAAGCTTGACTTAGTTTCCTCAAATTTATTTTATCTTTATAAGATTTTTACAAATACTCATTTTACTTTTTTTGTAAAGGTTGTATTGAATTCAAAAGTTCAAGTAATATTTTCTCTTTTAAAAGAGATTTTTTCTTTCAAATATTGATATAAATATTTGCCTGTTATTTCTTATAACCTATTGTTTTAAATTTACTTTTGAAAAGTTTTTATTTGTTGTATGTGGCTCTTTTATTTGTGAGAATTGGAAGACAAAAATTTAAATAAACCTCTTTGTTTTAAAGCAAATTCTGATTTATTTATGCAAAAGAGCAGAACTTTTTTAGGCATGGTATATTTTATTGTTCACAAGTTCTGTATAGCTTTTGCATGTATAATGTGTATAATGCATGATCCAACATTGTCATAGTTACAAGAGTGGTGATCAAAAGGTAAACAGAAAAATTTCAAAATGTATCAAAGAATCAACTTTGGAAATTTTATTCTAATAACCATGAAAATTTTATTCTAATATCTTTATTCTAAAAACATTGAAATTTTTTTCTTATAACCTTGACAATTTTATTCTAAAAACCATATAAATAGTTCAGTTATGAAACTTTTCTGGATACTTTTTAAACACCCCTCATGCTCATTTTCTTCCACCATTTTCATCTCCTGCAATCAGGTTTTTGTCATGCACATATTAATCATGAGCTCTTAATATCATTATTTTTCACATAATAATGTCACTATTTTTCACATATAATGTCACTTATAACAGTAATATTCCAGTAATGATACCTCAGGTTTTATAACATGTGATTCATTTCTTGTTTCATACAGAGCATTCATTTCATGTGAGAACATCTCCAATAAAGAAATCATACCCAGGTGTATATGATCCTGATATCCCCTATACATGTCTATGGTCTTCAGTATTTGTTTTTTCAGTACTTTGATCATTTTATTTCTTTTATTTATTGATGCATACGTCGTCCATGTTCATGAAATACAAAGCCTACTCATGTATGTGTTCCAAGCTGAAACTCAAACTTTGTGGCTAAGAGTCAAAACTGAATTGAGAATGTATAAGTTTGAGTCTGAAATTTTCTAAAATATCTTGTAACTCTTTGCTCCATGAAATGATTTGGACCACATTATGAATCCATGACATGTCTGAAGGACATTGCTCAGTCCTATCAGGCTTACACAGTTTGGGTGTATTGAATTTTGGCGTACAGTGTAAAACCTCATCAGCCAACTAATGAATTACGTTTCATGGAGAGATATTAAGGGCATGTCATAGCTATATTTAAATGACTGCATGCTTCTTTTTTTTTGCGATATCTGTATTAAATTGTATAAACGTTTATTTGCAGGACTCGGAACTGAACGAGCTGCGAGCGACCATCGAGGCATTGAAGCGACAGAGTGGTCTGAGCATCCAGGAACCCCTGACCAATGGCGGGGGCAATGGCCGTCGCCACACCACCCCGGGAATGCTGGGTAAAGACCTGAACGCCCACCACTCACAAGGAGGTAGAGTGTTTCATACACTCCCCATGCCCACTGGTAATTCTTTGTCCAGCTTTACATGTCATCTTCTCTCTTTCTCTCTTCTCTTGCTTTCCTCTATCTGTCCATCCCTTTCTCTACTTTCAGCTTTCATTTTCTATCACTTCCGTTTATTCTATTTTCTACCAATATTTCATCCTAACCCCATGTAACTTTCATAACCACATGCACCCATTATTTTTTATTTTGATTCTTCTATTTCTCATTGCTATATGTATGTCTATTTTTATGTCCAAAGTTTCAAGGGGGAGATGAAAGAACTTTTATCTTATCCTAGATTTATTTTTATCCATTTCCTTCTACAAAGCGCATTGTGGGGGTGTATACATCCGTAATGATAGCTCTAATTCTGTACTATGTTGTATCATCTTGCCTTAATACTTTCAGGCTTAAATTCCCTTACGGGGCTGCATAAAGAGTTCCATGATAATATTTCAAATCAAAAGTGCTTAAAAAGTATACATAAAGATAATATTTAGTCCTTATCCGTGCAGTTTTAAAAACATATATATAATTATATATATTATGTTTCCATTTGCTTTCCTTTTGAAATGGAAGTTGGCTTGTATGCAAGTAAGTTTTCTAGTTCAAACTGTGAAAGTTTTGTGTACATTTTATATACAGTTACAGCCTATTTTCTGGTCTATGTACTGGCGAACACTGTCAATGATAACCACCCTGCGACTGTGAATGTACTACCTGCTACTTGCAAAATATTGCCTTCTTCCTTATACAAACTTCCTACTGTGAGATATATTACTTTTTACTTACAGTAGATAACACATGCCATATACTACTTGCTACTAACAGTAAATAACACCTGCAGTTTCCTACTTACTACTACGGGCTACTTACAGTAAATAACACCTGCAGTTTCCTACTTGCTACTTTCTTTAGATAACACATGCAAGTATATTATGCATGCAGTATACTACTTGCTACTGTAAGTAAATTACACATGCAGTATACTACTTGCTACTTACAGAAGATAACACATGCCATATACTATGGGATACTTACAGTAAATTACACATGCAGTATACTACTTGCTACTTACAGAAGATAACACATGCCATATACTAGGTTTACAGTATATTACACATGCAATATACTTTGAGCTACTTATAGTATACAACACTTGCAGTATACTATTGCAATCAGCTACTTGTAAAATACTACCTTCTGTGTAATTTAAACTACTTCCTATCTTATATATATTACCTGCTACTTACAAAATTTACTTGCTATGTGCAGTATAATTCTTGCTATTTACAATGTACTACCAACTACTTGTGAAATACTGCCTTTTAATCTAAGAAATTATACCTGCTACTTATATATTATAACTTGCCACTTACAAAACACTACCAAATATTTTGTGCATTACTTCTCCCATATACACATTGTGGTCCCAGATATCTACTGCACTACCATCCCTTGTTCTACTACCATGTATGCCCTCCTGCTCCAGGATCTCCTGCTACTTCTCTTCCCCTGCTTCTTCTCTAACCCTCACTTTTTCCTACCACTACCTGCTACTTATCAAACCCTCACATGCTACCTCTCTACTAACTAACCCTCACCTGATATTTCTCTACACCTGTTTCTTTACACTCACCTGCTGCTTCTCTTCACTTGCTGCTTCTCTAACCTTCACCTGCTATTTTTCTTCTCTATCTGCTACTTCTCTACCTCTCACCTTCTACTTCTCTACACTTGCTACTTCTCTAACCCTCACTGCTACTTTTCTACCCCTCACCTGATACCACTTATAGTGTACATCTATGTGCTATCACCTCCCAGATTTTGTGGGGACCTCTGCTATTCAAGCTTGTCCGTCACACCATCAAATAGTCAAATCACCTCCCCCCTGCACCCATATTCTAATTCAAATCCCCTGAAGTCTGTCGTGACTGCTTGTAGTATATATGTAACAACTATGTAAAACAATCCCAACTGTGTTGTGAGGAAATACAGCATGTCCTTTCCATGACAGTCGATCTTGCCTGACTGTGCTATTAGAGGAGTTATTCTCCATCTTGAGTCAAAAGAAACGTTGACCATTTTCATATGCTGTGTTGTGATTTTAAAACACTTTAAGGAACTAGGCAGACCAGGTCTTGTACCAGTGTGCTCCCTCTTCTTGCAGACTCCATGTATTATCTCCACAGTCAGCCTTAACATTTCTGCTAACAAGACCCCCATTTTCACAACTTCTCAACTTCCTGTTTGACACAATATTGGCAGATCCTGCTGTCGGTAATTGGCTTTTTGACAGCCGACATACTCTGGTTATTTAAATATTGATCAGTTTGTTTTTGATGTCAAGTTTGCATTTGCCAGTAAAGTTTGCAGCTGCCAGAATTAGGGAACATTTTAGGTAACAAGTGAGGTGTTTACTTGATGATGAGGGAAAATCAGTTAGACTTGTTTATTTAGACAATGAGATTAGCACATTATTTAAAATTATTTAGAAAATGGTATCATCATATCGTTAGATAAATCTGTTGTATCCTTAATTCAAGTCCACGATTTAAAAAAATACTAATTTTGTATTGTTTACCTATTTCCTCTTTAAAATAAATAGACAGGATAGTTCAAATAAATTTGATCATATCAGGTCATGGACATGTTAACAACAGTATTTAATTGGTTTGAATTGCCAAACTGTCATGGATATTCAATACATATATTTTGTACATCCCTAATTGACCAGAAATTGTTCATTTATTCACTGTTCTTGTGTTGTTACAACATGGTCCAATATAACATATTAACCAAGGTTTTGACCCCAACTAGAGCAATATATTGGATCTTCCGTCATAGACTCTCAGTTATAAAGCTTCATTGTGTTGAATTAAGGTCAAGAAGAAGCAATTAGCTTTGTAATTAAATTAATTCTGACCAGATGTGATCAATCGAGAACAATTTCAAGTCAATTAGCTGACAATACTGCAGCAATAGAAGTTCAGGTTAATGTTACAATAGGTTGATAGGAAATAATTTGGGTAGCAGAAATGTTGGTGAACTGTTGTCTAACCAAATCAACATGACATCTGTATAGATTTATTTTTCTATTCTTTGAGGAATAATGCGCTATTAGTACATTCCACAGTCACCTGGCTAGATCTATGGTGTTAACTTACATTTTATCAATATGTTTACAGAAGAATGGTGAAAAATTCTTCTAAGGTTTCACAGGGACTGCATTTTCACCACACTGTAGGGTATATAAACACATTTTGGCTCTAAATATTGAGTGCAACTTGATTGGTTTGCTGGTAGTTACAGAACAGGTTCTAGATGCGTCCTAATTAAGTCTTCGTTGCCCTGTAATGACATGAAAATGACCCATGTATCCTGATATCCTTAAGATTGCCCAAGGACTGGTTAACCTCTGCCAGAGGTGTGTGGTGCAGTGGAGTTTCACACGGCATCTCAGGTCTTCTCAGGGCACTCTAGCCTAGCCACTTGGCAAAGAAAACATATTTTGTAACAAAACACTTTGTGAAATTTTTGTAGCTAGTCTATAATTTAGACCAAATTTTTAAACTATTGAAATTCCAGAGAAATTAATAGAGAAAATTAGACTATCCAGGCTGAGGTTACTGCAGTGAAGTCAAATCAAAATCTTGATTATCAGACCAGTACGTAGTCTACAGTTAGGTCTTTCATAATCAAATCATCACAATCAAATCAGCTCAATGATAATTATTTGTATCTCAACAGTTTAAAGAAATTTAAGACTTTTATCAAAAAGAGCACACACATTTTAGTTTGTATGCAACATTTTTGGTTTATAAATAAGGGGTTCTACTCTTAAATTTTGAGTTCCAATCATAAGTTTTTAGCTCTGTTTATTATATTTTGAGTTCTTATCTTTAATTTTGTGTTCATAAAATCTTTAATTTTGAGTTCTAAATCGAGAAAGTTTTTAGCTCTATTTATTAAACTTTGAGTTCTGAATCTTGATTTCTTTTTTTTTTGCGTGACAGTTAAAGGATTTTTAGGGTATTAAGGTCAGTGTGCAGCAAAAGTAGAACTAGCAATATTGTGCAACAAAATGTGTCTCAGTATTCTGGAGTATATGAAACTGTCAAACTGTCATCATAAATTGCCCACCGCGAGACTTGGTAATCCAAGATGGCTGCCATAGGGGTTTCCAATAAAGTAAAAACATATTATATTATTATTGATAAGGCTTATCGCTGGCTCAGACAGGTCACTCTCTCAATCTGTCCCATGTCTACTTTATTATTCAATAAAAATGTAATATGCATATTATTGTTTAAGTCCTCTCTTAACTCAGCTTATTACAAAAGGAAGAAATTGGCTCTTAATGCTTAACCCTTTACTTCATAATTATTTGGCGGGCCCATTTCAGGGTCTCTTACTTTTGCTCATACAATTCTACGGTCTGAAGACCAAAGAAAAATCCATTGTTTCATTTACCATGTAAAGTAAATTAATATTCATCAAGTCATAAATTTGAATATGTATACATGAGGTAAAGAATTAAGTAACAATGAGGCATATTCTCATGGAATGTCCCAGACAGCTTCACAATATGCAGTTCAAAACTTAGCGCTCACTGGTGTTACGATGCCGTCTTTATGTACCAACTAATATCGTGCATTAACAACATTTTCTTTTATCAATTAATTCCACATGTGTTTATACTTCATACACTACTGTACTTATATACAAGCCAGAGGATGTAATGTCGTCTCTAACAAGGCATAACAATAATAAATTCATAAAAAAGAATCCTGTAAGTTATATTTAAATAGCAAACTATCCTGGACTACTATGTTCATGGTTCTTTTATTGAAGTAGGCAAAGTATACAGGAATGTTGCAATAATTCTAGAAATGTTGCATGGTGCAATAATTGTGTTTAGAGAGTTGATAGGGTCTTTTATAGGTTATTGTTGTAATCATAAAAGAAAGCAAGAAATGTAATACAATTAAACAGAGAATTAAAGCTGTAGCATTTGAAAATGAAAACATTTTGTGCAAGTGTTGCTTGTTTTGAGAAGGACATACTCAAGTGAAATTTATGAGTTGTTGAGATATATTTAAGGTGTGAGAAAAGGTGTGTGTTAATTTTTTAGCTCACCTGAGCACTTGTGCTCGGGTGAGCTTTTGTGATCGCCTTTTGTCCGTCGTGCGTCGTGCGTCGTGCGTCGTCAGTCGTCCGTCGTCCGTCGTCAACAATTGCTTGTGAACACTCTAGAGGCCACAGTTTTGGCCCAATCTTCATAAAACTTGGTCAGGATGTTTGTCTACATGATATCTCGGATGAGTTCGAAATTGGGTCATGTGGGGTCAAAAACTAGGTCACTAGGTCAAATCTTAGAAAAACCTTGTGAACACTCTAGAGGCCACAAATTTGGCCCAATCTTCATAAATTTCAGGATATTTGTCTACATGATATCTCAGATGAGTTCGATATTGGGTCATGTGGGGTCAAAAACTAGGTCACCAGGTCAAATCTTAGAAAAACCTTGTGAACACTCTAGAGGCCACAGTTTTAGCCCAATCTTCATAAAATTTGGTCAGGATATTTGTCTACATGATATCTCAGATGAGTTCGATATTGGGTCATGTGGGGTCAAAAACTAGGTCACCAGGTCAAATCTTAGAAAAACCTTGTGAACACTCTAGAGGCCACAGTTTTAGCCCAATCTTCATGAAAAATGGTCAGGGTGTTTGTCTACATGATATCTTCGATGAGTTCGAAATTGGGTCACATGGGGTCAAAAACTAGGTCACCAGGGAAAATCTTAGAAAAACCTTGCGAACACTCTAGAGGCCACAGTTTTAGCCCAATCTTCAATAATTTGGTCAGGATGTTTGTCTAATTGATATTTGGATGAGTTTAAAAGGCCTACATTTTTGTCCCAGTCTTCATTAAACTTAATATGAATGATGACTGCATGAATTTCCAGTTGAGTGCAAATTCAGGTAGGATCAATATGTAGGTCACTTAGTCAAATGTTAGAAAAACACTTTTAGATGCCAGATTTTTTGTCATTATGCCTAACACTGCCATCTTACTCAGGTGAGCGACACAGGGCCATCTTGGCCCTCTTGTTTAAGGTAATTGAGAAAACCATTAAAGAATTCAGTTTTGTGGTTTGTTTATTTTCTGGACAGGTGTATAGAATTATGGTGATTACTTTCAAATATTCTAAGTTTGAAAAAAATGATAGTGGTTTTAAAGAGGGAAAAATCCAGTTTTAAAAATGGCATGTTAAATGTGTGCAAAAAAAGATATAAAAATGTCAGATTTTGCTGGTATAATCACAGGGATATTCAGGGTTTTATTTTTAAGACAGAGTATAAACTTAGAGGGAAAAAAGCTAGAAAAACAGTGTGGTTTTATTATTGAACCCTCAAATGTCTGAATTACCTGAGCTGCTTTCTCAGTATGTGACTGTGACCCTTAACCTCATGAATATTTATGTATAAATTTGTCTTGATGAATATTAATTTCTAGAACTTTAAATGGTATATTATATGCAGACTGTGTAGAATCTGAGCTTCATTATTGTATTAGCAAACAGAGGAGACCCAAATCAGACAGCAGTCTGTCCTGGATCTAATCAGTTTGACAATGCATCCTAACATGTTTGTACAGTACAAGGTAAAGGAAAGAACCCTTGTAATGAATCTTTATCTGAAATCAGAAGACTTTAATACTGTTATTTACACAGCAGTACCATCAGAACTCTACAGTCAGTGCAGGGAGTATTAAAATAATTTAAATTAACCAACAAGCCCCATATATTGGGCAAAGTTCCATGTACTAGGTGTCATAAAAATGGGCTATGTCCAATGTTTAATGTCCATGTGTATAGTCAGTCCCCATGTTCAGGGCCATGTCCCGAGTATAATGGGCCATGTTCTTTAGATCATGTCCTATGTATCGTGTGGTGTGTCGTATGTATCGTGTGGTATGTCCTATGTATTGTGTATCGTGTGGTGTGTCATATGTATCCTGTGGTGTGTGTTACAGAGGGGAGCCGGATCACACGACAGATATCCTCAGATTCCATGTCCAGTATCAACAGTATGTCCAGTGCATGCAGCTTTACCAGTCAACAGTCGGCTGCGACCGACGGTGACGCAGGGAAAAAGAAGAAAAAGAAAGGATGGGTAAGTCTCTCCACAAGTTTTACATCTTTAAAAGAATCTCTCAATGAACATGTAATGAAAAAAAATCTTCAAACTTAATATTAGTGTCAATTGGGAAACCAGATCTAACACTTTATATTAATGGTTCTGGATGGGCCCTGGGCTGGACTAGTACTCTGTACCTGTTGGATCATGACAGATTCTACTCCTTGACGGGTGGACTCCTTGATATTTGATATACAGCAGCTGCAACCGAGATTTGGCGACTACTGCAAAATCATGAATTTTCGTTGGACACTAATTTTCGTCGATTTCTTGGAGGATTTTATCCATGAATATTAATCCTCATGAAAACTTGTCTCTTATATTGACCTCATGTTTTCTAGAACATAGATCCACGAATAAATGTACCCACGAAATTCCCTTAGGTACATATTCAGTGAGTTTTAATGTCAACAGAAAATAAATTATTTTACAGTAAATCTTACACAGAATTCATTAGAATACATTTTTTCTTTTCCCATTAGATGATGATTATGAAAATATACTATGCACTTCTGTTCAAATCCTTCAATTACAGTTAATCCTATATAGCACATTGTTTGTGAAATTATTGATTTAGGGTGATGTGGTACCTCATTATCGTGTAGCCCTTTACCTCATGAATATTCATGTACAAATTCTTGACTGATGAATATGCATTTGCTGAACCTTGAATGGTTTAAGAAACTATGGATTTTTCTTTGTCATTTTGATTGTATAGAATCAGAGCTACTATATTGTATGAGCAAACAGAGGAGACCTTGATCCGGAAAGAAGCTATCTGATCTGGGTCTACTCTGTTTATGCTTCAAAATGCATCTATATGAGGTACAAGTTTAATTAACAACACAAGGGAAGGATATGCAATATAGACTGGGGGGTTGGGTCTTGTTTAAAGTACCAGATTATAACACCCCTAAAACAAGAGATAAGGACAGATAGGGATGACTTGTGCCCAGACTCAAGATGCAATGGCTGGTTCCCAGCCAATCCCAGCGTGTTCATTATCAGCCAATTTGTAGTGACATTATCGTTCACTATAAACATTCATGATATACTCTTCTGATGCATGGAGGCTCACCAGGAATGTCTCATCTCAGAAGATGTTGTTTTATATTTCAAATTAACCAGGTTCTCTATGTTACTTAGTTCATTCCATCGCTGTTTCCGTAGTGTTGATATTTTCAATGTTTTTATTTATAAAAAATGATGTTATCATTTTCCCAGGTAAAGAGAAGGTTTTGATGATAAGAATTTAATTAAATGATATTTCTTTTTTCTTCTCATTCTATTTATAGATCATTCAGTAAAAAGAAAATCTTCTGTATCTATTGCAACATTTATTCAATAAACATGTCGTTCTTTAGAATAAATAAATGATCTTTATCTGAGAAGAACGTTGGCAGTTGCTTGGTCATTTGTTTCAGTTACGAAGTTCGTTCAGTAAAGCATTCATCAGCAAGAAGAAGAATCGCAATGGTTCCCTGTCCGACTGTGAGATGGACTGCAACAGTTTGAGGTCCACTCTGTCGGTTCCCAACTCACCTTTGCTACAGATTCACACACAGAATGGACAACATGGATTAATCAAGGGCAGTCACTCTTCTGGAGCGTAAGTTCTTCTTGATTGTCTTCCTTGATTATTGCCATGTTCACTGCATTGAAGTACAGTTAAAGATATAGATATATCAAAGTCAAAATCTGGGTTTATACCTTAATCTTGGAGTTGCAAACTTAATTAAATCTGTTCAGCCTGCACAGGAATTGGATTCATATGAGTTGCATTGGATACTTGAAAGTCCAATAAATGTTAATTGTTTGGTACTAGATCTGGAAGACTTCCCAAATAAAAACTTTTTCGGTCAAGTTGGCCAGATAAAGAGATTTCTTGGAGATGTCGGTAAGTTTGATGTTTCATAGAGCTATGATCACAAACTGTACATAAACTTTATGTTTCTTCTCTTGAAATGTTCCATGTCTCAACAAGATACACAAACCACTCTGTTTCTCCGTTTTTACTTCAAATTTTCATTCACAGATTATTTTATAAGCCATACTATACTGTTTGAAGATTCAGTCAGAGA
The DNA here is from genome assembly GCA_021229015.1 of Solen grandis. NCBI lineage: Eukaryota > Metazoa > Mollusca > Bivalvia > Adapedonta > Solenidae > Solen > Solen grandis. Next base: position 44,580,767 of record CM037779.1, on the reverse strand, counting down.
AAGGAATAATTTAGTGGGTGGAGTTGATCAACATGATCTTGATAGTAATTTGTGCAGACATCATTGTTTTTAATCATGCTCAAAATAAGGTGGTATCACTTGGAGATATTAAACCTAGTTCAAAAAAAAAAAAAAAAAGATGTGATACCTGTGTTTTAAGTTTTACCAGACAATTACGCCATGTTACAACATTGCATTAGATCAGTCTAACCAGTTTTAGTTTTCTCATCTAAGCTGTAGTGATGAGTGTCAAACAGTATAAATCCAGATCATCTTGCAAGTTACTTGCAGATCTAATTTCATCCTGGTCTCATAGCTTATTTTACCAGTCTTGTTGGCCTGAGTGATGATACCATTT
>CM037779.1:44530309-44580309 GCA_021229015.1 Solen grandis | reverse complement strand
CCTTGATGAATTTGGAAGGAAATTGGAGAATGTGGAGACATTTGTTATTGTTTAAGAATATGAGGAGAGGAGGCGTTATTATCTCACATTATGTATCAGGCTTAACCAAAGGTGCATCATCATCATCATCATCATCATCATCATCATCATCATCATCATCATCATCATCATCATCATCATCATCATCATCATCATCATCATCATCAACAAAAATAACAACAACAAACCAAATTTTCACTATTGCCATCATCATCATCATCTCATCATCATCATCATCAACAAAAATAACAACAACAAACCAACTTCAACATCAATATTTTCACTATTGCCATCATCATCATCATCATCATCAACAATGCAACTAACATTATCATCATTTTTGAACCAAAAAATCAGCAACTAGTGGCATTTCCACCAACCATTTTCAGAAACATGAAAGCATTGACTTCCATTAGAGTATTTATATACAATGGCTGTGTTTAGTGATACATGAACTATCGACACCACTATTATCACAACAACATGACTAAACAACATCCATATCAGAAGCATCTGGCTGATCTAGAAGGTCATCACCATTATCTTGAGGTTCAATCAATTCTAACATTGGATAGAGGGTACCAGAGAGGAATCTAGAATAACATGAAACTGGGTGGGGTGTTTGGGTTTGTGAAGGGTTGTCACGTCCCACAAAGTAGTCTAGACCAGTTGGAAGTTTTATTTCCTTGGGTCTTGCATAAATATACTCTTTAATGATAGGACATTATTATTATTTATGCAATTTGAATACAATCGGTTAGGAGTTCCATTATTTATTAGAATGCAAATAGTTTTTGTTCTTAAAGAAATTGTTAATAGACGGTTACTTGTATAAATACCCAAATGTATTTGATTTTAAGTGCCTTATGGATATGTCTAAAAGAAATACTTTTAGATATGAAAAGATACCTTCTTTCAGAAATGAAATATAGTTAAAAAAGTGTGCACAATACATGGCATTTTACGGTATGTAAATTAGTTAGTAAATTAATTTTGAAATAGATTATTTTTTTATTCCATACAGTACGATAACATTTTGTAAATAGTTATATTATAGTTATATTAGTTAACATTATATTACATGCAATTTATATTGACCACTATGTCTCATTTATAATATTTTTGCAGTGTTTATGTATTAGTATTATACTCTCTTTTTGCCATGCTTTGACATGAAAAATTTGAAAATAACTTTGAAATTTTTGTTATACACAAGCTTCATAAGAGGTTGGAGGTTTATATTAGAATCCTGCTTGTCTCGTTGTGTCAAATTCATCATGTCCTATCCGTTCCTACACTTATATTTTACATGAAGTAGCCCTTGAATAGTTGCCGAGTGGTTAGAGCGTTCACCTCAGGAGCGGGAGGTTGTGGGTTCAATCCCTGCCGCGACATATCAAAGTCGAAAAAATTGGTACTGGTATGGCTGCCTTGCTTGGCGCTCAACATATAAGGGTAGTTTAAGGACTTTTTGGCCCGATGTCAGGATAATGTGACTGGGTGTGGTATCATGCCACATGTCTACTGCATGATACTGCAGTGTGGCAGCACTACATCTGTCTCAAGTAGACATTGTCTCCAAATGACTGAAATACTGTCGGTGGCATGTTAAACCCAACAAACTTCGTACAGACTCATTTCATTGCATTGGCAAACATAGCAGATCCAGATCAAACTGCTTCTTTTAGTATCTGTCCTACCAGGTCAGACAGCACTGTCCAGGAGTTGTCTAATCAAGGCCTCTTCTATTGGCTCATACAATATTGTAGCTCAGATTCTAAACTGCCTGCATGGCAAAGAAAAATCCATTATTTCATGTACCATTTATAGTTCAATATACAAGTATTAATATTCATCAAGTCATAAATATTCATAAAGTAAAGGTTTAATCAGTTTTATTATAGTTGCATTTTTAGCTTGACTGTTTCAAAGGGAAAAGATGAGCTATTATGATCGCTGGGTCATCACTGTTGTTGTTGACATTGTTGTCTTGCAAAAACTGTAATGTAGCCCATTACTCAAACACTTTTAACAGACAAGCGTTGGCATCCGCATGTGGTGCTCTTGTTTCTATTTTTTTCATGTGAATTTCTTCCCTCTAACCAACAGCTGTATATACTTTACTGGAACATAAGTTGTCTGCTTCCTCCAGCCCTCCAGCATAGATCCACCCATGGTTCAGTTATGAAGTCATCTCAATAAATATGAATCATTCAGGCAAATATATGCAAAACAAGTTCTGCCAGCCAGGTTTACTGGTATTTATATTGTAGTTTCTGTAGTTTGCCTATTAATTGAGGATTAACGATGAAAACAAACTGTGTTATTTGTCAGGGACTGGCATTTCTATGGTGGCACAAGTATTTTCCTCAAGTAATAAACAGTGAAACTGAGGGGAGCTTTTCAGACTGTTTACCGACATAATACTGCAATGTTTGTACTTGAAACAAATTCTTCATTCTTAATGGATCACATATTAATTTCACATTACTTCCACTTTAATTCTTTGATTAGCATCACTTGGGATATTTATTGTGACTCATTTTGTTGAAAGAGTAAAGTCAGAGTAATAGTGTCGTTTTTGGTCTGCTGGCTATTTGCAGGTTTATCTAGTTTTAAACTGCCCTGCGTTCAGTTAACCATAACGCTCGCAACTGTTTGGATTTGGTTCCCTGCTTACGCTCTATATAATAAAGCAGGGATGCAAACGTTCACATTATGGACTTTAAAAGGTAGCTGAACACCATTCTGATAATCAAATTTCTTAATGACCTATATATGCTTAATGGTTAAGACCTTGACATTCATTATGACTTTGACCTTGGTTTATCAATGAATTGCTGTACTGCTCTTAGTTCTTGCTTACAGTTCCTGCTCACAGTTGCAAGCATATGCCAGTTCCCTATCTGCATTATATATGTTATATTGTTACAGGGGTGCAAACGCTCACGTAAATGATTAAAAACGGTAACTGAATGCAGTTCTGGTCTTTTCATGTGACCATGCCTTCCCTGGTTAGAAGTTGACAGATGATTCCTTGGTATTCCTTGTGCACTAAGGGCTTTCCTCATCTTGTTATTACCTTGACATTGCAACGTTTCTGATATACTGTTGTAGTGATGATATTAAACTGAAAAAAAATAACAACAAAAAATGTGCTAATAGTTTGAGAAAATTTCCTAAATAAGCCACACAGCTGGCAAGTGAGGACAGAAAACTCCTCATGGACAAAGGTAATCAAGACATGTGCTTCAATTATTACTGCTGATGATGATTTCACACAAAAAACAAGGTAACAGTAACAGCCCATCAGCCCCAGGGGACAGAGAGGAGCTGTATTTAAATGCCTGCTACAATGGGGGAGGAAAAATCATTGAAATCATTCACATCTGTTTATGAAAGGTTAATTCAATTCAGGCTTGTTTGTTGCGTTAATGGGATTTTCATAGGTGATGAGTAAAGAACACGATGGGAATAATTAATATCGGCATGAGTAAGCGTGTTAACTTGCGCTTTACCTGGTTACCTGGATATGGGTTCCATATGGCAGTCTCGGATGGCTTGCAGTTACGGAGATGGGAGGAGTTACGCGTCCGTATCAGGCTTTAACAACAAACATTTCATGAATGAAATTATGTGTTAGGGAAAACAATAGAAGATGTGAGAATGATGCAGTTTGTGTGTTTCATTGTTTTTATAGACAGTAGTATTGTTTTGTTTCTTCCTCTATTGCATATGAATCAAAACAGTATTTGAACTGATGTTGTTTGTTCTAGAAGTTTTACCATGTTAAGGTGCATGTAAGCTGAATTAAAGGAAGACGTCTGAAGCTGGGCCTGTCTTCATGTGATGTAACCTTATTAAGTTTTGCCATTAACTTACACTGTTAACCATTTGAAATCCTGATCAGACCAAAAGCACTTTTCAGTCTGATCAGGTTTTTACAGTGTTGACTCCTGATCTCCAAGGTACCAAACAGTAGTCTGGCCCCTGTGTTCTCAAAAACAAAAACAGTACGTAAGTATGAGTTTCATACTCAGAATCAACTATGCCCATTTAACCCTTTCCCTCATAGAGGAAACCATGAAAAGACCTATGCGAACAACATAAAACCAGATCAGCCTGCGAGTAACTCGCAGGCTGATCAGGTTTTATGCTGTTCGCTGCTCCTCAGTGGTCTGGAAATGAGGATTTTGTAATTAAATTTGGTAAGGTTTAACTGTGGTTTTCTGCAGATCAGGCTTTATGTGGTACCTATTGAGTGCGTCAAAATGAGTCTATATGAGGGAAAGGGTTAAAAGTTTCAGTAGGGATTGAGTATGATACTGACAGATTTGATGTACTTAGGTATTTTCAAGAGCACTAGGGGTCTGTGAGTTACTTGTGAGCTCGTTATTCGTCAATTACCTTGATGTGTCATTCTGTATTAAGTCTTTGTGTCATACTGGTTTAATAATCAAGTGAGTGACAGCAAATAGTTGAGAGCTCTTAACAGCACAACAATGATTGAGTGTAGAACAGCGAACACATTATTCAAGTAAAGAATGTCCTAGTGCAGCCTAATTCTGAGAACCATAGCACATAAAAAAAGTACTTTTTAATGAAAATGGATGTCTTAGATTTTTCTTTTTGTAAATTTGAGGTAGAAATTATGATCTGGAATCTGACATCTAATGAAAATAACCTGCTTTTGCAATAGCTTGTTAATATTATAATGAAAGCAACAGATGTATTGCATAATGAATGAACAAGAAAGAAGGAAAATAGGTACTAATACTGTTTATGTGTGCACCGTGCAGTTCAAAGCATTTGAAAGAAAGTGTTTAAAGTGAAGAAAAACAGAATAAGTAGTGGTAGTGATCATGGTAACACAGGACTAATCTTTGGAAATCCAGACCGACTTTTAAGTTGTACATAGACCATCTGGTTGTATAAGTGCAGGTTTTGTTTGTATGTTGAGTTAATCAACATCCAACATGGCACATTTTGCAGCTCTAACTTCATGACTTGATTGATTTATTCTAATTTCATGAAAGCAATAAAAAATTTAAAAAATACACACACAAAAAACTGGCAAATTTTGTATGGATGTAGTTCATTTTGACATAGTCATTTCTGTCTGATACAATGATTACAACAAAATAAAACATGAAGACAGGATAGCTGCCATTTCTGCATTTCAAAAATTTACTTAAAATTAAAAGTTTGTTAGTTCAGATAATGTCATTTACGCTGGAAGGCTGGCAGCTGATTTATTTGTTTATGCTGTTCTATAATTTCAATGTAAGCCACGTGTCCACGTGACAGTACTCTTGTCATATGACAATGCTAAGGTTATTACAGGTGGAGGAAGACCCTGTGCACCTTGGTAGAACCACTGTCTACGGTGAAACCAGCCGGAAGGCTTCCTCACATGAAAAAGTTTGAATTGAACCCATGGCTGTGAGGAAATAAGTGTCCAAAATAGTAATTAATTCAGTGTGACGTCATCCGGTCCATATAAAGTTATATTGACTAACAATGCTGCATGTGGCTGATGAAATCTTACATGGACCGGATGACATCATCGCTAAACATTTTTCACAACATGTAGATTTCATGCGGACTTGTGTGTTTAATTTAGCAGACAACTAAATGATGACTTGCTAAATAAATTTGATTATGAAAACTGCCAACTTAAAGTTAAAAATTTAGTAATAAAAAAAAGTCTCAGTATTATATAACAAATAATACATGGCTATATTGAAGGGGATATGCAAATTTATGGACTGGTCTGTTGTACCTCAGAAGGTGTATGAAATCAGAGAATATTGTTATAATAGATTTGCACTGTAACACTAGGGGATGTAGGTAATCAGGCGGGTATCATTACTAAGAAGACAAAACTATCTGACATTCTGTATCTTGTTGTTCAGATGGCTAATTGGAAATTGTTTTTTCCCTTTTTTGCATAATCCGCATATGAATGAGAAAATTATGGGTGCCATTTTTATGTGATCTGTCAAGATGGTGAGCAGTTAAATCAATTGAATATTTGTCTGGTATATCCTGAGCAATAGCTAATATATTGTTTGAAGGTTGAAACAACTGGTCTGGGGCTGGAACTGGAGGATAGGTTACGCAGGTTCCAATGTTGTGATATTTACACTTTGTGAAATTATGTTAGAACTAAATGTGAATATATATAATTATATACAGTACATAATAACTAGTAGCTTAAAAGGTCAATAGGCATATGGTTAGAGAAAAAAAAAGTAATGAAATGGTCATAATTATGAACAAATATAAAGAGTAATTATCATTAAAAAACTGATTTCCTTCATCGGTCAATTCCGTCTTGTCAAACATCTACAGTCAAAGCTACCTTAGCCCGATACCTAGTATAGACATATTTTGATGCATTGGCAAACAGAGTAGACCAATATCAGCTCTGACTGGGAGCTTTTCTGATCAGGGTTTCCTCTGTTTGCTTATACAATTCTTCACAGTCTGCACAGAATAGAAAAGTCCATTGTTTCATTAAATTTAACCATTTAAATATCAGTCAGTTAATGTTCATGATGTCACAAATTTCTTAATGAATATTCATGTGGTAAAATGGTCAGTCAAGGGAACCTGGGAAAAGTGGCCACTTAGCCCAGGTGATTGTTAAATAGAGGTAATGCCACTTTGGAATATTAAAGCTGACCTTTAAATACAGGTTGGCTTGTAAAAGCAGGTGATCCTTGCAGGGTCAACTATTGCTGGATTTTTGAAGCAAGCCTTGCTGGGCACGGAATTCACCTGAAATCCTAATTTATACATTCTTCCACTTTCTTCAAAACTCCTTTCTGTTTCCATAAAGTGTGATTCAGGGAATGGAAAGCGGAAAGATTTTATATGGCATGTGTCAAGAAGGGGGAAGTAGCTAGAGAGTGAAGAAATACTGTTTTAAGAGTTAGTGGCAGATAATCCTTTTAGCACGGTGTAACCGATGATTTATGGGGACGAATATGATCTGCATAATTCTCTGGATGCGCTTGATAACAAGAATGGCATTATAATCGCACTGTTCACGGCTGCTGGTGATGGCGTGAAATATGAAATAATGAATATCATGGTATAAATCCGCTGATGGTTATGAAATATGAAAACATGAATATCGAAATGATAAGCGATTTCATGGCCAGGCTCAGAAATCTGCTATTAGTAGAGAGAGATTGGAAGCCACATGAACCAGTCAGCTTTTTTTTCTGATATGGAAAAAATGTGTGGCTTTCGGAAAGAGTTTGGTGGAATGAAAATTGTTAGCCGGAATCCCTGATCAATATTAGGGTCTTTTTGGTCATTTTAAGATCAGATTGGGGTGGTTTATCATCTGGAATGTCATAATGACACGGAGACCGCTGTCTGTCTGGGCTATAATTATCATTTTGTCCTTGGATGGGCTGTCATTGTTGTTTCTTTTGTTTGAACACAAACAACAGTTGTAAATGCATTCTTGGGTGATGACTCTGATCCCATACCGGATTTTTGTCAAATGAATTTTCAGGAAACTTAATAAATCAAACATACGATTCTCAGACATTGAACAAATGAAACAAGGTCTCACTTCTAACCTTGCCATGGCTGGTAGTCCTGTAAGATGCTGGAGGAGAGGGTGCAGGGTCTTAAACTTATGACCGGTTTGTAGCCATGGACCATATGTGTTGAAGATTATGGCAATGTCAGTATTGAAAGATAAAACAGGAGATAGGAGAAAATGGTATGGTTCTATTACCATAGTTTGGGGCGGGGTCTTAATGTTAGGTTATATTAATATAAATCATTTCACCACACAAGGGAGACAGTATCAGAGTTTTCGGTGAAGAATTATTAATATGTCTATTTAATTCAATTTTCACATGTAAAGCCATATGTGACAGTAACTATGGTTTTAACTTGAGAGCGTAGACTAACAACTTGTTTAATTATTGAACTATTTGAATTTTAATTAATTTTATCATACCTGGCTTATCTATATTGAGCTCCCTAAATGAAGAATTTGGACCCAGCCACAGAAACTTACATAAGGGTAGGGTTTTCTGTTAAAAGTACTCCTTTAGTGGATAAGCTACTCACTGTACTGTGGAAGGTGGTCTATTTAGACCTAAAAAGTGTAAAAGTAGAGGATGAATCACAACCAAGGGGAAGGTACAACTCCTTCCCTACTCAACCGGGGGGGTGCCGTGGGCACCGCATGGTTCTAATAACTGACATTGCTCCCCCTGGATTATGTCGCACCTGGCACATGCATAAGACTTGGGAGAGTTAATTAGTTAATGTACTTACATGATTTTCAAGCAGATCCTTGTAATCAACATGCTTTCAAAAAAAATAACAGTTTAAAAAAGTAAAACAAAAACATATTTAGACCCCATGTTCTTGAAAAGAAAAAAATGTTACTACAGGGGTTTTCTTAAGTGGACGCCCGCTTGCCCGCACCGGGTTAAAATCACTGAGGGCAAGTGATTTTTCAAAGAAGATAGCCTGGCGGGCAAGTTGATTTATGTAAATGAAATCTTTCTTTTTTATTTTCTACAGTATATCAGGGGTAAAATGATTGCAAATTGTATTAACTAAAATTCCCCTTTATATTACACATATTTAGTTTTAAACATTAACAAACACCAACTAACTTAAAGATCGGGCAACCTGTTTTCACTGGGGGCTAGTAGATGTTCAAAGTAACTTACCCCCTGGACAAGTGAATGTCAAATCCTTAAGTAAACCCCAGTACTATAGTATGATTTTCATATCAAGACTCAAACTTTGCCCACTTATTTCAATAAGGATTTGAGTGTGGTATTCAGATTTGTGTCTGCAACCATTTTTTATTATTTTCGAGAATTATGGGGCCTGGTCGCATTTAGCTTCTATCAAACCGTATGTTTTTAAATTTCAGTTATTATAATTAGACATAATGAAAAAAGTTACTTGTACTTACCCTACTTTTTATACCAACCTGAAACATTTTCTTTCCCCTGCTTTTGGGTTATCATTATAAGTTGCAAAAGGCTGTTATTTGTAAAATCCTCATAAAATATGGGGGAGGAAAAAAAAAAGTTAAAAATAATAATAATAAAAACTTTTGCAGACATACCAACCCTATTTTTTGTTTGCCTTATTATTGAATGCATAATTATGTTCTATGTTATGAAAAATATATGAAGAATATCATTAACAAATTAACAAAAGTATGGTAAGATGTAAAATAAAAATGTTATTTTACTTTTTTGATTGTTTGATGTAAATAGTTTAAAAAGTCTTGCCAGTGAAATACCAATACATTGCTTCCAGTCCATTTAACAGTTAAAAATTATTTCGTTTCATGTACCATGAGAACAAAAGCATTCCAAATGAAAGCTATTCCCACCAATCAGCTTTGCCTTTTGATTATTTTAGAAGCTCTGATTTTATTTCAGCTTCTGCCCTGTTTTGATAACAGGAAAGGTTTTGTAATTGTATTATTTGCATTTAAATGTTTATTTATTCAAATAAAATACAATTTGTCAGCTTTGCCTGCATTGGGTGTACTTATTGAGTAGATGAGAAATCAATATCAGTCAAATATGCAGGATAATTTTGTAATTGTTTAGAAAAGTAGTAGTTTGTTATAATTAAGGAGCATATGGTAATCTAAGTACTGAGAAATCAATGTGTGTCATTGTTTGAAGAAAGGAATGTTTTAGCTAAGTAAATCTCATATATAATAAAATGAAAATACTGCAGAAAATTATTACAGCAGTACAAGATACGAAGGGGGAGGAAAATAATTAGTGTGAGGTACATCGTGTTATATCATGATGGCAACTGAGGTAAAAGTTAGTTTTTGTATAGGTTTATAAGCTGATTTTACTATATAGCCTTGTCACTCAGCGAAACCCAAATTTGACTATTTGACTAATGTACCTTCATTTTGTATTAAAAAACTCTGTAAATAACTCAAGAACTTTAGATCTGTGTCTAGTTATAAACAAAAAGACATAATACATCATTCGACTTATTTGTGTCTGCAGCACACACCCTCATACGTATGTCAGGGAGTGAGGACTCCAGTCCAGACAGTTTGACCATCTGACTCCTCTGGCCAGTGGATTGCAGACAACTTTGTGGCCACCTGAACATCATAATTCTTGACCAGACAAATTGACCACCTGATCATGATGATGTTTCCACACTTCTGACATCCTTATTGCTCTTTCATTAAAACTGTATATACGCCATCTGCACGCTTAATTGCCCATTGTTTATCCCCAACCAGGAAAGTCAGAGGTTAAGATAACATGACCATCAGGCTGTTTGGTCAGTTTGGCAGTCCTGTGGTTAGTTATTATGGCCATTGTCCTCAGTGTAACCTGTAAACAGGGATGGAGTTAATTAGATTAGAATGGTTTGTAAGTAGCTGCTTGTGTTGCCCTGGAAGTCAGGTTGACCTTGGTTAAGGTCAGCACTAGTTGCTAGGTGGACACATCATCAATTTGGTTTTTCTTGTTGCCATCCCCTTCTTTGACCACTCAAATGCCACCATCTCTAATAGTGAAGGGAATTTATTATGAAATATCATGGTCTTCACTTTAATATTTACAAATTGAAATTAACATGTTAAAGGTCATGGTCATTCGTACCGCTCCTTTTTTTAATGTAAGCAAAAAGGTCACATAAAAAATTTACTAAGAAGTCTGCTTCTAAGAGAATTTGGTTTGAACACTTTCCCAGAATGAAGAGTGTTTGCAAAATGTCTCCAAGGTGGCTGACATATTTATTGTTGTTTTAAAACCTATTCATCTTTTTCGTCAATTCAAACATAAGACAAAAGGGTTGATCCAAAAAATCTTTTAAGTTATAGCTCTCTCTTGACATGATTTCTCCACAAAACTTCTGATTAAAGTTCATTGTGTGTTTGTAGAGGTTTTGTTCAAAAGCCATTTATACAGGTTCTACCATGCATGGGATCATACAATAAAGACAATGTGGAGTTGCAGTATGTCTCTATTGCCTCTAAATGTTTGTCTGCTGCAATATCTTGTCATTAAATCGTTCTGAACATAATGGTCTTCCTAATGCTAAAGTGCAATCAGTCTGTAAAAAAACAAACAAATTACATTTCATGACAAAAAGCAAAGAAAAGAATTTGAGAGGAGCAGGAACCTGGGAAAAATGCATCAGCTGCAATTGTCTTTGACTCATTCTAAGATGCCTCTTGTTTCCTTGTAGTTCTGCTTATTCACAAAAGAGTGTGATGTTCAACATTGATAAATAGGGATAACCAAAGTAAATTATACTTTTAGCTTTGTTCTGCCAAAGATCATATTTGTAGGATTAGTTTTGTTAAGTCAAAAAATATTCTGTTGTATGAAATAGATTATGGTTAACTGCAGCATATTTTAAAAACTCGTAAACGAGGGCCGGCAATAAAATACCAATAATTGTTATTTTTTTACCCAGTAAATAAGAATGGTTGACATTCTTCATCAGTAAGAAGGAATCTTTGAAGCCTCACATCTGCTATGGATTGGCTTTGATGTAGCTTGTATGGATATACAGTATTTATGAAGAACCCGCAAGAATTAGATATTCCCGGTGTAAGGATTATTTTTTCATCCCAGATTTGTTTGAGGCCACAATTGATGAAAGCTCTCCACAAATGTGACCAAGGATGGTGAATGGATAGACAGGGATAGTCGTTTACATTGTTTGTAAACACAGAATGTTCTAGATGGTGTCACAAACACACACATCTCATTATGTCAGTTATTCCAATTTTCCTGAAGGGCTGCACCGGAATTCAAAAAGGGATAGAGAAACTATTTAAGCCTACAGTGAGTTCTGCCGAAAACTCCATTGTGTGACAGTTACATAATTATTCTTTTTTTCTTTTTTTTTCTTTTTTTTGATATGTGAATTACAAAGTCTTCCAAGGATGACATTTCATCTGATTATTTTTCAATCTGTTTAAGTTTTTTGTCAAGAATGGTCAGAATCAGATTCAGGTAACATTGAAGCCCCCATCAAGTGTCACCTTCAACTTTATATGCATCTTTTGTATCAGTCTCTTCTCTGGAACCTTATTCAATTGTGAAAATATAAATGATTAAACTTCAGGTCTTTCGCTGTAGTCTCCTTATTTTTAGATATCTTTTTCCTCTTTTGCATAAAGAGTTGCCAATTGTGAACTCTTAAGTCATTATTTCTCCTGCCATGAAATTAATAATACTGATGTAAATTGAGCTGTAATAGTCAATCCGTCCTAACAATCACCTGAAGGTCATTCTTAATTGCATTTGGGATTTTTTTTGTCGCCCTCTTGGTTAAAACCATCTTCGGAAAGATATCACAAGAAATTAGAATAAATTGACTTTGCAAAATTTCAAATTAAAGAAATCCATTTTGATCTCAAATAAAATTACAGGCAGCAAAACTTTAATGTCAGTTGGAAAACAGATCCAGGTTACATGCAAGTCCAATGCTGGTTTCCAAATCTGGCCGATTTTATCATCAGTTGAATATTTTTCTGTATGCATATGAAAATCTTGCAGTTAATTTGTACCATTATGTTACTCAGAAAGAAAATAATAGACATTTTAAGATAGAGGATTGCAAGCCATTTTTGTAAGGGGAACAGTAATATTATTATTATTATTATTTATTATTTATTTTTATTATTTTTTTTATTTTTATCATTTAAAAAATAAATGTAATTTACAAAACTCCCACATGGACCTGCCTCTAAATGTGTTTCCAGAAGACCCACAGGGACCTGTAGGTGCATGACTAAAAATAACTGTGCATTAGAACTGCCTGTTAGGGACATCTCTGCTTGAATTATTTACACTCGGGCGTAGACATGAAATGGGAAACTGAGATGGCAGTCTGATAATGTAAGGTGTGTGTAGGTTTTATATTGTAGCGATGTCTTACATATGTCTGCATTGTCAACTATAAAACTGGCAAGAGTATAAGATGTTGAGTTTTTATACCCCCACACAATGAAGATGTAAGGGGGGTATACTGGATTCAGCTTGTCTGTCTGTCCGGCTGTCTTTTTTTTTTTTTGTCCGGACCATAACTCAAAAGTGTAAAAGGTATCAAGATGAAACTTCATATGTGGATGGATCTCATTGAGGGGGAGTGCAATGACGTAGAGCCATAACTCTCTGTCGTATAATTTTGGAGTTATTGCCCTTTGTAAATTTTCATACTTAATTTTTATCCAGACTGTAACTCAAAAAGTATAAAAGGTATTAAGATGAAACTTCATAATTATTTGGAAAGATTTATTGAGTGGAAGTGCAGTGACCAAGAACCATAACTCTCTTTTGCATAATTTTGGTATTATTGCCCTTTGTAAATTTTCATACTTTTTGTCTGGACTGTAACTCAAAAGTATAAAAAAAGGTTATCAAGATGAAACTTCATATGTGGATAGATTTCACTGAGGGGAAATGCAAAAATCCCTTTGGCAAAGTCGCTTAAGTCTTAAGCTTTTCCTAAAGCCTCTGTATGGGCCAGGGTTTACTTAGCAGAGAAAAGCATAACAGCATGGACCATACCGAAAATTTAAACTTTCAACCTCGGGGGGGGGGGGGGGGCTATTTGCACCATGACAAAGGCAGTTCTGGTTTGCTCTGTTTATTATTTTCTGACTTTTTTTTTTTTTCAGTTTACAGAAACAAACAAAAAATCCATGATAATAATTTGGCTCACTAAAAAACTAAGCAGAATCTGTAGATATCATGTTTTTGAGGTATAATTGTTTCTGGTTATCCTTATAATTATCATCATAGATATACTCATTTCTTGTCTTACATTCAAATTTGGTTGATTAGTGAATCTTAAATGTCAGACAGATCTGAGCCCATAATTGTCTTATCAGCTCATACAGTTTTACTTTGTGCTTTTTTTTTTCCATCAATATGAAAAATGATAAATTAATATTTTCTGAATTATCGTCTGATTCATTGTTTTATTTCCTATTCACTTTCTTAGAATGATTTTTTTTAACGCAGTGTTTTGTAGAATAATACATATGAATCCTTATGAAGTATGCATTAATAAAGTAAAAATCCTGCTGCTGATAATGTTGATGAGACAGTCTGACATTATATGAGTAATTGGATCATGCCCCTGGATCCATAGACAGCAGGAAATGGCTGCAGAAAGACAGGCGACATTAAGTGGCAGCCAATGTTTGTCAGTCTGACCAGATTATTTATACATAATGCGCCTGGAGGCTGACTGGTCCTATTAACTTCCTGTTAAAATTATGTCCAGTAGTATCTTCATGTTTTCTGTGCTTGACTATGATATTTTTCAGAATTATGCTGATTGCGAATATCTATCTATATTAAATGTTAACATTTAAATCATGCTATTTTGCATTTATTCAATGTGAAAATAAGTCAAAATAAGATGTTTCTTTCTTAAAATATGTAAATATCCCCCAATAAGCTGAATATAGGTTGCATGCATAATAGAAATACTGATGTACAAGTAAGAAGTGTTAGTGAATGGGTTAACATTTCTAGTCAGGGAATAAACAAGCAGACAGCACACAAGTAGAGAACTAAATTCAAATAAACAGAGCTGGTTAATATTAATGTGTTATATTCCTCAGAAACTAGTGCTGGTTTGACATTCAGTTGCTGTGGTATTGTCCTGCAAATGGCTTCCTTCGGTTCCTTTTATTTAATTTATTACCAATAATGTAGACTGTGTGTCTATACTTGAAAATAAATCCTGTAAGACTGGTTGATCAATGTTGCCACTAATATAGGAGAAAACTTTCCTTGAGCATTTTGCGTTTATCACAGGTATTCTTGTGGAATGTCCAAGATATAAATTTTAAAAAATAATATGTTTAATATTACTGGATGAAAGTGAATGAAAGACAAACACAGGTGTGAAGAAGAAGGAGAAGAAGAAGACAAAACAGAGAAGATTGACATGAGATAAACGATGTGGTGTAGATAGGTAGAGTGACAGAAGGAGAGAAAGAGAGATTATAGTTGGAAGGCAAAGAATACTGGAGGAATAGTGTTATCCCTCTCTGTCAAATGATGCTCCAGCATCCAGACTTTCCCCTTCTGTATCAATACCTGAAGCACCCGGTTGAACCATTTCATCAGGAGTTATGACTTTTTGCACTTTAAAGTCTGCACTTCTCAGACTTTTTCATTCTCATATAAAGAGTAGGTTAGATTCCCTCAAGGCCCTCATATAAGAGGTTGTGTAGGTGACTCAACATACAATCAATAGTGACTAGAGTGGTTTTTAAGAGTTATGGCCCTTTGTACTGTTTTCTACTTAGGTTTGTTTACTTTAAAAATGGATGAATTAATGTTTTTGCTAGATTCTGGTGGAAAGTTATCAAAATGAACAATACTCTTTCACATTCACTAACCAATAATGATTTATAATATCAGTCATTCATCGTCACCATCAATCATCAGCAGCAGCAGCAGAAGTAGCTGTCTTTATGATATTCGCAGGCACTTACAAATTGCTGAATTTCAGCATTTCCAAGAATGTTAACATTATTTGTGATACCCACTGGGGGGTGTTATGGTGAAGTTAACATTAGGGTCCAATATGTAAACATTAACCTGGCTACCTAGAGCTTATGCGATTTATCTCTGTACATAAAATGAAAATTAAGTTAAACTCCTGCTCTACAGGGGCTGGTATGGAGGTAAGGAAGTCTGATGTATACCCAGGTATGTTGCCACCCAACACATGCCACTGTAGGCTCCTCCCCAGGGGCTGAAGAAGGGACTACTGGAACCCTCATTCTAAAACTGTTGTCTCCATGGAAATGTATTATAAGGTTTTGTTTTTGCCAGATGCAATTCCTTATCAACCTGCTATCTCAGTCTGATCAGGTTTTACTCCCGTAGACACTCATGGCTGCTGCTTTATCTAGAAAGAAGTAATTCCAGTGTTAATTTAATTAACCTTTATGTTGCTATTTACCTGTGAGTTGCTAATATTAACATAATTATTTTTTGAATTTTTGGTAGCCTTTGAGGTGCTTTTATAAAATTAAGCTAGGTAGCCTAAATATTGGTATTATAAACTAAGGTAGCATAGTAGATAACTAAGTAGCATATAGATTGCATGCAGTTATAAACTTAGATATCCCATGATTTGCTAAATTTGGGAAGCCCATGATTTGCATAAACTTAGATAGCCCATGATTTGCTAAATTTGGGAAGCCCATGATTTGCTAGGTAGCCTGTGAATTGCTATTATAAACTAAGTAGCCTATGAATTTCTATCATAATCTTTGGTAGCCTGTAAGTTGCAATATAGAAGATGAGTAACTAGGTAGTTCATGAGTTGCGTACATGCAGGCTGATCTGGTTCCCTGCTTGATTATATTTTAAGACAGTGCAATACAGTGCTGTAAGTTTGTAGCCAAATTTTAATGGGCTGATTCATAAGAGGAAAATATTTATCCCAGACCATCAAGGCGGGTAGAGCCAAGCAGAGAATTCTGTAATTATCTCCTGGTTGCATACCTCTTCACTCTTGACAGCTAAAGAGTTACTTTAATTAAAACTCAATGATGCAGACCATGAAGAGCAGAGATGTCCAGAAGTCTTGCCTCTTTGTTTGCTACAGCATTATTGCTCTTAACTCACACACACACATTAAGTGTAGGAGCTTGGATGACAAAATCAATTAAAACATTCCATTTTTATTTTACATGCAGAGTCCCTAATTCAGTTTCAAATTAAAAATCATTGATTATTTCACCCTCTATGCCTTTGACTGCAAATTGTTTTTTAGGTGTATCTTTATTAATTGTATCACCTACCCAATGTTTAGTCAACTTTATAAAAACAAAGAAAAGATTTTAATAAGACACTTGGGAATTCACTTTTATCAGCAGAATATTTTAGAGAGTTTGATAGTGGAGCTACCACTGGAAGGGGCCAGGGACTAACGATATTGATTTATTTGGATACTACACAGAGGTCCGTTTTCCCCTTGTCCAATGGTTTGTGACATGGTGGCAACAAAGCTACCCATTTCTCTCCCTCTCTCAGACTATTGGACTTCTCCCTGTTTAGTAAACAGAGTCAGCCTCTTGTAGATGCTTTTTTCATTAATAAAGCTCCTACAGGATCTGGATGCTGGGTGATTATGACAGCAGCTGGAAGCTTGAGCCAGATGAGTTTAATTAGTGGGTTTTGATTGTTCATTCGAAACACCCGGTGTACCTTCCAAACAGAGAATTTGAGTTACTGAAGAAAATAAAAATACCCCTTTGGAAAATATCCGAATTACTTTATCAGAGCTGTATCTGGATATGCTGACAATTTGGAATCTCCTTTTTGTGATAAAATTAGACTGGTGTTGATAAGAACAGAGAGTTTTTGTGATCATTCAGTGCGATAGTGGAGAGACTTTATTTAAAAGAGACAGTGCCGCAACTCTTTAAGGGATTGTGTTTTTGAATTAAGTCTGGATCTATATCTGATTTGCATTCTTGAGGAAATAAATATAGCGCAAAAATAAATAAACCACAAAGCTTCACAGGTAGGTGTCAGTAATCTTATGACTGTTTTGTTTGTTTGGTTTAATAAATAAATGACAAATGTTGTTTGTTGTGATATGTATTTTGCTCAGTGTATGTCTATATGTATTTAAACACATAAATATTACACATGAACTTTTTATTGTACACAACCCCAACATAAATTTGATGTAAATTTCGTTTCTATCAATTGTTGAACCTAAATTAAACAAAAAGTAATGAGATTTTATAAATGTTATGAAGATATTTGCTGTAAACAGATGAGGCAGATGACTGGGGTTGCTCTGGGTCAGGTCCTGATCAATACTATAAGAGTGATAGATTTGTACTGGGGAACAGCAACATGGTCAAAGAGATTTGCACTCTTACATGGGTTCATTAGAGGGCTGATACTCTCAATTAACCAAAGATTTTCAATCTCATGAGATTAAGCATGCAATTATAGCAACTAGCACAATGAAAAGTATTAAATAAGAAAGTTTGATGATGATGATGATGATGTACCAATGATGATGATGAAGATGTTGGTGATGGTGAGGAAGATGATGGATGATGATGATATTGTCCATGAAATCAATGACAATGATACCAGTGGTGAGGGTGATGTTGTACCAATGATGATGATGAGGATGGTAGTGATGGTGAGGAAGATGGTGGATGATGATGTCAATGATAATGATGATGATGATGATGATGATGATGATGATGATGATCCTAACAATACTATCTCTGATGTTTGTGGTGAGATCCTAAATAGAAGACAGTGACCGGGGAGACATGGAACTGAGAGCAAAACACTTCAGTTTCATGCTACAACTGTCAAGACAAGCTATAAATTTAGAACCAGGATTAAACTAAGGGAGTTGTAGAGTGAAAACCTCTCTCATTAGCAACACAAATGCTTCTTTTATGAGGTCATTTTCACAAGATAATGGCTGCTTAGAGATTGTTCAATAGGCCATTGAAGTATCTGATGATGATATTAAGGAAAGTCTGATAGGAATCTTACATACTTACTTTTAAGCATTTTTTATCAATGTTTTTTGTTTTTTTTACTGTGTATGTTTTAATGTATATATGGATGTTTCAAATTGGAACAAATCTCCTATTGTTCTTGCTCTTAATTTGTTTGGTAATGGATTAAATTGACTGAGTGACAGATTTAAGAAAACAGCTGTTCAGTATTTTAGTGTACAATAAAGAGAGTGGTAGGAGATATTATCTCTTGAGTTTGATTGAACGTTGTGTATTAAATATTGATTTTCCAACAGGTTTAAAGTGATATTTCAGCTATAAAACTTCCTCAGGGGATACAATGTGTTTTGTGAAATGAAAATGACATAAATAAACAGTCGATTATAGGTTTTGGAAAGTGTATGAAGAGTAAAAATTGGAAACAAAAAAGTGCTGTTTGAAATAAAAGAGTATTGTTTTAGGAACAATGACGTTTTTGTCTGACATTTTAATGTTATGTATTTTATATATTTATGTAGTGAACTCTAAATAATCCACATCAATGAGAAATTTATGAAGTGGCCCAGTGGTACAGTTTACAGAGCACAGACCTTGTTAGCAAAGGGTTGTGGGTTTGAGTCTCCTGACTGGCCTCTGCCTATTTAACTTTCAATTGTTTTAGGATAGAAGTTTGATGAAAGATGAAATGTCATGCTAAGTTGATTATCAAATAATATCAGTTGCTTGCATGCAGATGAACAGTCACCAGTAAAGAGGTTTTTCAAGGAATGTTAAAAAGGATTTTTTATTGGGGGGGTGGGGGGCACAAAGGACCCATTTTGGCTGACAAGGGCTGTACTTTAAGCCTGTTGTTAACATATAACAACACACATATATATTGGTAGAATAATTGGTAGAATATAACATCATATATGTATATAAGAGGAGAATTGGGGAAGCAGTGTTGACCTGAGGCTCACTGAGTCTTTGACATCATTAAACTAACTGTGCCCCCCACTCCCACCCCACCATTTATGAATTCCTGTATCCCCTATGTAATGTCTATTAGATTTTTTATGTATGTTAAATTATTCAACTACCTTTTAACTTGATATATCATTTGATATATATTTTAGTTATTTTGCTACTTTTTACCCCTTGCATTGCGTGACCGCCCTTTGTGACCAATGCAGACCAAGATCAGTCTGTACCTCTGTGCAGTCTGATCATGGTCTGCACTGTTTGCTGTTCAGTCAATAGATTTTCAGCAAGCACCCTCATAAACGACCAATGATACAGTTATAATTGAGGAAATGACAAGACCAATTAAAAAATTTAGCATGGCTAGGGTAAGTAATGCCTCATGTAATTGTATGGAGGCTACACTGATGCAGAATGGTACAGTAACATGTATCATGTAATTACAATTCTTTTGCATTTGTCACCTCAGAAATAACTCAAAGTAAATCATAAGTTTTTTACCAGTAAGAAGCATAAAACTCTAATGAAAGTCTCTGATTATTACACTTCATAAGAAACCTGCTGAATTCTTCACCAAACACATCAGCGTAGGAACATGTCATGTAGGCAATTAAAGCGATTAGTGTCATAATATCTGCCGTATAGTTATTGCTAGTCTGGATTAATAAACATGGCTGCCATATTTAAATTAATAGAAGTGACTGTTTCATTACAGTTTTTAGCATTATATCAAATTAGTTTTAGGGTTTAATGCATAGAGAGTTAGGTTTATCCTAAAAATAATTTACTGCAATCATGGCATCTGTATCTTTTTTACACTGAAATGTGTCAGATTTTTAGTATATGGGGTCAAGCATTGTTGTGTATTTATGTTTTTGTTATCAGGTATATTTTTCAGGTTATAACTTAAAAATATTTATTGCTGATAAAAAATAATATACTCTGAAAGAAGTATGTATAAAATGTTCAGAAAATCTTCAGGTTTTCTTTCCTATTTTAAAGTCTGTTAATATAAATTGGTATTTTTGCTTTTTGTATGTTATTTATTTGTTTTAAGCAATTCCATGGTGATAAAATTCTTACTCAGAATTCTGGAATGTTATTTTACAAGATAGAGCTTCAGAGCTTCCTAGATAGAGGTTGTTTGGACATATTTGTTAATGAACATTTTTTTTTTGTCTCTAAAATACACATTTTGTTGTTGTCATGCCATTAGATGACCTTGTCCTTATCATTGATCATCAATGCATCATGGTCAAATAAACCAGTGGATAAGGTGCTTACATCATGGGAATCAGATGGACCACACACTTTTGCACTGACCTGTCCTACTGTCAATGCAAAATGGTCAAGATGCCATGTGGTAACAGCTTGTAGTGATTTCTTCACTCACTGTGGTGATAGGATATCACTGTGCCTTACTGAATATCATACGACCTGTCAACAGGACTGACAGCCCTAAGAGATAAACATGTGGTGAGACTTTCAGTATAGTCTTTGATGTAATTAAGGCCTTTGGAAGAGTTATAGACTCTCATGATTGATAAGTTTATGCCAGATTCATTAAGCCTGCAGTGGTTCATTATAACTGTGTTGAAATATTGATTTAATTTACTAGAATTAAATATATCAAAGACCTTGGTGAAGATTATACAAGCTGTATGTGAATCATCTAAAAGAAGGGGGCATTCATATATCCATGAACACACAAGTAGGTGAAAACACAATTGGTAGCATATAATGGTTGTAGAATTTTAAGTTTTCTTTCAAAATCAAGAATTTTGATAAATGCATTCAAATTCATATACCTATATTGTTTTATATAATTTACAACAAACCCAATTATATTAAATTTCACATTTGAACAAGTCATATGCATACAAGTATTTAGTGAAGTCTCAGTAGCCAGTGACATTGTGATAATGTTGACCACTGCATTAGAAAAATTCAACAACATCCATCTATAAGACCAACACTGCTTGAAATCATTACAATATTATTTCATCTAAGTTGCTGGTTTTCCTTCTCCTACACTTGCTTGACAAATAAAAATTGACCTATTTCACTGGGCATCCATCAAACCATGCCCTGTCATTGTGAGGGAGATGAGCAATGGCTCTCAGTATCAACTGGCATCAATGGATCAGTCCCCAGAATAACAACAGTGAGTCACCATTATCATCCTGTAGGTAATTGCCATGATGAGCGGTGTCACCCTGACAATGTCTGCATATTGACTCACTTACCCAGCACCTCCACCATGTGGGGACCTTTTCTACAGTAATACTTTATTTGGCTTTGGAATTTTGTTTTTGAGTTTTGAATGAGGTCTGCTTGACATTCTTCTCTGCTGATTATCTATGTTCCATTTAGGTTATTGGAAAATGTGAAAGCTTAAGCCAGGTATAAAATTGCTATTATGAGCATCTGATTCTAAGATACCCAGACCTTACAGTTGTATACTGATAGCACATTATTAGAAATATACCAGTTGCAGACCTAATGACTTTGATTCATGGCTGTTTGGGATTCTTCCTTTGAGCATAAGCCTTGACGAAAATAAAAAAAAATAAGATATCCACGCAAAAAGTATTAGAGAAACAGGCTGTACAAGTAATTGAGAATGAGGGGCTGTGCAAATTAAGAGCAAAGATTATGGACCTCATAATGTCTAAAAGTGTAATTTTCCAGGTTTTATGAAGTCTTTATGAAATTATGAACAGGCATCTTGTTACTAAATGTGATTACATGATCAAAATGCCCTTAATGCACATTGCAAGATGCAGGATATTGCTTTTTCATGGCGGGGCATTGATGGCTTTACCAGGTCTAATAATTTTTAGCCATACATTCCATTTAATGAGGGTTTGCTCCACATGCTTATTTCCTATTAAATGAATGCAGTTTCACCTTCTTTTAGCATAGGTCTGTGCCATTCTGTGCATACTATACCATGGCTATTTGAAACAGCTGCACAGTGCAGTGACAAGGGGTGCATGGAACAATTAATGGTGGGAAAGCGGTTTAGCTTTTTACTCTCTCTTGAATCATTCTATGATGATGCATATCCCAGGTTTAAGATCAAGCCTCTAGAAAAAGGAGACCTGAACATGGTCCTAAAAATTTTTATGTATCCCTGTACATGTGGGGGAAATTACAACCTCTAATAGAGGTAGGGGTATGTTGCCATGTGATCATGTAATTGGCATATTTCACAAAAATTATAGGCAGATGCTGAGCAAAAGGATTGGCCAGTTAAAAAAAAACAACATGATGTTTGTAAAATTGATAATATATCTGTCAGAAAATACATAAAATTTGCAAACTTAGCAATTTGTCATTGGAGAGTATGGATAACAATTAAAGAGTGTGATTGTTTTTGCAGTCACCTAATTTCTGCTAACTTAAGGCTGCAGTTTTTATTGTGGTCCTTATTTTTGTCAGAAAGGAAGGATACTGAAAATGTCGTTTAAATTAATAATGAGCAGAATGCAGGAAAAATGACATCACAGTTACAGATGCTGGCATGCCCTAGTAGCCTGGTATATTCATTATGGGGTGCTGATGTGCATTTCATGACATTTCTGAGAAATATTTCTCTGTGAAAAATGGTAATTCTGTTCCGTAATTATTGAATGTTTGAAACTTCAGGACATATTTCCGGATAGAAATATATGATAATTAAGTTTTGGGAAATAAACTTAATCCCCCACAAAACTGGATAAAGTTTTCTCTAGGAATTTACAAAATAGAAGAAATTTATGTAACCGGCCTTTCAGTAAATCATTGAAATATGTTAAGACATAGAGGACACAAAGTGCAAACACCAAACCACAGCAGTGAAGTTAGTGGTTTACTGAAGGAAATAGTCTCATTGAAGAAATAAAAATATACAAAAATTGTGAAAAAGATGAGGAAAAAAAGGTGCTGTAGGCATTGTGGTACAGTAAAGAGACCAAAATTTTGTTTTATGAAGCTCGTACCAAAAGAAACTAATTCTGATGATAATATGGAAGATTTAATGGTCAGTTTAGTGTGAGAGTAATGTTAATATAGGTGATTTATTACATGGTTTAGAGTTAGAGTTCTAAATATTTTGATATAGACGATTTATTGCAAGGTTTAGTGTTCTGTGTTTGTTAATATCATATACATCATTGATATCTGTTCCATTTATGTGGACCACTTCTTGTTTGTCAAAGCCATAAAAACCATCTGCCATATGATTAGTTCGAATATGAAATGGTCAAAATTTTGATTGTTCAATAGAAAGAATTGGTTGGTTGTTTTTTGGGTAAGAAATTGAAAGCCATGCACATGCTCACTTTAACACATATCTCTAGGACGATAAATAAGGAAGAGGCAGATCTTGAACATTTTTAGGTTAGGAAAATCTCTGTTGGAGATGAGATATTTGGAGTAATGGAGTCCTTTTCTAGTAACATATTAATAAATGCCTGGTGATCAGCAAGCAATACATCTAAGTTTTTCAATCCTCTTGATGCGTTTATCATTCATCTTCATGAAACCAGCGTTTCTTCATTGATTGGCCAAATCTGATAGCTTTTTGATATAATTTATTATTTAATAATGCTTAAATATTGAGGGGGGATTTTTTTTCAGTTGTGTATTGGAATGGCAGTGTACCATAAAAAAGATGACTGCACATTCCTGACATTATTAACAGGAGATGTTCTAACACACTGCTGAAACAATGACTCCTAAAAATGTCAAGAAAAATTTGTTTTCACTTGCATGTATCAGAACATGCAGTTTAACTACAGGGATGTGCATGTGCTCCACTCAACCCGTATTGATTTTAACTGTCTGCAACGAAGGTGAATAAATGTGCTCAGCGTCAAAACATGGTATGTCCCGAGGCAAGACCAATTCGGCCTGAGTTGCACATCTTAACATCTTTAATTCAATTTCTTTGACTTCAGACTGTTTCAAAATTAGTTGTGAAATTAGCTTTTTTTAGATGATACTGGAACAGCTGAAAAGAAATGAGGCAGCTCTAATAGCAGTAAATTATATCTCCTTCTATAATTGGATCTAGGATATCTTCGAAAAGGTTCAGAAATTAGATTTTACTTTAGGATCTAACCAGGAAAATCTTGCCCATTCTGTATGTATACTGTAAGGTAACAAAAGATGTAATATTAACCTCAGTCTTTGTTCATCTTGTCCCACTTTATACAGAGGGATCATTCTTAGCCATGCATTTATTGTGTCTGTATTTACATTAATTTTATCAACACAATTTAAATGCAGCCAAATATAAAACCTCAAAATTGAATCAAAAGTTTAGCCTGCATTTCTTTTTCTCTTCAGTATAGTTCTGTTTTCATATAATTTAAGACAAAGAAAAAACGATTTGTTTCCATTTACTTCATATAGACTCATTTTAAGGCTTTGGAAAACAGAGCAGACCCAGATCAGACAGCTCCTATAGGGTCTTCTCTGTTTGCTCCTACAATAATCTAGCTCAGTTTCTACTTATTACATGTGGCAAAGAGAAAGTCATGATTTCATGTACCATTTAAAGATTTAAAGGTTAGTAATTTGATATTCATCAAGTCATTTGTACAAGAATTTTCATGAGATATAGGGATAAACATACATTCTGCCTCAGAAATTGCAGGTTATGTTCTTATCCCAGAGGAGTTGTCCTTTTATTGTTTTCACATGAAAATGGTTACCCCCTATACCTCCCTGACCCGTCCTTTTATTGTTTTCACATGAAAATGGTTACCCCCTACCTCCCTGACCCTCTCTTTGATCTATCTCTCTATCCCTCTAAAATAATCACTTTAATTTTTATTGTTTCTATTTCTTCTTAACCCTTTCCCTCATATAGACTCATTTTAACACCCTCAATAGGTATCACATAAAGCCTGATCTGCACAAAACCACAGTTAAACCTTACCAGATTTAATTACAAAATCCTCATTTCCAGACCACTGAGGAGCAGCAAACAGCATAAAACCTGATCAGCCTGCGATTCTCGCAGGCTGATCTGGTTTTATGCTGTTTGCATAGGTCTTTTCATGGTGTCCTCTATGAGGGAAAGGGTTAAAATGTAAATTTTTGTTTATGGTTATGAATGCCAACTGTCTGGGTTGTGATGAGCCAAGATATGGGTATTTCTTCTAAGATAAAAATATGGTTTCATAATACAAACATTTTTAACCCTACAGTTCTGAGAATATCAAAAGAAGAATCAACACTGTAAATCTGACTGCCATTACCATGCCACAAGCAGGAAAGAGGTCCCAACAACTGCTGACGTTGTAAGTTGTCATGGGCAACAATATGGCCCACAGAAAAGTCTTGTTTGGACCCCACACAACAACTGAATCAATGTGACGACCATGTAAAGATGATGTCAGGAGAATTAGCCCTCACCGTGTCAACCCTGCTGATCCAGTCAGGAATGTGCCTCGCCCATCCTGAAGCAGTCTTTTGTTCAAAACAGAGCTTTGGGTCATGTTCTATAAATTGATTGAAATCCCCCTTTTTCTGGCCTTGATACGCTTAGGGTATTGATTTTGTCTAGTTTTGCTTTGTGGTAATTAATGCAGAAAGCATGTTCTTTCTGACGTTGAAGTTTATTTTTTAAACAAAGGACTTTTAATCAGATTCTTCCAAGTGATCATATGTCACAACTTGGCCGAGAATGGGTCGCAGTTTTCACTTCTTCTCTATAGATTGTCAGCTGGCTAATTCAGCCCAGTTTTTCCGGTCCATTAGTTGGTAAGAGATCTGGGATACACAAATAATCCAGCTTTTGTGTCCATGATGAAAGTGAAATGTAAATCTCCAGTCACCAGCTGGGATGGATTAAGACTGTCCAGCTTGAAATGGTCCTGTGTAATTATGGTTATCAGGTTTCATTAAGATTGACTAATTCCCCCCAAGGGATGTTAATGGTAACTGAAATTAAGGTTTAAAAGGGTTTCGTTTACTTTTTACATGATAAATCAATAGTAGCAACACAAAACTTATAAATTTTTATATGGTTACAGGTGATGGGGTTAACCTAACTGCTGAGGTGTTTAAGCATATAATTGAAGGCAATTTAGGTTATTCGGATACCAGGGTCACGCTCAACCCTGAACCTGATTGAGTCCAGATAGTACAGTAGTAAAATTAAACATACTGGCTTTTAGAAGAGTAATGTTGAATTAGAAAGGTTTAAGGTTTTTAAAGGTTCTCTGGTTATTAGTCACCGTAAACCAAATGGATGTAATAATCTATTCATACAAACCGTATACAGTCAACATCGTACATGCGACCACCTGTATTAAACGACTTTTTTATTAAACGACCGTTATAAATCCCGCCCGAACTTTTTAATTTCCCATAAATCAAGTCCCAGCACGTAAGATTATGCACAAAATCAACTTTTTTGAGCGACCGTGTTTGATTCCGTTGCTAATTATCGTGTACGCTGGAGCATGTGTATATTCATCTTTAACACATTCACACAAACAAACAATTATCCCGATCATAAGTGCTCACCTGAAACCAAATTGTTTTGACCACGCATGACTGCACCATGTGCAACTAAATTCTAAATATAGTTGCTGGTTCCCATTTCAACATTTACTAAGCATAACATAGGTGAAACCATCCCTCCAAATGCCGAATGCTTTGGATTTTGGTAAAAGAATATTTGGGAATAAGGTAAATTAATACTTCCGGATGCAAGCGTACCATTAATAATTCGTACCTATAAGTATGTACATTGCGTCTTATGATATACGACCAGGGCGCCATTTTGAAATAAATTTATCGGGGGTTTCTGGATTTATCTTAGAGACAAAGAAAGCTCATTGTTAAATAATATTTTTTCTTGAAATTGTCCGAATCCATCCATGAATTCGATGCCAAATGTTGTGTTTTTCCATAGAACACCAAATGCAAACGTCAGCCAATGATCCAAGGTATTATTTCAACATAACAGCTAAAAAAATCGAAAGATATGACGAAAAATAAACATGTTGATGTTTATTGATATAAAAAAACAAAACATTGTGTAGTTTACATACGTATTCATGTTGTAATATAATATAACGTTATGATACAATTTAACTTACAGTTTGTATATATGACTTGTTTGCCGGGAATTCCAAAAATATCTATTAAGAGACCATTTCATTAAGCGACCACTTTTTGGCAGTCCCTTGAGCGGTCTCTTAATACAATGTCGACTGTATTCTGTTGTTGCCATTTTTACTATAAAAGTCCGAGGTCCATTTTAATGAAATGGACAAAAGAAATAGGTCGAAATTACGAAGTATAACTGGGTTAATGGTGAAGGATGTGTTAATGATAAGTGTTCGGTAACTACAGACCTCATGGTGTCTTATCCATGATGAGCTGGCATGGATCCATTGTAATAGTCCCTGTCATATCTGGTTTAAAGATAAGGTGTGATACCTCATAGATGAGGCATGATATCAAATGATCATGTAAAGGGGGGAGAGAGGGAATGACCAGAAGTAATCAGTGACTGTGACCCCATTCAGTCAGCCTCTATTAATCTTGGCCTCTTTTATGTTGCTGGAGTGGGGTGAATATTGTATTTATTCTGGTTTTGAAAAATGATGGCCATAAATCATGTGAAACTGAGGCTACCTCCTGATCGCCATGGTGACAGGGTGTTGCTGCAATAGTAAAGATGGAGTATGTCTTATGTCAGTGCTGGAAACCCATGATTGACTCATTCAACAGCCGCAAATGTTTGATAATGGTCTAACATTGTAGGTCCAAGAAAGGCATTATACTCTCAAGTCGGTCAGGTCTGAGGCCTATTGTAAAATTTGTTGATAGTCTAACATTGGTGAGGAATCAAGTTTGCCAGGTCTCTTTTAACATAATGAACTTCATCATTTAGTATATACAAATCCATTTTGTCAACCTCTGTTATGATTAAGTACCTTGAAATTTTTTTATGCCATATTTCTATTTGATTTGATTTCTTCAAATATTAATGATCAGAAATGTATCGCATGGGAATAAGATATACTTAGTATCGATGACACTTCTTATGTAATGAGAATTCCTTATATACTTTTTTTGACTGGTTCAGCGATTCTTTAGAAGACCTATTCTACCTGATATCCAGTCTGGTGGTTTGTCAGCTGATTAGTACTAAACAGGCTCTCAAAGATGCTTTATTGCCAACTGTATTCTAAATTGAAACTGGAATTCACAGCTGCTCAGTGTCACAGACTTTTTTTTCCTTGGGGGTCAGCACATGTCTGAAAGAGAAACAGTGGCAGAGTTGAAAGTGGGTCAGCTATGTCTTTTTTAAGCATCAAGGAATTTGTTTGGGTTGAAATGAGGAATGATATCAATGAAGAAGGATGTGGAGAAGAAATGGCTTCTGGAATTAAGATGGATTCATTTGTTTACTCTGCAAGATTACCCCCAGAGTGTGTTATGTCTTTGTGTGCGTCAGGTAGCTGTTAATCAATTCTGACGCCCTGGTTGGTACAGTAACCTAAGTACATCTCCTTGCCAAGACCAGTTCCTTGTTGAACAATTTTGTCATCTGATATCAAATGCCAATGTGTTTTATCTCTCTTTTTCTCTCTCTTTTCCTTTCTTTTTTCTCATACCATGACCATATTGCTCTCTTTTTTTTCTGTTATTGATTTCTTTCTGTACTTTCTCTTATTCTTTCGGTCTCTAAATATTCTCTTTTACAGCTATTTGAATTGATGAATGAATTTAAATATTAAGTCCTAAATTACGAAAGAGGTTAAATTGCTGTAATGAACACTGTTTTTCTGATCTTCATAGACCTTGAAACTGTGTTTACAGTCAGTTGTCTAGACAACGGACCATTGCAACACAGTAGCCAAGTATGTAACTCTAAAGATTAGGTAAAATCACTTATTTCTACACCTGGAGAGATTGGGAATGATAATTTGGCCGCGATAAAGTACTAATTCACTTGATCATGTTTCTTTATTGCATTATAATGATCACCTTATTGTCCAAGGCACATGTTGTTGGTGATTGTTTTCATCAGAAGGGAGCATCCCTTATCCACAGGGAGCAGACATGGGACCCCAAGCAAAAAACTAACATCTCTCAACCCATAAATATTATTGTTAGCTTAATTTCACCCTGATCATAGACATTATAAATAATTAAATTTGACCTTTTTCCAATGGTAAGGTCATGAAATTGATTAACAGATGTTTTCCTCTTGGACTCTCGGTGCCATGGGGAGCCAGAAATATTATATTGGAACATGTGTGCCTGTCCCTTAATTGAAAATTGCAAATACAGAGTGACAGCTTATTATAAGCCTATTATCTTGTATAAATAGCCTCTTGTCTCTATATGGGTTTTAACGTAGGTAATTATGTTCAAAGATAATAGGGTAATGAAATGCTATTTCTGGAGGTTTTAGTGGAACAAAAAGTTGATTCTTACTAGTTGAGGCGCAGACAAATAATCTAGTATTTATTTTGTAGTCTTTGCTATTTTTGTTCCTTTTGCAATAGTAGTTTTAGTCAGAAATGTGTGACATAACCATAAAAAGGATTTATTGTTAACAAAAAACAAAAAAAACACAGAACACATACACTTGAGTATTGATCATTTCAGACTTTAACCCTTTCCCTCATATAGACTCATTTTGACGCACTCAATAGGTGCCACATAAAGCCTGGTCTGCAGAAAACCACAGTTAAACCTTACCAAATTTAATTACAAAATCCTCATTTCCAGACCACTGAGGAGCAGCGAACAGCATAAAACCTGATCAGCCTGCGAGTAAGCAGGCTGATCTGGTTTTATGCTGTTCGCATAGGTCTTTTCATGGTGTCCTCTATGAGGGAAAGGGTTAAGAGTCAAAGTTTTGTAATAGGAAAGAAATCACCTCTGTTTACTCATACAATAATGTAGCTCAGATTCTATGCTGTCCGCACTGTTTCCATTATTTTATATTCTAAGTCCAGTAAATTAATATTTATCAAGTCATAAATTTGTGCATGACTATTCATGAGGTAGGTCAAAATGAACATAATTCTGTTACCAGTATAAAGCGTTAGGTCCCAGACCTCTATTACACTATTACAATTATCGAACATTTTCATTTTCCAATTTTTTAAAACTTTATTGATTTTTCAACAAGTGGAAGGAGATATTGCTAATTGACATCATCCTGTTGGCACCAATGGTGGCATTAAAATGATCTTTAGTATAGGAGGAAAAAGGAGTTATTAAAGAAAACACATATATTAGAACAGGTGATCATGCAGTTACCCTTTTACAATGTTGATCTGGCCAGTGACAACCTGGGTTTTATGGCAGAAAAAAGTGTGCTTTACCTCTACACTGTATTGGAACTGGTAAATCCATTGTCTGATACAGCAGGGTATAGGTCTTTGGGTCGTGGATTCAAATCCTGGACATGGTATTTCCCAGGTCATTGATACAGAGACACTTGTATAGTTATACAAGGCATATTCAATTCAAGTCCTCCTCTGAAAACCAGAGGGGCTCATTGGCTTAGATAAAAAGAAGGCTGATGAACCCATCTGGCTTTCAATGGATGAAATCTAGGTAGTTCTGATAATTTATGTTTACCCCACACATCCTGTCAGAATTATATCTTCAAAACTCAGTTTTTCCAAATGTTTATGAAATAATCTTTCTTCTTTTCCATTTTTTGAGGGGTAAGAGGAAGACAAAACTGGAGAGATCTAGAGAGAAAATTATAACACCAGGGTGGTAATGAATGTCTATAGTGAGCACTCTTCCATTATCATTTACATACTTGAGTATGAAATATGAAGACAATGAACAGTTTCTGTGGTAATCACGAAGCAGGAGGCTAAAAATGATAACCATAGTGGACATTTATGTTGGATAAAGCAGATCCGAAGTTTGCCAAGGTCAAAGTTTGGTTCTTTTGCAGTTCTGGTGAGAGAAATCAGCAATTACTGTCAAAGATTTTACAGGAGTCCAATAAAGCAGGCGGACCAGTTATCTCGAAACAATATCATAGCATGATATTGGGCAATTTTGGCGTGTGGTTCTGGGACAGCTGGGGAAAGTTTCGTATATTACCCAAATAAGAGAATATTTATGAGACTTGTTTAATTTTCCGCCCACTGCCATGCTATCTGAAATGTTTCAGTGTGGTTTAGCATGGAACCAGTCTGCCATTGTCAGAAATTAAGCTTTTTTTAACATATGTAGTTTAAAGCTTTTTATGCCAATGAATCATGGGGATATTGTTTTTGTACTGTCTGTCTGTTTGTCTGCCTGCGACAATTGCGATAACCTTGGCCAGAACTTGTTTCAGTATACATAGATGAGATTTAGGAGAGGTGCAATATGTCTGCCTGTCCCACTTTTAAATTATCTCCCTTTATTTAAATTAGGGGCCAACAGGGATTAGTCTCAAATGGGGGCATTGTGTTTTATGAATACATTTTTTTCTGATATAGGACTAGTTTTCTGTGTGAACATTTATTGCAGATGATGGTTGGTTCTATCTGGGTGTCCTCTGGGTAATTTACGAAGGACCCTGGGTATTTTTCTCTATCTGTAATTAGATGGATGTTGCTGTATGACTTACAGACTCTTATAATGACAGTAAGCCCCGAAGCAACATTTAGTACATGTATATAAATTGCCAAAAGAGGCTGCTGGTTGTTGTTCGATAAATCCCATAATTTTGACATAGTTTTATCTCTATCTGCAGTTGCGTTTAATAGAGCATTAGAATTCTAGATTCAGAGTGATATTCTTGTATATAATGTAAGAGAAGTTTATTGGTTTCCATAGTGATTTTTCTGATGATGAAGTTAGGCATAGGAGATACAGTTTCCCGAATGTTTTATTCAGCAATATATGAGAATAGATATGTTTTTGAAAAAGATGTTTCATTTGCTAGCTATATACTGATGTTTGATCTTTCCAAAGTGGTAGTATTTCCGTGATGACCCGTCACTATCATATTCATTCTTATTAGCACTCTAGTGCACAATGCAAACCACAAGAAAGGTCTAAAATACTATAGGCAGTAATCGCAGCAAACTTACAAATTACAATTATCTTTTAACCCTTTCCCTCATATAGACTCATTTTGACGCACTCAAGGTACCACATAAAGCCTGATCTGCAGAAAACCACAGTTAAACCTTACCAAAAATAATTATAAAATCCTCATTTCCAGACCACTGAGGAGCAGCGAACAGCATAAAACCTGATCAGCCTGCGAGTTACTCGCAGGCTGATCTGGTTTTATGCTGTTCGCATAGGTCTTTTCATGGTTTCCCTATGAGGGAAAGGGTTAAGATCTATGCAACAATTTATTTCCTGTTATAGTAAAGCTTTAAAAAAGGAAATTAAATGGAACTTTGAAATATAGATTATGGAATATAAGAGAAGATTTAGGGAATTCTATTAGAGCTGGCATGTTGGTAGAGGCTGATATGATATTTGACATTGAAATGATGTATGCTATATATTCAAGAAATTATTCCAGTAATGAATGAGAAATTATTTCAGTAATGAATGAGAAATTATGTCAGTAATGAATAACCACTGTTTCCAAGTTGGCTCTTACAGCTTCCTAGACAGTAAATTTAAATTAGATTAAGTGGTCATGATATGGTCTAAGCGAATGACAGCATCTGATGGTGTAGCAAGGGACAGGTGTAGCAAGGGACGAGTGTAGCAAGGGACAGATTGAGCTTACAAAAATCTGTTGACATTCTCAAAATGGAAAATATTGAAATTGTTCACTCAGTCTTGAGATAAATATAACTGTAAAATAACATTAGGTAAACATCCATGTTCTTTGGAAAAATGACATTTAAATCCATCTATTTTGTTTATTACTGCAAGGAAATGACAGCTTAATTATATGTATAAATGTACAAATAATTGATCAGTCCCAAACAAAAGACAGCTGGGGAATTGCATCTCAACTTATTTGTTGGAATTCCAGTATGTCTGTCTTGAATGGGTTTTAAATGGCCCTAATTTATTTTGCGTATAATATGACGGTAATAAATTGTGAAGCTTTAAGTAGACTTGTCTTGATGAAGTGCAAGAGTTTCTGCACATCTGTTTGTGGGCTGTGTCACTTTTAGCTCACCTGAGCACATATGCTTAGGATGAGCTATTAGGATCAAGGATAGCTTGTCGTCCAGCCTTCATCCATCTGTTGTCTGCAATTTTTTGCACTCTATCATCTTGACATTTCTTACGCATTTGTCTTCACTGTTTATACCTCTCTCTTCATCTCTTGGCCAAGTTAAGTTATGGCTCATATCGCCCAATTAGGTCAGGAGTTTATTAATTACCCTTTTAATATAAAAAAAGCCAGATTTCACTTTGTTTACACTCTAGCATCTTCATTTCTTAAGAAATCATCTTCAAACTTCATTATTACAATGTTTACAGCAATAATCTCTCATCCAAGTTCGATTATGGCTGATATCAAGTCAGGATTTATGGACCTTTAAATATTACTTGCCACAACCTTCAAATTTTCACCATATATACTGTCAAAATGATCTTGCTGTATTTCTGCATGGCTTATATATTCAATGCAACAATGCTTTAATATAGTAACTTGTGCAGGCAATCAAGATAATCCTTTGCAGGTGAGCATCTTCAGGGCCATCTTGGCCCTCATGTTTCTGTTTACTCACAAAGTTTTCACTGATGGCTTTGCAGTTTTATTACTGAGTAAACATAAAAATGTTTGTGTTGATGATGTGGGAGAAAGAATTTGTGGCACAGATGCCAAGTTTCAGGGACAGTTTTGATGTTTCGAAATTCTGCAGTGCATTTCAATCAACCCTCATTAACACTTAAGTAAACATCAGAAGAACAGCGAACAAAACATACGCATAACTCCTCAGATTCCTTGACACAAAGGGAGGTAATAAACGTAGATTAATTAGTTGTCAGTTTTATCAGTTATTCCTGTTTTGAGTCTAATTAGTAAGCAGCTGCTAGGTCGGTAGATTAACAAAAAGATGTAAAGATCAGTCAGGCATGAAATAGATTAAAAGAAATGGAGAGAATTACGTGATATACTATAGTATGTAAATCTTTGTCAAAGGACTAGGTATGTCTTTCATGAAACAGTTTTAGCATAGACAAATTGTTTTGCTCTGTGGTTATAGCTTTTAAACCTAGGTGTCTGAATTACAGGCAGCAAAGAAAGGAAGACAGATTATTTCTTGTCTTTGACAAAGAGATGAACACAGACACAGTTCTTGATCATGGAAGATTTCTCAGCCTTACAAAACATTCTGTCTGCATGCTGGCTTTTACAGTGAACAATGGCCATCCAATTGTTGGACATGTGACTAAGGTACTAGCCCCCTGGGGTTGACACGCCTCAACAGTCGAGGGCATATACCGCACATGGCTGAATCCCTCGCCTTCTGTTATTTAAAGAGAACTGAAGCCATGTGTGATATTATTGATTTTAACGCTATTTTGATGAAACTTTATTGAAGTTTTGTATAAATCTCAGGGCTGGATAAAGTCATAAAATCTGCATGGCTGGGACCCATAGCATCTCAAATGTGAGATGATATCCAAAGAAAAAAAAGGTTTTTGTTTATATGCCCATATCTGGTGGTTTTGTGTCTTGGTTTCATTAAAGTTTCATACCCTCTAGATATGACAGTGTAATGTTTCGTGTTTTCACTCATGACGTGTGTTGTGTATGACTGCAGTAGGGAGACAATGGCAGCTGGGAAAGACGCTTGACTACATGTAGTTTTTATTTTTTTCCGCAAATACAGACTTCTAAATTGAGTTAAATTGACCGTATTAAAAATTTGTTTACTGAGAGGCTGACATATTAACTGGATTTTTGTTCTATCGGAAACAGATGAAGAGAAAAGAAACAGATATGTTAGAATGGGAGAGATAGATAGAGAGAGAGAGAGAGGGAGACAGTGAGAGAGAAAGAAAGATAGTTGTATGGACATACATATGTGTTTATATATTATGAGTGGATAGAGAGAAGAGAGAAAAGAAGAGGAAAAGACAGAACTATTTATGGAAGAAATAAATTAATAAGAATTGTAATACTATATGTTGCCATTTATCCTGCATTGAAATAAGGTAATTTGGCCAACTCTTATTTCCATATTTGAATGAGAAAATTCTGCCACTTTTGACATTAGATTTATAGTTATTCATACTTTTAATATTGTGTGGATTCCTTACAGCTGTGTAATATAAAAGCTTTATGGAGGTTTGAGAATAATGTTTAAATGAACCATATAAACAACAGGAAAACATTTGATGCGTGTCTAGATAAGTTAAGTATTTGGCTCAGCCTAACCCAGGGACCCCCCACCCCCTGTCAATAAAAATTAGAAAATCTTGTTGACGAGCGTCATGTTACCAACATAAAAAGATACAGTGTGTGCCTTAAAGTAATCAAGTGACCCCATACAAATTGTCCACTTCAACTTGTTTCCCTGAAGTTTGTCCATGACTTAATATATTAGACATAGAACCTTCTGATATCATGATTACTTGGATATGTGTCTCATTTTCCAAGCAGCCTGGCTCAATTTGTCATTGATTTCTAAACCGACTTGCTCCTGGCTAGTGACCGTTATGTATCAGAACTCATGTCCAGAAATCTGCTCACAAATTGCTAGGTCAGAAATTCTGGAATTCTTTCTCTGGGATGGCCAAATGCCCAAATTAGGATTAGCTGTGGAGATGAAGCCACTCAAATTAAGTGGTTGTTTGACCAGATTGGAACAGGAGAAAGATTTGTGTGTAGCAGCTCTCAGAAAATAGGCCCATTACTTAGCATTGTCTATTCATCACCCAAGAAAAGTCAGAAGTCAAACTTCCGAAGTACTAGTGCATAGTAATGTTGGTAAATCAGATGTTAGCATTAAATTACACACCACTAGTTTTTGTTTTTTTTCAGTTTCTTTGATCAGTAAAACTACAGACTGTTTATGGCCTATCCATTGTCAGATTGGAAAGATTTTTTTGTTCAAATTTGTTCAATTACATACATAATGGGCCCAATCATGGAAGTGCTAGTTTGGTCGAAGCCAGGAAAGTATTGGTTGGGGGTGGATGGTGGAGATGATGAACTAATATTATGAGATATTTTTTCAAAACTGATTACTTAAAGAACAAGCTATTATGCAACTACCTATGCTTGGCCCCACGAGATATGTTAGAACTTCAAACTATCTCCCCTTGCAACTAGTCATATCCCCTTGCAGTTGTAGATAATAAATTTGCTATCTCCCCTTGCAACTAGTCATCTCCCCTTGCAGTTGTGAATAATAAATTTGTTATCTCCCCTTGCAACTAGTCATCTCCCCTTGCAGTTGTAGATAATAGATTTGCTATCTCCCCTTGCAACTAGTCATCTCCCCTTGCAGTTGTAGATAATAAATTTGCTATCTCCCCTTGCAACTAGTCATCTCCCCTTGCAGTTGTAGATAATAAATTTGCTATCTCCCCTTGCAACTAGTTATCTCCCTTGCAGTTGTAGATAATAAATTTGTTATCACCCTTGCAACTAGTCATCTCCCCTTGCAGTTGTAGATAATAAATTTGCTATCTCCCCTTGCAACTAGTCATCTCCCCTTGCAGTTGTAGATAATAAATTTGTTATCACCCCTTGCAACTAGTCATCTCCCCTTGCAGTTGTAGATAATAAATTTGCTATCTCCCCTTGCAACTAGTCATCTCCCCTTGCAGTTGTAGATAATAAATTTGCTATCTCCCCTTGCAACTAGTCATCTCCCCTTGCAGTTGTAGATAATAAATTTGTTATCACCCCTTGCAACTAGTCATCTCCCCTTGCAGTTGTAGATAATAAATTTGCTATCTCCCCTTGCAACTAGTCATCTCCCCTTGCAGTTGTAGATAATAAATTTGCTATCACCCCTTGCAACTAGTCATCTCCCCTTGCAGTTGTAGATAATAAATTTGCTATCTCCCCTTGCAGGTCACTACCACAAACTTTTTCTTTACAGAATGGCATACTGAAATAAGATCTCGAAAACATTTGTAATCATAGTAGAAAAGATTTGTGAATGATTAAAAAAAGATTTAAGAGTTCCCAAACATATATATTTCTCATTTTGATTACTATTATTTGATTATTATGTGACATTTGTTGCGGTTAAGTTATCTTAATCCAAGGTGGGTGTGCGAGTTTCATAAGATAATTGTCAGTATTTGTTGAATTTCTCATAAACAGTTTTAATGAGTCTCTTTTAATGCAGTAAACAGTGTTTCCCTTAATGTTTTGCCAGGTATCAATACTTAACAAGTTATCGCCATGGCAACCATGCAAATTAAATGATTTTTAAGTCTTAAGCAAGTGAGGCTTAATAGCAGAGCTTAAGGAAGCCATAGCCAACTTTTGTCAAGAACATAGTCCTCACACTTATGCATTAAGACTGAATTAAAAGAGACTGTTTCTTCCAATCAATTAGTATTCCATTGTACAACTCAGAACCAGGCTTAGTCAGGGTCCTAATTAGGGAGTGTGCCAGCAGCGCCCCCTGATGGGTGGAGTATGCTTCAGGTCACAATCTGTACCCAGTATAATGCATGGCTTTGTATGGGGGCATCAAAGGACATACAAGCTGCTAGGGACAGTTAGCATCCCCTGCAACACTTCTAGTCTTTGTATAACATGGGGTATAGATGCTGACTTTGTAGAATAACTCTGAAGCTGATCTGGTTTATTCCTGTTTGATGCATATCAACATTCTTGTATGCAAGCCTGTGGTGATGGCAAATGCTTGATGTCAATGTTGAAGTTTGTCAAATGCGTCTGTTTTGCCATACTCATTCCTTGCGTCTTGAAATGGTATATTTTGCCATACTGACACTCCTTGTAATTTCTTCCTTATGAATATCTTGTGTTTTCTGAATTTGTTTAAACTTAGGTTTGACTAAATTTGATATATTAAGTCTCAGATCAATGCAATGGCTCTTTCCATTTAGTTTTGCAATGAAAATCTTAGGCCCCACTATTACTTACATTTATTAGCAGATTATTTTCTATTCCTGACTAGGTCAACTTCTCACAAACGGTATCACAATGAAACCCATGTGTCCCTAAATTGGTGTAAATCGGTCAACCATTAATCACATGATATCCCAGGGTAGCAATTGGATAATCTTCATAATCATTAGCTGGTCATAATTCTTGGTCTGTACTTAAATGTCCTCCTATAATTTATTGTTACCATATATATTTGTGCATTCCTGCAGAAAGATCAAATAATGATCAGTGAATACTGCAATACATTATTGAAAAGAGATTTTCTTGGCATCTTTATGATTAATTCATTTAACAGCTATAGCTCTTGCAGAACCCGAGTTAGGAATTTCATTTCCTGGTGACGATTTTCAGGTCACAAATATCCGACAATAACACAGCGTTGATCATGTGACTCATTTACCCGTAAATCTTCTGCATGACACAGATCATGTAAATCATGGTAATCGTAGATCTCCATGCGTCTAAATGGTGTGATCGTGGTCATCATTCAGCTTTGTTTCATTAGCACCATGGTTGCTCGTCTATAGGAAATTGTTTTTCGCAAAAAAATACAATCAAGGCTGACACTTTCCTGATTTATGGATATGTCTATTTAGAAGGGAAGAGCGGCAGGGTTCAAGAGATGTCATAAAATTGTTGTCGAGGATGAAGGTTGGACTTAAGACAATGGGAGCTCTTGTACTTAGTTGGAAGCGAGAGAATGTAATGTTAAGCTGGAAGCGATTGGGTTTAATTTGAAGTTGTAGAGAGTCTGAAAGTGAAAAATACCACATTTAATAGTCCTGAAATTATTGAAAGCAGGAGAAAGCAGGAAATAATCAAACTATTTACATCATTTGAGGGAATAACAGAATAGTTGAAATATGATTAAAGGCAGAATGAGCTTTAGAATTACCCAAGGAAATTCAGAGGAAGAAATTGAAGTTGTGATTTTGTTATTTCATTAAAAGATGTACGCTGTGAGATGATGATTCTCTGTTGGAAACTGGTAATGAATTACAGGGCAAATTATTACATTGTATCAATTTAAAACTCGAACCGCACCAAATTCAAAGGGAGTGAACTGCTACAATATAAGCAATTTGTTTTGATTTGTATGGATCGGAGAAGACTGTCAGGAAATTGTGAAACCTATTTCCATTGGGAATGATAAAAGTCTTATAAGAACTTATATAATCATAGAGAATCTTTAAGAAGTCAACCTTAGTTGAACTGCCTCAGTCTGCTGTGTGATCCATAATTCACATACAATCAGGTTCACCTACTTCTCAAAGCTCAGAGATTTATCCTACCTCATAACGATAAATTTCAAAAATGCTGGTCTGCCACCAGAAATAGATTCTTTCATGAAGGTGGAGCATGTTTCACATATGGATCAGAGACGTTCCCCTGGCATGGTTGGAGGTGCCGCATGTGATGTCATAAACTGGTACAAAGTTCCCTGAACTGGTACTGTGTATTGCAGGGAATGACAGAATTGCATGTTGACATGATTTGAATCCTGGCTTTGATAAGACTTACCATTATTTATGAGATTGCTAGATACATGTGTTAAACAATGATCATGAGATTTACTGTTGCTAGAACAAAATTTGAATGGACTGGTACATTTATTTTTTTCAATTTGATATGACTTTGAGGAGATGTAAAAATATAGACTCATTCTAAGTCATTGGCAAACAGAGCAGACCCTGATCAGACAGCTCATTTATGGATAGCTGACTGATCAGGGTGTGCTCTGTTTTGTTAATACAATATTGAAGCTCAGATTCTACACAGTCTCACGCATGGCATAGAAAATTTTTTTTTTAGATGTTATGTCAATTAATATTCATAAATTTGTACATAAATATTCTTGAGGTCAAGAGTTAAAATTAAAACAGTTTCATCTGTTATTGCAGCCTGTGACTTGGAGGACTAGCTTACATCTGATTTCCCACGAAATCTGTTCCTCTTAACTAGGCAGTGAATATACGATACATTTGTATTAATTGAAAAGTCCCATACTGTCATGTACCTTGCCAACCTAAGACCACCATTATGTGTTCATTAAGCAATCTTGTATCAATTACAGTATTGTTTACACTCATTAGTTGCCCGATTTTTCTCTTCACTTTTTGTGTTTAAGGGAACAGTTGATCGTTGTTTTATTCCCTTTAGAGGTAATAATAAGTCAAAAAGGAACTTTGAAAATATAATTAAAGCAGATCAGCCCCCCCGCCCCCCCTTACCCTCCTCTCTCTTCAATCTTGCTGTATGGTTAATTTGTATCCATCTTCTTTCTCAGATTGAAATTTAAATTGACATCCTAAATAATAAATGTACTCGTAAAAACTTATTAAAAAATAAATTGGCTTCATCAGATTGAAATTGGTTTCAAAATGCAACAATGTACTTAAATTTATTAATAATGATAATGGCTGTCTTGAAGAGTATTCTTCTAAGTTCTCATATTAAAAAATTAATGATAAATGAACTCACGTAAGTTTTATTTTAAATTAGTACCAAAAAAAATCTATATTTTGTTGACAAAGGGGGTAACTCTTGCAATTCATTATTGTAATGGTTATCTTGCAAAAAGTTCATATTATGCAATACATTAATAAAGAAATCTAAACTCTACATTTCTGAAATCTGAATAATTGCAATTATTTGCCATTTTCAATTAAGTAACACCTTAGTGTAACAGCATTCATAACACTTTAGTGTAACAGTGTTCATTCAAAACATCTATATATAGTTGCTGACCTTTATAAAGCAAGATTTTACTGAAAACCTTGCAAGATGAATATTTGATACGATGACGGAAAATGAATGTGCTGCACTTTCTATAAAGGGAGATGCTGATGCAAAAGAAACACATGTAGGTGGTATTGATTGGAAACTCCTCAACCTGTGACGCCTGATCAGATTCAGGGGAAATGAGACATCTTTGTCAAGAATGAACGTATTGGGTTTCAAAATCAATATGCTGATCATCTGATTGGTTCACAGATAGACTGTGTAGTGTTTGTTGATAATTTAAGGAGGAGAGAAAACTAGACTGGTTATTGAAATCGACAGACTGGTAGTTGATATTGCATTGTCAGCAGGGCCTCTTTCAAATGAAGTGATTTTATTGTTCGTAAAGTAACTCTTTTTTTTTTTTTTTTTTTGCAATTTCAAGACAAAGACACAATATGTCTTTGAGAATATTGTTTAGTGAAATTGATTGGATAATGAGAATTTGTCTTCAATTTATTCAAGAGTTGCTTTTGTAAATCAAGCAAATTATATTATGTTATGATATTTGATAACAATTTTCACGTTTCCTGACAAAAGAATGTTTAAGAAATCCTTAAGATTGGAAAATACCCCCTCTGATGTTTTTCAGTGTGACTGTGGCAAATTTGCATACAAATGCCGACATATCACGAGATATGCCATTACCCAGAATCCTTCTTTTATCACAAATGCTGAGCTATTATCTTTTCCAAAGGTTTTTGTCATGACCAGCATGTCAATATAAAAAAGTACAATTTGTCCTAAAAGCTGACATTGCTCCAGTTGACAGAATTTGTGTATTCACTTCACCAAAGTGAACAACTTTTTTTCCGAGAAATCGAGATGTTGACAGGTCAAGGCAAGTGGTCTGTCGAGTAATGACACTGATGGGGGACGATGAACATTGATTGTCCATGACATGTTTGACAAAATTCTATCAGAAATGTTCTAGCTGTAAAACAAGAAACGAGGGTTTGAAAGGAAGCTATAACATGTAGGAGAGTAGATATAGATGAAAGTGGCGTCAGATTTCTTGTCTTGAAGTGGAAACAAAGACCTGTGGAATAATACATAAGTGTATTACTTTGTGTGTGTTTTGTACATAACCTTTTTTGTGTGTATAGTAGAGAGAGAAGTGAAGGTCAAACCCAATGGTACAGTCATGTGATAATAGAAAGTTTAATGTTGGGTGTCTATACAGCTGTATTTAATTATACAACCATTGGTTTTACTCAATATTTACCCTCAAGGAACTCTATGAAACTGGACCAGTTTGGCTGATCAGGTTTGATGCTGGTTGCATAGACCTTTTCTTTCACAGCCATCATGTTGTAAATGGGTAAAACATTGGCTGAGTCAACAAAGGGAGAAGGCAATTTGGGATTTCATATATTAGATTCTCATGAGTTAGTTCCCTTTTGTGATCCCTAATTTGTATGATACACTTTGAATGTTTGATGATGGTTTCTTAAAATGTTTTGGTGATGGTAATGATGATGATTGTTTATTTATTTCCAGGTTGAGAATATCAACACCTGCCTGACGTTCCTTGTGAACCTGGGTGTCAATATTGATGGAATAACCGCCAAGGGTGAGTATGTGTTAATGGGTCTGAAAACATTCACAGCTGTGAGGCCTCTCATATCAAGGGGGAATAGTTTTACTGGTGACAGAACCTGTCAGCAGTTGATTATTTGTGATATGAAGGCTTACAGCAGAAAGTAAACATTAAAATAACCTATACATTACTTATAAGCTTATCCTTTTGCTTCATTGAGACTCATTTTGACGCATTGACAAACAGCGAGGACCCAGATCAGACAGCTCCTGAAACTAGTTCTCTTCTCTGTATGTTTATACATTATTAATGCTCAGATTTTGCACAGTCTACAACACTAATAAAATTCCATTGTTTTAAACACCATTTAATGTTCAGTCAATTAATGTTCATTGAGTCATAAATTTGTTCATGAATATTCATGAAGTAAATTTATGTAGGAGTTTCTTTGTACTGTCTGGGTCCATTTTTCCAAAGCACTACACCTATGTTGAAGTCTGTTTTATGCAATAACAGGGTGTGTATACATGTATTGTGTGTATGATGTATGATACAGTATGTATGGTAAACATGGCAATGTATATTGTAAGTATGTTGCAAGTGACATTTGACAGGGTATGTTGTAAGTATGTTGCACATGGCATTTGACAGGGTATGTTGTATGTTGTACAGACATCCGTGACGGGAACCTGAAGGCCATCCTAGGTCTGTTCTTCAGTCTGTCCAGGCACAAGCAGCAGCAGAAGTCCCAGCAGCAGCAGAAACAGGAGCGCCACCACCAGGGGGAGCTCACAGACAACCACACCAAGAACGGGAACCAGGCCAATGGGGAGGAAACCCAGTCAAGGTAACTTATAAAGCCTAGAAGTCAGTATAATGTGACTGAGTGTCTTTACAGTTTGGTACCAGGCATGGTCAGATCCCAGGGTATGTATTTTGTTATCACTACCGTATACACCGTAAAATTTTCAGCTCTCTTAATCAAAAGTTACGAAAACTCTCAAAATCCGAACAACTATAATACAAAGTTGAAGATTAAGAAAGAAAGCATATTGAGCAAATGAGGGTTCCTATGATGGGTACCAGAGTGAAGGAGCGGTATATACCAATGTTGTATCTTCTGTCTTTTGTGGGCAAAGTCCTCAACTGTCGGTGGGACGTTAATTAA
Source organism: Solen grandis (assembly GCA_021229015.1). Classification (NCBI taxonomy): domain Eukaryota; kingdom Metazoa; phylum Mollusca; class Bivalvia; order Adapedonta; family Solenidae; genus Solen; species Solen grandis. The sequence goes on along the minus strand of CM037779.1, from coordinate 44,536,214 downwards.
ACCAAAACAAACAAACAAAATCTTAAACAGATACAATCCGGGTCAATCATTATGGTGTTTTAGCAATATTTGCAAATGGGCTGGAACTCTAAAATATCTCCTCAGGCCTAAGGAGTAGGGAAGTATAACCGGCAGGATGGTCAGGTTTTATTCTGGTCACATGGGTTATTTGTTTACTCAGTAGTTTTCAGTTGGTAATGGATTAATTCTACCTCATGTAGATTGGTTTTTACGTATTGGCGAACAGAGCAGTCCCAGATCAAAAAGCTTCTGGAATATTGTAGCTCTGACGCTGCGCAGTCTGCATGGCAAAGAAAAATCCATTGTTTTACATTCCATATTTAGTTCAGGAAATTTTTATTCATCAAGCCATTAATTTGTATATGAATATTCATGAGGTAAAGAGTTAATTAACCCTTTCCCTCATAGAGGAAACCATGAAAAGACCTATGCGAACAGCATAAAACCAGATCAGCCTGTGAGTAACTCACAGGCTGATCAGGTTTTATGCTGTTCGCTGCTCCTCAGTGGTATGTAAATGAGGATTTTGTAATTAAATTTGGTAAGGTTTAACTGTGGTTTTCTGCAGACCAGGCTTTATGTGGTACCTATTGAGTGCGTCAAAATGAGTCTATATGAGGGAAAGGGTTAAAGGAGACTGTCAACTAAGCTTCCATATTGTTTGGATTTCTCATCAGGCCTTGTGAATTTTCACAACTACGTAGTGCCATTACACATGATCAATAGTCCTCTTATGGTTTTCTTTTTCTGAAATTTTAACGTTTTAAGTCCAGAGTAAATATTTGAATGTTAAACTGCAATATGCATTGTTTAGATGCTGCTGATTTGTTCAATGGCCTTTTAATAGACATTATATGGAATTGATTCTATTTCCAGAAAGAAAAAAATTAAATTTAGTCTTGGAGTCCAAATTTTATTGTAATATTTTTTAATTGTTTTATAAATTGTAACCTAGTAAAATGGTTTCAATTTTCTAGGTAAATGATTAATTGAGATTTTATCATACCGCATATTAATTTCGTGTTGTTTTTTTAATTTTCTTTCGTTAACGTCAGATAATTACTTCTTAATTGGATTGTGAAGCCTTGTGTATACGTTGTCATGGAAGTAGCCATAATTTCCTTTCGTAGAATTATGTGGCATTTTCAGAGACAAAGCCTGCAGTAATGAAGGATGCCCGTCTCTGCACAAAGCCATTTCATTAAAATTAAATATCCCACATGTTCTAAATTAAAAGCCCAGGAAAAGCTATTGATTCTGCCTCAAAACAAATTTCAAAGGTTATATTTCATGTACCTTGATAATTCAAGAAATCTCAATACTGGTAGTTACCTTAGGCCCTTGCTGTCTGCTTCTGTTGCCGTTTATAGACACATAATTATGAGGGTCCCATTTTTAATTTTATATATTTTTGTTGAGTATAAATTGATATCAGTAGGGCCTTTCTTGGATAAGTGGATGTTAATTATGTCTTTCATTCATTTGTTATTCCTCACAGTTGGGACTTAAAATGTGTACTTTCAAGTAACCTACCACCATAATTAATAATTACCAGCAGAAATTGATCCATGTAGATGTTTATAGCATCCTGGGTTGTTGTTGTTGTTATTTCTTTTGATGTGTTGGATTTAAGTACTTGAACTTCATTCATAGCAATTTCAAGCTAAATACAAATGGAGGTAAAACTTAACAAAACAGTGGCACAATTGTAGAATAATAAGCCTCCAGCATGCCAGCTGGAAGACTTCCTCACATGTTAAATCTGAGTGTCCCTGCTAGGGCTTTAATCCACAGCAGTGAGAGGCAAAGTACATGTTGTACACATGTAGTATTAAGACAGCAATTACAGCTACTTGCCCATGGGTTGTACTCTGTAACTTATCCCTCTCTCTGTACCTTTCTCTGTACCTCCATATTTTTCTTGTCATTTCAAACCGTGGCTCAATATTCATGGCAATATTTTTGAACACTAAATTCAGTATTATTATCACAATTTTCTCTTGACTTCTTCAGTCTTTTATTTCTCAATTTAGCCAGAAAATAAAAGGAAGAAAATGGGGATAGGCATATTCGAGACTACACAAATGTCATTAAGTTGTAGCTGTAAAATAAACTTGAATATGGGTATTTGTCTGCATGAAAAGTCTTGGTCACCTGGGAGTCTGCAATTCTATAACAAGCATCTTTTGATCAGGACTTTAGAGGGATTATAAAATATTGCTGAAAAAAAAAAATGCTATTTGTTCTAAAAGTGTTTTTTTTTTCTTTGAAAGGAGCATATTCTGTTTTCTTGTTTTTGAATTCTCTTTCTTCAGCTCCATCATTACATGACAAACAGCTAGTTAAACAAAAGATTTACAGTGTATAAAGACATTCCTCTTGAAATTAATTAATTTATTACCCTGCAATAAACCTTTCTACATGCTATTTCAGGCACACTTACCTCTGTTGACCCAGCTTACCCCCCATAAACATGCTAACACCTAGTTATCAATGACCCCCTAATTTGCATAAATTTCTACATCTGGTAGAGGATACCCAAGACTCCTTTCTCAACCTTGCCATGCTTCACTGATCACATACCCAGGTCCCCTTTCTCCCCAAAATCACATGGCTTCTAAAAATAGACTCAATCACTCCTTATCAGTGATCATGTGACACCTCTCAACACACACTTCAAACAAAGGCACACAGGCATGTCAACATAGGAAAAAATAAAAACAAAGTGAAAAGATTAAAGAGGCTACTCATCAAGGTGACAAGGGGACCCAATCTGATGAAGGAACAGTGAGTCTATTTACCTCATTGCATGTGATACCCTACTTGGTTTGTTCATTTACTTCAGGTTTCAAAAATGTGCTATTGTTAGTTGGGGGGTTATCTTAAACCGCATTAGTTAGTCAGAGGGTTTAAGGCTATGTTTTGTGGAAATAAATGTATGGGGAAGTCAGGGTTAACCACAGGAAGGTATGATGTCACCGTTATTTGGGACTGAATTTAAACGAAATATTTACAACTAGTTACACACCTTCAGGATATTGGGTCACCCAGACACTATTTCAATATGGAGAGCAGGTAAAATATTTCTGCATATATTTTTTTTTTCATGAAATTTTATTGATTTATTCTTTAGGTAATTATTTACTTGTTAATTGCTATGAATATCTTACAGATCAATTAATAAATGAGGATGACAATTTACCAATAGGTGACTTATATTATACAAATCTAAATGCATTTTGTGGTAACACCTACACAAGCTATGTTTTATGACATAAATGTTCTTTATTAGCCTTCATTAGAATATGAACCTTTTCTTGCTTAGTATAGAACATTTATTTATGATCATCATTATAATTAATATTTGATGAAAATTATCATGGTCTTCTCATGATAATGATGATAATGTTTCCATAAAAGGGTCAAGATTAAGGATGTTTCAATGAAAGATGAATGATATAATGAGGGACCATTTAACTCAACTTTTGACATGATGGGGGACCACCAAGTGGGGAGACCTAGTGGTTTATATTTCAATCACAGTGACCCACTATACTAACTGGACTAATCACCCGCCCTTATATCTTTTGATTCACATTGTAGATCCGATCACAAGAGATTTGATACCCATACAGATGTTCGGCTAATAATGCATGATCCCACCCTCTTTCTGTTTAATCTCCGGGATCTAGCAGCAATTGATATCGGAACTGATGTGTTTTATGTTTTAATTGTTTCATCGGTTGGGTAGACTCAATTAGTCTCTTCAGCAATATCAAGACCTAGATCTCGCTCTGGGACTGCTGTGATGGTATCATCTGCTGGTAGATTTATATTTGGGACAAGAGAAAAGTTTGAAGAATAATTACTGGCAGGAATAATTTGGAATAATTTGGGCCTAATTGATTTTTCATTTATCTGTAGTCTGTGTTATGTAGATCTGACAAATTGCAATATTCTCAGAGACTTTAATTTCCAATGACAAAAATCTTCCAATTACTTTCAGTTGATATTGAGCTAAGGAGATAAAGGTTTTTTGATTTGCAGATTCAACTTTGATGAGTCTAAATGTATATAACGTCGTGGACAACACATTTTATTCAGTGGGTACAAAGATTGTTGGACAGGTCATATTGGCCATAAGACTGTCCACCCTGTAACTTGGAGGTTGTGGGATAGATCCTCAGCTTGGTATATCTCCTTTGTGCTTGGCATTCAGTTCATAATGGTAGTTCAAGGCCCATTGACTTAGTGTGATATCATGAATTTTGTCATCAGTGTGATATTGCAGTGAGGTGGCACTACATACCTGTCACATTAGACAAAAGTCTCCTAATGACTGAAATATTGTTGGTGGGTTGTTAAAGCCAAATAAACAAACAAGATTTTCTGACATGATGGAGAGGATTGGTGGATATCTTTTGTTATTAAACAGCTAATTTGTTTTCAGTTGGCCCCAGACAAAAGGGACTGAACTTTTGACATTTAATCCCTTTTTTTCAGAAGGTCACCTCGGAAACAAACATAAAGTCAATAATGTCACCCTAATTTCTGTCGTAAATAACATATCTCAATACAAAATGGGGATTGGGAGCCGGACAGCGAGTGTTTTTAATCCCCATTTCCTCCATTGTCGCCAGAAATTCATACACATGTTCCAGTAAATTTTTCATAATTTTTTTTATTGAATATGACTATTCAAGCTTTTAAGCTGTTCTGTTGGTATTGAGGACCTGGATTAATAATTGGCTTCTGACGTTAGGGAAGTCATGATCAGCTGGTGTGGTGATTCATCTTGTCCTTTATCTTTGTGTACACTGATTGAATGTCACATTGATTGATTGATCATTTAATTTGCAGGGGTCTGTCAATTATTTCTAAAGGTCATCTTTATGTTTACATTTTGAAGGTACATTTGATTGTACACAAATGGTTTTTGATCCTGTTTCTAGTGCAGTAGGAAAATCGGCATTGTCGGTTGTTTCATCAAAGAGAGGAACAAGTGCACTTTCTGAGTACATTAATGCATCAAGGAGTGGGGGAGGGGAGTTGGGTTTGAAGTGAGTAAAAAAAGCATGTCACTCAATGCGTCTTGTTGTTCTACATTAAATTTTGCTCTTCCTCTCAAGGTCTTAACAAACACGTGTAATTTTTTTTCCAAATAAGTCCTTGAATTCATGTCTTGTGTAGAATTTGAGTAAGAAAAGCCTATTCACAACAGCATTCAGACTTTCCAAGGATAAAAGGTCCAAATTCTTCTTTTTCAGTCCCCAGATCCTTATGAGTTTGAACATTTTTTATCATATTTGACACTGACTCTTGGACAAGGTCATTACAGTGTCACACTGATAGAGGGGTAGTGGGTATAAAACCCTGTAGGGGACATATTGACAGGACCAGACACTGGTCATCAGCATGTAATAATGGGGGGAGGGGGGATTGTGTATTGGCCCCTGACTTCCTGGTCACATTGCCCCACACACACACACAAAAAAATACACCTTCCAGGTGTGTGATGGACCTTCATTATTGAATGTTGGTCAAGTGATTCAGAGTGATTATTCTGGTGTCAAGATTTAGCTGTATCAAAATTAGTGTACAGGATGTATGCAGTAATGCAGTAAGTCCTCTTAAACTTTATAATAATTACCACTTTTTTCTTCACTCTTCACGATTATGCTGGGGGCAGTTTCAGAAGTTAACTAGAAGTAAAATTAAATGACCATTGTAAAATCTTTAATTTGCAAGCTGATCAGGTCTCCATGGCAACAGACTTGACAGTGTAGACCCTAATCAGGATAAGAAAAATGTTACGGATTATTTGAAATTTTCATCATTTGGAGGTTTGATAGTGACAATCAGTGAAATAATTATTACATCTCTT
>CM037779.1:44480209-44530209 GCA_021229015.1 Solen grandis | reverse complement strand
CACAAACTGTATCCCCTAAGATCTGTCAGTGTACACTATGAATTCACTCTGTAATAGAAATAATCAATGTTGCCTCAGTTTAAATAAATTATATCTTGATTCACAAAATGATCATATATGTAAACGTGTAATACCACAATTATGATCCCATGCCCTGAACTCAGCCTCCATCTGGTAACCTCACTCCCCAAAACTGTATCATGACGTAGACGGGCAATTTGATAAAGGAAGCAGACGGAGAAATGGCGAGAGATCAAAAACAAAATGATATGCAAGTCAAACAAAAGGGATTGCATGAACCCTGTTTAATGTGCAATAATTTGTATGCAAGGTTGCTGTGAATCATGTGGATTGCACTTTCCCACAGATGTACATGTTGCAAGGGGCGCCTTTCAACGGAGGCTGAACATGTCTTATACAAACTGGTTGTCTCAGGAAAAGTTGCAATGCTTTGGCGTTTGGCTCATGGAGTTACTTGTCATTTGGCTTTTTCTAATACCTTTGATTCATTAATTAATGAATAATGACTGGGTTTTCATTGTAAAACTTGCACATATTGTGTACATTTTTTTTTTTTTTTTTTTTTTTAACAATGAAGTCCCCACTTCCCTGTATGTCAGGAATGCTGATATGCCTATGATAATGTCTTGTTCCTTTCTTTACCAAGTGAAGTCAGGCTGTCATGCATGTTGTTATGTCCTATCCTGTCCCCTTTCATACCGTCCTATTTTGATGTGTCCCACTTCAGAAAAAGTTCACAATCTTTACATATTGTTAATAATCCTTGTATATGTATTGGGGGTAATAATCACCTTCAATGATAGCCTTAGTTGATTCAGAAAAGTTGCATTTCCAAGATCCCATTGAGAGAGATTGTTTCCTGAATTATTATTATGCATGTCATAGGTCCTGACTTCAAAACCGTAATAAATGTTTGCCTTTTTTTTTTTTATTAAAAAAAGACAGTGGCTGATAAAAACCCTTATCAGTGAGAAATTTGTAGCCCAGTTGCTACAGCATTTAAACTGTAAGCTGGTAGTCCAGGGTTTGAGTCCCTGTCTGGTCGTACATTTTTTCACATGATTTCCATTACATATCCTATTTCCAAGTAATGAAACTAGATCTTAATATTCCAGTCTTATGTTTTATACTGATCTGAAACTAGAATGATGTGTCGGGTTTTATCTTTCTAGGATAGACAAATCAGGTTTAAATACATAGCTGAAGAAATGTTCATATCTCTAGAAATGTGGCAATTTCACTTGCTTTGCACTGATAATAGGCATATTGCATTTAAAAATTGATTTTTAATGGTGGCAAATTAGTGCAGCCTATTAGAGTGCCAGTTTACAATGCAACTTGTTGCATCAACTCGCTTTGAAGTTATCTGGAACTTGTTAATATTGTATCATATGTAAGCCCGTTATGTTTCAATTGACTGGGTTGCGTGCAGTGAAGCAATTGGCCTGGAAAAGATGTCAGGTCATAATTTATATGCTTTTGTCTGTCTGTTACATGTAGGGTATTGATGTGAGTACTGGGTAACAATGGAATCAGAAATCATGCATGTCACAGCCAAATTACATTAATGGATAACTAGTTTGTATAAACTGGCAGTTGGTGAATTACATTTAATGACCCCAGGTTTCGTGTGATGTTCTAAATTCTTAATTTTAATGGGTAGAAAGTTCAGAGAAGGACACATTGCTGACACTTTACCATCTGTCAGGCTTGTAATTATGTTTTTTCCTTATTCAGACCATTCTATTGTGCTTGTATTTTCAGTGACAATGTTTTTTGAAAGTGTTATACAATAAGCTGTAACAAGTTTTGTTATTTATATGTTTGCTTAATCTTGCTTTAATGATTTGAAATAAATTTTGATGTCATAAAATGTGTCATTTATGGAAGGACATCGACAAAATGTATGAATTTAGAGTTACGGGACAATTCACTTTGTTTGAAATCTTGAAACTTATATATATTTATTTATGTTTGATAGGTCTTAGTGAAGGATTGATAGACAGCCTGTTTTATTTGTGGGAGGTTGTGGGTTTAATTCAAGGCTAGGGCACACTGCTTTTATTTAAAATGGTGCTGTTTTAGCTTGGTGCCCAGCATAACAGAAAATATCCTTAACTAGTTGGGCCAGTGTTTGTATAATTTTTGTATCATTTGGAAGACCTCAAAATAAGTGAAGTATTGTCAGTTGGACATTAAAGTAAAGCACCTTTGGTAAGTGGTTACACACATGACTTTGGATTCGGAGGCTGTTGGTTTGAACTCTGTTGGCAGAAAGAATCCTTTTCAGTAGCAAAGTACTGGCCAAACATGGGAATTATCAAATAAAACTGATATAAGTCTAAGAATTTGTTCTCCATTCAATAAGTTAAAAAGTAAAACCAAACAACCAAACCAACAAGCAATACCAATGCCTATGGTTTATAATTTTGCAGTGTTCATTCCATTCACAATGCACCTTCCTTCCCGTCAGCCAATCCAAGCTTGACTTGAACAGTTTTCCAATTCAGTAATGGCACAGAGGTCAGCATCAGGTCACAAAAATTGACAAAAATGATGTTGCATGTTCAGTATTTTATTTCGACCCCTTTACACCAGTAGCAGTTGTGTTGACCTGCAGTATTTGCTGACAGTGTTAACTGCTTCGATTAAACTGACATGCGATTATATCTCCAAGTTATTGATTAAGTCATTATGGGTGCAGGCAGACCGACTGTACTGAGCTTATCTGCACCATGAAATTTCATGCACAAACTGAAACGGATGTGTCCTTAGTTCATGAGTTTCTCATGAGTGGGCCAGCCTCCCTGTGATTAAAGAGTGCATTGAACTGGTTGCGGAAAGATGTGAGGCTGGCTTTAGATATGAAAGTAAACATAAGTTTGTAATTCAGGTGTGTAGAAAGAGTGCGCCATGTGCTAGCACTATAACTTTCACCCTCTGTACCAGTGGGGTAGAACTTAAAATGGGAAAAGCAGGGAAAAAGCCACAAATCTTTTACTTCAGTTCTTACGAAATCATGACTCTGTTACCATTCAGTTGAGAGGATTTTTTCTTTACTTCGGATATATGTGGATGAAAGTGTTCTCTAAGGAATGAAAACTAAATTATTTTGTAAATTATTCGGTTGATGATGGGCTTATTGTGTGTTGTTAATTTTAATTGTACAAAAGGTGATAAATAATATCTATGTATGTGTGAAATAGTGTGATAAAATGGAGGAATATATTCGTAAAAACCTCGGGGTAGGTATTATATTTTTGTTTTTAATGTCTTTAGGATTTTATTGATGGACCAATGGGGTTTAAGCCTAATACCTAGTGATCATTATTTTTTTGGTAATTATAATATTTTTAACTTTGTATTTTAATTAATTCAAATTCAAATCCTCTAGTGATGAATTGGAAATATTTGTGATATGAAAGTATATTTCGGTGTTTGCTATACATAACATTACGCATATTATCCTAATTATCATATCATATTTTACAACAATTTTTTAATATCAGAAAAACATATACGTATATTTGACAAACCTTTCCCTATTTGTAGGGATATGAGTTTTGTTCATGAACATAAATGCAGACTGAAAATTGTATGTATATTGGATAGAGGAGTACTAGGTACATGTACTGGTTCTACTCATAATTAAAGGTATCTATATAGGTATCACTTTCATAGGATAATGTGTATCAAAGTCACACTGTTAAAAAAGAAGCTATGAGAGGAGAAAAACATTTGATGTGAAATAAAAAAAAGTAAAATCATGTTTCTCAGTTTATATACATGATAGATGTGTACAACTGGTTGATGGATGATGGTCACGTGGAACCTTTATCATCCTAGATCAATCAATCACTGTTGTTGGAGGGCCTTGGAGTAGTGGACTTATTTTGACGAGGAGAAAATTGTCTAGAGATGTGTCAGTGTGTTGGAGTAGTATGCATATTTTTTGCAATATCAGCTCCAAGTGGGTTTCCCCATTATTGATCTGTGTGTTCCCACACACCGCATGTTTCATACAACACATAGGGGTTATGTGGGAGGGGCCGGATGAGTTTTCAAACGGGCAGGAAAATCTGTCACCGTCTGGTATCTGCAGAGATGTTTTTAACGTTGTCTTAATTTGTTAATTGGGAGACAGCAGTGATTGGGTACCAGTACTCAGGAACTGAGTGTCCCCACAGACATGCTGGTTTCCTGCTTCTGTCTGAGTTTTGATCTATCGTTCCCGTGGGATTCAGATTTTGGGATGAATTGTATTAATAGTGTATTGCATTGCAATGTACGGTATTGTATTAAGATAGATATACTGAAAATGTTACATCATTGTAAGTTGTCCACACATTGTTAGAGTTAATGAAATATATGGTGCAGTAATCTCAACATTGATTCAAGTGACTCGCAGAAAACATGCAGTGTGTCAAATTCAATTTGTTTTGTGTCAAATGAAAGCAGTTCATGTGAAATATTTTTATGATTATTCACTATGTTTTCCGTTTCTTCCATATTTGCTTGTCTATAAAACATTAAAAGTGTTTACTACCGGCAGTTGTTTTAATACCCAAATCTTTCTACTTTCAGTTTATTTATACCTATCAATTGTTCTACTTTCTGTTTATCATTACCCCCACACCCACCAATCATTCTACTTTCAGTTTGTTACTTCTCCAATTGTTCTTCTATAGTTTATTATTACCCATAATCTTTCTACTTTCAGTTTGTTACTACCCCTCAATAATTATTGATCTACATGTAGTTTTTAACTACCCCGAGTCCTTCTACTTTCAGTTTGTCAATATCCAGTTTTGTGGTAGAAGCATGAGTGAACAAAGATATTATTCTGATGTAGTTTCGTCTATATGTTCTTACTATTGCTGACCCTGTTATGTGTAATAATTATGTCAAAGAAGTCAGTCAGTGTACATTGTAACATTTTTTCACTCATTGGTAGGCTAGAGGTAGCTTTATTGCTGTAATCAGTGACAATTTGCCATATTATGATTGTCTGACACCAGTGTATGTTAGCCAGATAATGTGCTTATCACACTAGCGTGATAACATGCAGCATGTTGGGGAGATAAGAGATACATATGGTAGACAAGTCCTGCCAGATACTGCCCCACTTCGTAAGTCCTCACATTCCTTTTATACCGTCCAATCACCTATAGAGCTAGGTCAGGAACCTAATGGTCCCTGGTTCAAGACAGGCTAGAATTTCACCTACTATACTTAGCTCTAAATAATTCTCAAATATTTGATGGCAAATTTCATCATTTTTGTTTCTCTAATAAAAATATACAAATTTGTTTTAGTGAATATTTTCCATTACAATGAATTTTTCTTATTATTTTTTAGTATTTCTTATTATTTTTCTTGTTGGTATTTTATTAAATAAACAACAATGATTGAATTCACCTTAAGTATTTAACTTTTAAGTATTACTTAGTGCTAAGTGCTGTAGTTGGAAATTGAACCAGGTTACAAACTCTCTCATATTTGATTGTAGCAAGACATTTGCTTACGCATATATTTTGCAATACTTAGTGTCTAGCAATGTTTGACCACAAACAGATGTTAGTTTTCTCCCAGTACTCAAGTTTCCTCCTATACCAAGCACCATATAAACAAATTTTGAGAGGCAATAATGCATGTACAAACAAAAGGTATAATAATTTTAAATAATTCTAAAGTTAACTCGGAGAAATTCATCAGAATACCCCCAGAGTGAGTCTAGTGCGGTTTATAGGAAGACCACAGATTGTAGGACATGTAGTTTTCCTCCACAGTCCAAAGATTGATGATCGTACCACAGGGCAGCCTGGGTCAGTCTTGAATATTGTGTCTGGAATTATCAAAATCAGGAGAGATGTCTAGATGGGGTGTGAAAGAACTTTAATAAGTAAACAGTAAGTGATGAAGATTGCTTGCCCTGTCTGAACCCTGGGGGTTCAACTTCCTACATACACAGGCTCTGTGGTGCCTTGCCCTGAACCAGGGACCCTGGTGGGAGAGTAGGGCAGTTGGTAATTGGCTCGTTACTGAAATATTCATGTAATGTGATGGGGAGGGTCTGCTTGTGTGGGATGGAGTGACAGTGATTTGTCTTGTTGAAGTGAAACATAAGATTGGAATCTTGGTACACAGTTAAGATTGGCTTAAGTTTGGAGTCTTAGATCTTTGTTAAGACTGGCTTACCCTGGTAATGGCTTAAGTTTGGAATCTTTTATCTTTGTAACAATTAGCTAAAGTTTAAAATCTTTTAGTTTGGTAAAGATTGGCTTTTAAAAGTTTTTTAAGTAATTTAACTTGGTAAAAAAAGGCTTCAGTTTGGAATTGTTAACACAGTTAAGATTGGCTTTGCTTTGAGTCTTGAAACTTAATTGCTTAAGTTTGAGATCTTTTAGTCACTAATGTATCTGTGACTTTAAATTTAAGGTTTTGAACAATAAAAGATATTGAAGTGTTTCTTTTTACTTTACCTTTGGATTTTGAGAGGTGTGTGTGTGTGTGTGTGTGTAATACTAAAGGTACTGTGACTCATTGTTATTGTCATGACATGAAGGGTACTGTGGTTCCAGTGGTAGAACTCAAAATCAAGCCTAATCGATACCTTATTTTATATCACATTTTTGTTTGTTGTTTCATTTCCAGTCATTTTGCAAAGTTTAAAAAAATTCTATTCAATAGATTTTTCGCTGTGCTTCAGCAAATAAACATGCTGCATTTTTCTTGTAAAGAATATTTCTACATATTCGCGTATGTGACTCTAGTATAAATCTGTTGCAATAGAATTTCTAAAACTTTTACACACTGACAGGGAATATAGTGTCAAATTGAAAATTAAATGAGTTGTTGCTAGCTCATAATATTGAGTTATCTGCCCTTGAAAATGACAGAAAAGAGCAAAAATCTCACTTTCAGGGGCATGGGGCATATAACTCAAAAAGTTGAATGGTGACCCCCATTTTTTTTCTCATAAATTTGTTTCTAGTGAAATTCTCTTTAATGGAAAGTTTAAGAAAATTCTCATGGGTAGTTTAAATTTTCCCTCTTTGTCTATATAGTAAACAAGAGGGCCAAGATGGCCCTGTGTCGCTCACCTGAGTAAGATGGCTGTGTTAGGCATAATGACAAAAAATCTAGCATCTAAAAGTGTTTTTCTAACATTTGACTAAGTGACCTACATATTGATCCTACCTGAATTTGCACTCAACTGGGAATTCATGCAGTCATCATTCATATTAAGTTTAATGAAGACTGGGACAAAAATGTAGGCCTCTAGAGTGTTCACAAGGTCTTTCTTAGATTTGACCTGGTGACCTAGTTTTTGACCTCATGTGACTCATTTTCAAACTCATCCAATATATCAATTAGACAAACATCCTGACCAAATCTATCGAAGATTGGGCTAAAACTGTGGCCTCTAGAGAGTACACAAGGTTTTTCTTAGATTTCCTGGTGACCTGTTTTTGACCCCATTACCCATTTGAACTCATCCAAGATATCATATAACAAATTTTTCTAAGATTTTCCCTGGTGACCTAGTTTTTGACCCCATGTGACCCAATTTCGAACTCATCTGAGATATCATGTAGACAAACACCTGACATTTTATGAAGATTGGGCAAACTGTGGCCTGTAGAGTGTTCAAGGTTTTTCTAAGATTTCTGGTGACCTAGTTTTTGACCCCACATGACCCAATTTGAACTCATCCGAGATATCATATAGACAAACACCCTGACCATTTTTCATGAAGATTGGGCTAAAACTGTGGCCTGTAGAGTGTTGGCAAGGTTTTTCTAAGATTTTCCCTGGTGACCTAGTTTTTGACCCCATGTGACCCAATTGAACTCATCAGATATCATTAGACAAACACCTGACCATTCATGAAGATTGGGCAAAACTGTGGCCTTAGAGTGTTACAAGGTTTTTCTAAGATTTGACCTGGTGACCTAGTTTTGACCCCACATGACCCAATATCGAACTCATCCAAGATATCATGTAGACAAACATCCTGACCAAGTTTCATGAAGATTGGGCCAAAACTGTGGCCTCTAGAGTGTTTACAAGGTTTTTCTAAGATTTGACCTGGTGACCTAGTTTTTGACCCCACATGACCCAATTTCGAACTCATCCAAGATATCATGTAGACAAACATCCTGACCAAGTTTCATGAAGATTGGGCCAAAATTGTGGCCTGTAGAGTGTTCACAAGGTTTTTCTAAGATTTGACCTCGTGACCTAGTTTTTGACTCCACATGACCCAATATCGAACTCATCCGAGATATCATGTAGACAAATATCCTGGCCAAATTTGATGAAGATTGGGCCAAAACTGTGGCCTCGAGAGTGTTTACAAGGTTTTTCTAAGATTTGACCTGGTGACCTAGTTTTTGACCCCACATGACCCAATTTCCAACTCATCCGAGATATCATGTAGACAAACATCCTGATTAAGTTTCATGAAGATTGGGCCAAATTTGTGGCCTCTAGAGTGTTCACAAGGTTTTTCAAGGATTTGACCTCGTGACCTAGTTTTTGACCCCACATGACCCAATTTCCAACTTTCATGAAGATTGGGCCAAATTTGTGGCCTCTAGAGTGTTCACAAGGTTTTTCTAAGATTTGACCTAGTGACCTAGTTTTTGACCCCACATGACCCAATTTCCAACTCATCCGAGATATCATGTAGACAAACATCCTGACCAAGTTTCATGAAGATTGGTCCAAATTTGTGGCCTCTAGAGTGTTCACAAGGTTTTTCTAAGATTTGACCTAGTGACCTAGTTTTTGACCCCACATGACCCAATTTCGAACTCATCCGAGATATCATGTAGACAAACATCCTGACCAAGTTTCATGAAGATTGGGCCAAAACTGTGGCCTCTAGAGTGTTCACAAGGTTTTTCTAAGATTTGACCTCGTGACCTAGTTTTTGACCCCACATGACCCAATTTCGAACTCATCCGAGATATCATGTAGACAAACATCCTGACCAAGTTTCATGAAGATTGGGCCAAATTTGTGGCCTCTAGAGTGTTCACAAGGTTTTTCTAAGATTTGACCTAGTGACCTAGTTTTTGACCCCACATGACCCAATTTCGAACTCATCCGAGATATCATGTAGACAAACATCCTGACCAAGTTTCATGAAGATTGGGCCAAAACTGTGGCCTCTAGAGTGTTCACAAGCAATTGTTGACGACGGACGACGGACGACGCACGACGCACGACGCACGACGGACAAAAGGCGATCAAACCCAAAAACTGTATTGGGCGCGTATGCCTATAGGAGAGGTAGAATGAGGAAGAAGACACATAAAGTGTTAAAAAAAGAAAGAGAAGAAAAGGAATTGTTGAAAGGAACAGACCTGGAGCTGAGAGAAAGAGAAAGGAAGACAATTTAGAGAGGAGAAAGAAAGAGGGAGTCTGGTTTCGTAATAATGTTAAAGTTTTTAAAGGCAGGCATGATGTCAGTAACTCCTCCCGGTGCAGCTCATAATTGTTAACGTTTGTACAAATGGCCTGCAGCAAGAAATTTTCTTGTATTGTTTTAAGGTCATAACAGTCTAAAATGCTTATAAGCATTATAGACTGGGCTCTGATTGGAAAATTTTCAAATAAAAACTTGTTAAATGTCTCCAGCATGGCATTCAAAAGGTTATAAAGTGCTTTGTTAATCTGTTGCATTAGCCCAATCATCACGTAATGAATTTTGATGAATCATTTTCCTCTTTTTATCTTGATCTCTTTCTTTACAATGTCACAAGTTTGCATCTTCATCACTAAACACCAAAGAGTTTTGTTTTTAGCTCACCTGAGCACAACATGCTCAAGGTGAGCTTTTGTGACCGCCCTTCGTCCGGTGTCCGTCGTGCGTCGTTCGTCGTCAACAATTTGGCTTGTTAACACTCTAGAGGCCATATTTTTTGGCCAATCTTCATGAAACTTGGTCAGAATGTTTGTCTCCATAAAATCTTGGACAAGTTCGAAATTGGGTCATGTGGGGTCAAAAAGTAGGTCACGAGGTCAAATCTTAGTAAAACCTTGTTAACACTCTAGAGGCCTCATTTTTGGCCCAATCTTCATGAAACTTGGTCAGAATGTTTCTCTTCATAAAATCTTGGACAAGTTCAAATTTGGGTCATGTGGGGTCAAAAAGTAGGTCATGAGGTCAAATCTTAGAAAACATTGTTAACACTCTATAGGCCACATTTTTGGCCCAATCTTTATGAAACTTGGTAAGAATGTTTGTTTCCATAAAATCTTGGACAGGTTCGAAATTGGGTCATGTGGGGTCAAAAAGTAGGTCAATATGAAAAATCCAACATATGTTGCTCATTTATAATCAGGTGAGCGATTCAGGGCCATCATGGCCCTCTTCTTTTAAGAATTTCAATTTTTGTGATAGAAAATTAAAATGACATTAACAATATTGCTGTAGTGTTTTCTCTTACCTAATAAACCCAAATTAAGGATTCATCTAATTCTATCCAGAAACAGATGAAGATGTACAGATCAAATGCAAGTTTCAGCTGTATTGGGTCAAGGTCACAGTATGAAGCAACATGTCATACTGATATAATGTGAAAATATTTTGTGTTCTGTTTATTAGTCCCCTACCAATGTTTACTCAAGAGGGAACTGTAAGTTTGCCCTCCTTTTTCCTTTCTGTCCACATCTCCATATTAAAATGTTGCTTTTGATAAAGTGCTTATCCATTTGTCAAAAGTAGTTTTCAATACCTTTCTACGGGCATATATTGCCCCGCCTCAGTGGAGCTCTTGTTTGAAATATTTATCATATAACTTTTCTGTCATATAATATTAAAAAACATATTTCATAAGTGTGGTACTCTTAGGGCAAAGTCAAAAAGTTGAAAGTCGTCCATATTAATGGTTTGCTGTGTGTAAAGGAAACTGTTAGATTGATTAAACAGATGGGGTAAAGTGTCTAGCTGCTCATCAATGGACGGTAAACTGTCTGATGATTGCTCATTCAACATCACAGATCGATCAAAATTTGTTTTAATAGTCATAAAACAGCTTAGCATCAATAACCACAACCAAATCAATACAGTCTCTCTCTCATTGCAAAGCTTTTGGAAAACTTTCATTTGTCTGAAGAGACGGTGTTGAGTGAAATATTACAAATAATTGGGTCAGTTTTTGGTAGACTTTCCAATTATTTTGAGAAATTGATTTGAAACTTGAGTTTGGGGATAAGAAATTCAAATATTGTGAAATTGGATCTAAATAAAGTGATCATAAAGAAGCCAAACTAATGGATACATCAGCCAATTATATAAAATAGATAGGGTAGGATACAGATGTAAGCCTTAGACAATGGAATCCAAAGTTTTGGGTTCAACACTATAAAAATGGCGAGGTCAAAATTCATGTAAAAGATTTCCAGGTTCTAGGTTCTTGCAAAGTTGTCAGAAGCCTTGTTTTTCCGATCCTGATATAAGAAATCAGTCCTAGTCTAAGATAATGGTTGGATTCAAACATTGGCTTTACATGGAACTTAATTGGATTTGATTAAAGATGTTTCTCACTCTGTTATATAACATTAATAACCCACTATTTGAAACTAACAAGATCTAGACCCAAGTTTCTTGTCTTCTTCTCTAAGAACCTAATAATCTTGTATAATAATTCATTTTCATAGCATATGAATCTGAGAATAAATATAGATAGTACCAACAAAATTGCTTTTAATGTAGATGCAACCAAATTTAATTTGTCAAATGAAAATTAATGATATTTCAGTATCAGAAATACAGTCAGAACTTTGCCTCACATAAACGCTGATGAAAACTTGCTGATTTCACACAGAAAGCATCAGAAAATAAGTGAGTAAATCTATGGTGTACCAGAATGGTATTTTTCCTATTTGTAACATCTGGATATAAAGAATGATAGACACATTAAAAAAACTTGGTATATACAGAACTACAGAGTGTAGAAAACAAATTTATGTTACATTTCTTCTGATAGCAGAGACAGCCAGATGGTCTGATTAGATAGTTCTGTTTTCATGCACTTCGCGCTATAAGGACCATCTGCAGAGAATTTGGGGGAGACATATGTGGTGAAGTAATGATCAGCCAGCATGGCCCCTGCACATCTGCTTTTGATGTGATATATTGTCATGTGACAGAGTAGACATAACAGTCCATACTAGTTACATGTGATTTATTCTTCAATAAAGGAGGTAAATAATAATTAGCTCTTCAGTAAATGAGGTGACAGTGAATCTTTCTAGATGGAGGCCTGCAATTATACATGACTTCAGCAATGAAAGAGTATGATGATGATTTTAACTCTTTAAAAATGGAGGTTAGAAATCACTCTGCCTTATGTCTTCCTGTTTAATATGTACATGTACATGTAGGTCCTGTTTCTTCATTATTTCAATTTAAGTTCAGTTTATTTTGGTGTGAAATGATGTATGACTCTTTTTCATGACAGCATCTTCTTTGATTTCTTAAAGGACCTTTTGTTTCTTATTATATTCTAGAGTAGAATTTTGATCAAAATTACTTATTTGAATGAAAAATATATTCCACTTTTACCATGGTAACAAATGGGAGGATGTATCTTTTCATCTTTATGTTTCATATTGCCTATTATGCAGTTAGGTTTCATGTTATTTCAGTGAGATAATCTAACTAATGCAGTTTTCATTGGGATTGCCAAATGCAGTTAGATTTCATGTAATTTCAGTGAGATGTTCAAACTAATGCAGTTTTCAGTGGGATTGCCAAATGCAGTTAGATTTCATGTAATTTCAGTGAGATGTTCAAACTAATGCAGTTTTCAGTGGGATTGCCAAATGCAGTTAGATTTCATGTAATTTCAGTGAGATGTTCAAAACTAATGCAGGTTTTCAGTGGGATTGCCAAATGCAGTTAGATTTCATGTAATTTCAGTGAGATGTTGCTAACTAATGCAGTTAGATTTCAGATGGAGATTCCTAAGCATGTAGTTAGATTTCTTGTAATTTCACTTGGATTGCCTATTGCAGTTAGATTTCAATGAGATTGCCTAATGCAGATAGATTTCATGTCATTTTTATTGCCTTCTGTGATGAGATTGTATGTAGTGGGAGTGAGATTACCAGTCAACAACAGAGAGGATGTCACTCCTGATCTCTCTTAATAAAATCAGGAATTGATATGTTTACAAGTCAAAATGTTTAAAAATAATAACACAATGCTCTTTGCCTGAAAGTTTGCAGTAAAGTATACAGTAAATAATTTACATATATCAGAAATTTCCAACATGCACTGTATTTGATAATTAAAGATACCATCTGTCCAGTATTAAATGTTGAACCTTTTAGATTTCACAACCATTGTCAGAAGGCAGAACTG
Organism: Solen grandis; assembly: GCA_021229015.1. Taxonomy (NCBI): domain Eukaryota; kingdom Metazoa; phylum Mollusca; class Bivalvia; order Adapedonta; family Solenidae; genus Solen; species Solen grandis. The sequence continues at coordinate 44,516,807 of CM037779.1, read as the reverse complement.
TACTGATCAGTGCATTGTGACTCCTTGCAGCTGGTGTATGTATTTTCACTATTACTTCTGGCGTTTCAGCAAGTTCTAGACTGTTTGTTTTGACAGAGCTGATAAATATCTTGGGTGTGGAGGAAGAAATGAGTAGAAAGGTTGGAGAGAGAAAGTGTAAGCTGGGCTGTCAGTTGGTTGTGGGGGTGGGGAGGGGTCAGTGAGCAATCAAAGCACTGATGGTGTTGTTTGTTGTCACAACAGGTTTGTTTCATAAAATGATTAGAATCAACTTGAAAAGAACCTAAAAAATCTCATAAAAGAATTCAAGGTAATAAATTTTACATGCCACTCGCTCCAAACAAGTGTGTAGGCAGGGCTGTAAAGGACTATTACTTTGTTCTGTTTTTTCTAAGCTTCATGGAAGTATGACACGGCCTTACTGATAACTCTAGTTTTGTTTACTGGTAGTTTTATTCATGTCATGTTGTTAAATGGTGATTCATTTCACTTTCTCTGAAATATAGACATGTATTATGCAACTCAATTCCAACTTTGATAACATCAAAACATCAGCATTGCTCTGAATATCAGTAAATAATTGAGACACACAGGAGAAACTGTTTCATCATCGAACTGGTGTAATTTGCTCCACCTGTAGACTTCAAATTAATAGAAAGTAAATTAAGCAGAATACAAAGGAAAAATAAATTACAAAGAAAGTGTACCCCAAAGAAATGGAAACTGCAAAGCAAAGCAAAGGAAACAAAATAAATGACCCCCAGGTGTAAAAATGATAAAGAACAAGTTTTTTTTCCTGGTTTCCCCATTGATCTCTTAAATCACACACATTTGTTGGCAGCGTAAAACGGGGCAGTGTTTACTTAAATCGAATCAATTGGTTTTTGTATCCTTTCTCCAGTTTCATTTAATTCCATTTTGTTGAAATGCATTTTGTGTGAACTTGACTCAAGATTACCCAGAGTTCATTTCTAAACAAATAAATTGCAGCAGAAGAAAATGGGCTAGCCAGGGAGAGTAGACATCTGTTGGTTGAGCTGGGAGCCAGTACAATGACGTGATGTAACAGAGGGGTGGCTGTGATTAATGATGCTGTTGTGAATCAGATTAATAGCTTTGGTTGAACTTTCCAGGGGGTGATAGTCAGCCATAAGGGCAGAATTGATACCTTGATGCTTTATAAAATATGTCAGAACTGATGCTTTTGTTTGTTGGGTTAAATGTTCCACTGACAGTTCACTTATGTAGGGACGATGTCTACTTGAGACAGATATAGTGCTGCCACAATGCATGTATGTAGACATGAGGCATGGTACCACACCCTGTCACGGGCCAATCAGTCCTGGAACTACCCTTATATGTTGAGTGCCAAGCAAGGAAGTTAATAAAACCAGTACAATTTTTTACGACTTCGGTATGTTGCGACCGTGGATCAATCCCACACCTCCCACTCCCGAGATGGACGTTCTAACAACTCGGTACTGATACTTTTAATTGAGAACATAATAAGGGAGCCACAGAGGAAGTGAAGAATTTACAATGTCCAAATTGTTTAGCGCTCTGGCTTTTCACCAATACAACCTAGATTTGATCCCTGGCCCTATGTTCTTAAAAATATAAATAGTATTTGAGTCTGATTTTCATGCTCAAACTCAGATTCAGAAAAGATTTGAGTATGACTCTCAAATTTGAGCCTGATATTGTACTGTCATATTTTATTGTTTCCTTTATGTGGACCATATGGAAGATTGGTTTTAACCAAATAAGTTATACACACTATAAATAAAGACTTTTCTAACTTACTAACTTACTTACAAGAACATGGGGGCCATTATTTTGATGCTGGAAAACTATATGCAAATGGGTATTTTGTTGAATACATGGGTTGTCTTTTTGTACTCTACTTTTCTCAGTTGTGCATTGTGGACCACCATCAGAGTAAACAAGATTTTCATAAAAGAAATCACATTCTGTTAAATCAAATACAAATTTTAAGTTAAAAACATTATTATCTAAATTCATATATTATCAGTATATTAAAATGTTTTATTTAATATTGTAATGTAATCAGGAATATGGCAGATTAAGCTGCAATACTCTTAACCCTTTCCCTCATATAGACTCATTTTGACACCCTCAATAGGTATCACATAAAGCCTGATCTGCAGAAAACCACAGTTAAACCTTACCAAATTTATTTACAAAATCCTCATTTCCAGGCCACTGAGGAGCAGCGAGCAGCATAAAACCTGATCAGCCTGCGAGTTACTCGCAGGCTGATCTGGTTTTATGCTGTTCGCATAGGTCTTTTCATGGTGTCCTCTATGAGGGAAAGGGATAAGACATCTTGGAAGAGTAATTTTTGTTTGATCATGAATCATTGAAATTTTACCTAATGTATAGATATACATGTATAGATATTGTATGTTTGATGCTAGATAAAGTTTGTTATGTTACCTTATAAACAAACACAATCTGAAATGGCCATGCAGTAGCCCGTCAGACGTGATGTTAGCACCCCCCTGTAACTTCCAACACAGACAAGTTTACAACGCCTGTAATACATTTTTTTTTTAGATCTATGTAGATTGCATCTTGAAAAGGTGCATGCAGACATATCAATGATCTGATGTGGAGGAGTTCCTTCTGATCTCCTCTTTCTTGTCGGCTTATCCCAGAGGGGTTTGTCACAATGTATGGTGAGATTAGCAGGATGTGGTTGGTTTCAGGATTCCACTATAACGATCACATTGTCGTCTGCTGCATATAAACAATTGCCGATGCTCGTTTTTATCTGGATCGTAGATAAACACAAGGACCAATAACAGCCACAGTTTGTAATTGCTTGTAATGTGGTTCCTTTCCCTGAAATTTGAGGTTCCAAAGTCATCATTTAGATTATTGTGTATCTTCCGGGTGATGTACAAACACAGCAAATGTATTGTTGATAATTTATTATGGGGCTAATTTCTTGGATATTGATGGAAAGCATGTTGATGTAGGTGTGGATGATTTGTACAGTATCATGCTACAGGCATTTGGCATGCTACCACACCCTGTACTTCATGCATGCAGTATTGTGCACCTAATTAAGAGCCATGTGTCCTTCATCAAAGCCTCCCTAGGCAGATATTTTTTATATACTTAACAAAAAAAGTACTCCAATTTCAAACTTGCAGGAAAAATCTATTTTCCAATATATATGCCCATTCAATAATGGAAATAAGTACTGACCCAATCTTTGTCTTCTTAAATGATTTTGATACATATTACAAACATGCAAAACCAATTTTCGTGGACAGCCCCTGAAAACTGAAAAATAGTTCTTTCTGACAAATCTTTTCTGAACTGAACACTTTAGTCAGATTACTTTGTAAGTTTTGTCTGGCCATTTTTCCGCTCCAGTTTTTGGATTTATCTATATTATCAAGTAGTTTCAAGTAGACACAGTCTCCAAATGACTGTAATACTGTTCTGTGTCAGTGAGATGTTAAAACCAATAAACAAACACAACAAACATTTCTTGATTGTCTTACAGTTCAATATAATGTCTTATAGATCAAGGTAATCTACATTGTACACAGTTGTTCTATTATCAATCATTAATAAATCAGCTGTTCTACTCCCTTTTTCTCCCCATCATGGTGATCTTGACTTCTTTGACCTGTAATCTGTATGAAACTGGGATTATCCCGCTAAACAGCATTTAATTGCACAGGGAGATAAGGCCTTTCCTCACCTGATTATTTGTCTGCATTCCTTTTGTTTGTAACCTTTATCTTAGATTACTTCATTGGTAGTTTTTGTGTCACTATGACAACGGAATGAGATGAGGCAGGTATTGAAGCTGATGTAGTGGATAGATAAGATAAAAGGGGGGATTGATAATGATTCTGTAAGATAAAGGGTCTAGGGAGATGGTTGGAGATAAGGGGCAACAGCTGGGTACCAGCCCCTCTCCTTACCCTCTCTCTCACAGTAATTCCCCACCCCTCTGTAGCCAGTCTTGAGACCCTCTCAACAGAGGTATAATATTGATATAAACCTGTCAACAGCAGTCAACACTTGGATTGTGCTGCCATTAATCATTTGGTCTTAATAGGGAAGACAAGGTGCTGGAATTCCAACTTAAATGGATTACTGTTGTTGAGAGGAGTTTGGAATATGCCAATATGAGGGGTCGGATTTACTGGTCTTTGGGGATATAGTTCAGTGCTCTAGGATTATACACTCTGTGGTTTCTGGATCTACAAATGACAAACTATGGTTCCAAAATGGAGGAGGTGCGGGTCAAAGTTCAGGTAGTTTTCTTATATAGTCACATAAAATATGTTGACATACTAAGCAATTTTCCCTCTATATAAAGAAAACTGTACCATTGCTCATGCCAACTTCTTTTTGACTATTGCTTTTGATGCCAGAGACTCCCTTATTGATTGAGCTGGGAACCACGGGTTGAAACTGTACCACGGTATTCCGTGGTTTTTAGGTAAAAACCGCGGTAAGTACCATGATATACCGCACAAAATATTCTGGGACTTGTGTTGAAGATTATTCATATATTAAGATTTTGCAAAGGAAAACAAGTCGTTGCCGTCAGCCATTTTTTAAGGTCATTATTAGTAATAAGTGAATATTTTCAAATAAAATCGATATTTTCTAAGATTTTAATGGAAATTGATACATTGATATCATATCTACGCATATTTTTTATGTTGTTAAGCCATAAAATTATCAGTAACAGCAAATTTATTGAAAATTTGTACTCGTTCATTTTCGTAATACAGAAGCCACTGAAGTAATGGTATTATTCGTCTTTGTACCGGTTAGTACCATAAGCTGCTTCGGACTGCGGTATACCGGTAAAACTATGAAACCTTTTCTATGTAGAGATTTCAGGAAAATGGCCCCAAGGAGTAACTTTCCGGCTGACCAAATTTTATACTAGTTGTTAAACGTTTCAGACTGGTTTTGGTCCACCGAAATAAAGAAGATAGAGCAATAGACCAGTGAAATTTCAATCATTTTATAATAAAGAAGGATATTTTTTTTTGTCCAGTAAAATAATTTGGTCAGGTGAAATTTTCAGGTTGATAGGACCAAATGTCCATCATATAAAAAAGTTTCTTAACCATTTACCTTGTATGTATGTATTTTGACACCATGACAAACAGAGCAGACCCTGATCAGACAGCTGACCTTCCTGGACTTGTCTGATCCGGGTCTCCTCTGTTTGTTCAAACAATATTCATTGCTACTCAAATTCTATACTGTCTACATGGCAAAAGAAAAATCCATTGTTTCATGAACCATCTAAAGTTCATTAGATTAATATTTATCAAGTCATAAAAAAATGTACATGAATATTCATGAGGTAAACGGTTATATGAAGACAGGTACTTCTTTAAAGCTGATTGGGTTGTTACAGTTATTATTGGCTGGAGAAATAGGCCTGATATATAGAGCTTACTGTTTTAGTTGCATACGTAAATGATTGTGGGTGGGGGCCCCTTTAAATGTCACCTGAAAATGATGTAAACATTAATTAATTGCAGATTAATGCAGCTTCATCAACAGAACTCATTACCAGGTTGTTATTTACCGCCAGTTTGTGTTATAATCATTAGCCAGTTGTTATTAAATGAAAGATTTACCGAATTACTTCATTCCCGCTGAGATAAACACAGAACATGCCGTCTGTCGATAGGATTTTTGCGAGAATTCCTGGCCCACATTTTGGAGAAGAAATTCTATTTTTTTTCTATGTGAGAATTTCATCACATAACTTTCTGTTTTTTGGACCTGAATATTGCTAATTTTAAATTAACCCAAGAAGTTTGAAGGGATTTACAACTTAGATAAAACTTTTTTTTTACATTCCATAGCTTATGCAGAATTCAGAGCTTGTTTTCCTTCTATATCAGGTGTCTTCCCCTATGATTTTTTTCTTAATTCATGCAGTTTTCCCTGACATTGCTTTACCCCAAGGTATTCTTTTCCAAAAACTTAAGAAAATGGTGGTTTTACTCACATAGACTTGATAGACTTCCAATTCTACGTAGTGAAGTTTCGAAACCTGACCTACATGTTCAAAATCCTATTAGATTAACAGACTGCTTTTCTCTATTGTTTTATATATAACACTGTATTTTCTGTATATTCTGTCATTTATTTTATGAATGCCTGTACCATGACAAGAACTTTCTCACAGTTCTGCAACATCACATCGTCCCATTATGTTATCATGTGTGCACTCTTTCATTTTGTTGAAGGCACTTGTTTTAACTGCACTAAGCCATGACATTTTCTGGTCAGTGTCTGTAGTTTTGGTATAATCTGTCACTGCAATGGCAGATTACAGGTGGAGGAAGACCTTGAGAGTATATAGGCACCCATGTAGAACCACCAACCAACTGATAGTGGGACCAGCCAGCTGGGACTCACACCCACAGTTGTGAGGGTCTTAATGATAGTTGGTTAGCATCTATGACCCACGGTGGCCCCCATAACACCCACCCCCCATGTTGAAATCCCTGGAGGAATCAGTCCTAGATACATTTCATTTTTAAGCCACGGACATCTTATTACATTCCCACTTCACAGTTTGACTGACTTGACTATTTGAGTTTACCGTCACTTCGACAGTATTTCAATCATATAGCGACGTCCAACTAATTACAAGTGGAAGAAGACCCCGAATGCACGGAGGCATTCGGGTAAAACCACCGACCTACTGCAAGCCAGCTGGAAGGCTTTCTCACATAAAAATCTGAATGACCCTGCCGGGATTCAAACCCACGTGGTGAGGAGCTGAGTGAGTGTTAAAGTCAGCGACTTAACCCTCTCGGCCACAGAGATCCCAACTTCACAGTTTATTTATATGAATCCTGCTCAGTGTGTCCCCTCCTTTCATGTCATGTCTTGCACTCAGGTTAAATGTAAACATTGTGGGATTCATGGGTATATGTCAGCTTTAGGATAGTTCTAGTTTGTTTTTCATCAGAAGATTAAAAGAAAAATATCCTTAATTAATAAGGTGGTTTAGTAATCAATTTATAAGAAATGAGATAGAACTAACTGTTCATGAAACAGATTAAAGAGAAGAAAGCGTAATTTAGATATTTACTTCTGTACTTTAATTATATTTAAGATGTAGAAAAAAGTACAAAAACAAGGTGCGTCTTATATCGGTGACCTTGACTCTTAATGGTTTAACCTGCCGGAACTGATGATGCTTGTAATTGGTTACATACCTGGCTGATTGAAGCATGTCTTCCTGAAAGCCTAGAAAGCGCTTTGGTTTGGAGAATGCCTCTCATACCTACCTTTCTACTAAGGATTGTGTACAGGGCTCAAGGATCTGTGAAATCTCCTTGTTTCAGCCTAGGTTGTCAGGGTCATTCAGGAACATGTTTGTATTAACTGGCTTAATCTGTTTCCCTTTGTTGGGTGCACCCCACTCAGAAAAGCCAGCTTTAGCTGAAATGTAAAAAAAAGTGTTTTATAATGGCTACAGTATTCGGATCCTGATTGTATACTAATGTTTTAACCTTTCCCCAAATGTTTCTTTTCCTTTTCTTTTGGATCCTATTGGAGCACTTCATAAAACATAGGCAATATCTATGAGCAGGCAAGGGAATGATTCTTTGACATAATAAGATTTAAATCAAAATAATGCCTATTGTGAGGTTTTTGAAGTTGTTACTTTAAATGAAATGATCCTTGTGCGGCCATGATGAATATTGCAGATCCAGTCATTGAAACTAATGTACAAGTAATGGTTAAGAATTGGAGTGAGCGTCTCAGATCACACAACACTTTCAGGCCCGCATATCATGAACCATCTTAAAATTGAGTTATAAATTCCCTCAACTCAGAATTTTAAGTGTCTTGCTCTCCTTTATTTATTGACCTAGGGTTCAAATAAAATGAGCATGTTATTATTACATGTGTTGTTGTTGTTTTTTTTACACAAAAATGTCTTCAATTCTAAAAAATTTCATTGTAATTTTGTTTAAGAAATTTATGAGGTTTGATTAACAAAATTTAACAGAAACAAAAAAAACAAAAAAGACCCTGTGTTATGCAATGGTTTTTACATGAAGACTTTTCCTAACACAAAATATGTTCAGCTTCTGTCATACTAGAATTTTAATGAAATTAAATACCATATTTTATTCAAAGGTGCTGTCAAAAGATCTATACTCTTGTTCTCTATTGGTCTGTAAATGTCGAGGAATATCTGATGTTATAGAAGAACTGTGAAACACAGGCCAGTTACCAGTCCACTCTTCATCACTGCTCACTATTTATTTTGTATTAACAAGTGTGTCCTGACAAGAGGAGAAAAACAAACTCTTGAAAACAACCGTTATATTGATAAACATGTCCGCCTATCATTAGGCCAGAAACTGTGAAAATGGCCGCCCAAGGATCAGAGGGGTGAAGGTACTTGTAAATCATGTAACCCTGCACTACTACATGTAGTAATGGCTGGTGCCTGTCTCGGGACAGGTGAGCCGGGGTACCATTCCAGGTGTGTCTCTTCATCCCTGCCCCTCGGCATGGCGGCCATGTCAGCAGCAGCAAACGTGACGACACTGCTTATATCCAGTCATAGTCAGCGCACTAAGGTTCCATAATGGTTGGATAAGGGGTTGGAGATAGGTCACTGATGCCAGCAGTGAGGTCGGAGAGGCTGTTGTGGAACTCTTCATTGCTAGAAGAGAATCTGAACAGCCTTGTTAATGTATTGTTCTGCCATTTAACAGATAAGCCATGCAGGCTAATTAGAGTTCATGAGAGGGAAGGCAGTAAAGTCCATATGAGCTGTTTCTTTGTTTCTGCCATTGATCTGGCAAACAGTGGATGTGGTGTTTAGGTGTAACCTCCGCCTTACTCACCTGTGTTTATCCTCTTCTGACCTTGTTTGGGAAAGGTGGCACATGGCAAGGTCTGGCCGTTTCTGGTAAAGTAATCGGGATAAGTCAAGTAATCAAACCTCTGCTTGATTTGGAAAAATTGGGGGCTACACTAAAATAGAGCATTTAGCAGTTTGAGTATATTTATCTTTTTCATTGATAGTTCAAGGTTGTTTTTGAGTGAAGCTCTGTTTTCATTTGAAGGTTATGTCATTATTACAAGGTTGATTGTTCTACCAGGTTCCTTTGCGCAGGCAAATGTTTTCCGTCCATTTATAATTATCTGGATGAAATACTGTTACGGTATTTGATAACTCCATAGTAATTTTGATAGTCTATGATATTATATGCATGTGTGGACACTCTACATAGAGTAATTAAGCACCCAGGGAGAGTTCTGTCCTGTAATGTATCTTTATAATTATACTATCATTACAAACACCACATCTTAACAGGGGCCCATGCAATATTCAGTCACTTAAATGTAATGCCTCATATATCTTTGTAAAATCATAAGTGCTACGTGTACAAAGATGTTATTTTCCTTTGATATATTACAATCATCAAATGTCATATAATGTTTATATCACAATTAGTATGTCTATATAAATGACTCTCTAAATTTAAATAGGTTTTAATTCAGTGTTTTTTTTCACTTTTGGGGGAATGGGGTCCGGGCCCATTTGCGGGGGAAAAAAAGTGCGCGAACTAGCTAAAAGGGGAATTTTTTTACTCTATACATCATTAAGGCAGTATATTTTAAATTATTTTTTCATCTCTATTTAAATGATAAAACTGACTCTAAGTTAACACCAACACTGGTATGCTTTAACTGTTTTAATAAAATTCAACATTTTCATTGTGATGCCCATCTGTTCAACACAGAATCATTAAAGATAGTTTGCATCATTAAAAACTGTTAAAAAATAAACTACAATATAATACTGAAGTGGGTGGGGGTAATGCATTAATTCATTAAGACAGGCTTGTTTTTAGATCTATCTATAAACTTTTATACATTAAATTATGCACTTCATATATTATCATTTGTTGAATTGTGGCTTTGGGTGACTTATATTGATGTAGGAAAACAAAACTTGCAAAAAAAAAAAAAGATGTATAAAAGTGTATAGATATATCTTAAATAACGTTCTGTCTTCATTAATTAATGCATTACCCCACCCACTTCACTATTATATTGTAATAAATTTTTTAAAGACAGTCTTTAAAATGTGTTTTCTTTCATAAATAACATGTTTGATAACATTATTGAAGCTTTTTAAAACATTTTAACAAGTTTTATCAGTGCATGCTTTTTTCCATTCTTTCCTACGAACAAACCGGAAGTAAACAATAGATTCAACCATAACTGTAAAAATGCATGCTTTTCACATGCTAATCAAGAAAACACATAAAAACAAGTTACATAATTATAAAAAATGACATTTCTCCAACACCTGGCCCATACCTTTACCAGTTAAATTTATGTTTTGCCATTTTTAGACAATCTGCCCTGTTTACTAGGTATTGTCTGCATATAACAATCTGTCGTATAATGCAGACGATACCTAGTAAACAGGGCAGACGAAATATATTCAGCTGATATTTTATTGTGCAACATTTGTTGATTTAATGAGAGAAACTCATCATTTTGCACCCCAAAATGAACCCTAAGTGGGGGAATTTCAGCATAATAGGGGGAAAATATATATACTTCTGGCAGGGGGGAATACCGCCGAATTTCGCCGAATATTTAAGCCAAAAAAAACACTGTAATTAATTAAGCAATGAAAATGGCATTTTTTTTTTGCCTGCAACTGTTAGATGATAATGATGATGATAATGATGATGATAATGATGATGATGATGATGATGGGTTCAAAATTTTTACTTATTTCTTTGAACACTGATTGCTAAGCATCTTACAACCTCTACTTATGCCTATCAGTAGTCCAGGGTTGGACTAGTACTTTGCACCTTGGAATATCTTAGAATGATATCTCCCCATTGTTGATCTAACTACCACTCTTCAGGTCTATCATTTAATGATACGCTGTTTTTCAGTGATAAGGCTGATGCTAATACTACTACAGATGATAATATACATCGTCATTTCATATTTGTCTTCCCTAGCAATGTATGATGGGGAAATATTGATGGTGCCATCATAGCGTGAAATTGACCGGAACCAGGAACATTGGCAGCGCACCTGTCTTCCACGGTCACCCACAGGTGAAATGTTCCATACACGATTTCCTCTGACCAGCCTCTCCCACTTGCCATATGTTCATAATCATCAACAACTTATATTGCAAACTTATTACCTTCATACGCTTCCTTCCTCGTTTGTATAATCTGTTTTGTGTTTAATTGGCCAATCAATGGTGTAAAATGTCTATTTCTGTCTTATTTTTTCCCCCTGATATTTTTGCTAAAATCACTGCATATATCAAAGACGGAAACTGCCGGAAGTGTTCTTTTCAGTCCTTTGTTTTGTCCATTTCGATGGGATAATTGATCCAGCTTCAGTTAAGGGATGGTGCAGGCATAGAAACAATGCTCCGTCCAGATTCTGCATTCAAAATGAAGTATGATTCAGACCAAAGTCAAAAGATAATCTCCTTAAAATTTGTGTTTGATGATGAATGACTCTGGCTGAACCATGGGAGGACTTAACTCCATCTGTAGACGTGCAACTTCAGTTTGCTTTCTTTCCAATTGCTAATTTATAGCATCATAATATTTCAAATTGACATGTCTTAATTCATCACAGAAGCTTATTATTAGCAAGAAATAGCTGAGAATTTAAATATATTGAAGTACATGTCTAGATACTGCAGGAAGATGCCAGGATAATCATTCATGTCTGAATAATGCCAGGCCTTGGAATAAATGAAACTTATTGCTTCATGCAAAGGATGATAAAATAATCTACAGACTCCGTATGATCTCATTTCCTCACTTTTGGACAGTTTATTTTGATTTCTCAATTTAAGTAATTGTTGAGAAAATTTCTCAGCGACAGTAGAATCAGCTAAATTAGAAATTTTAGGCATAAATTTTAATGGTCTTCTGTTCCATTATAGACCCTTTGTCTCCATGGTGATGTAAAAATCAGAGGAAGGAATTTCAAGGTTCTTTTTAATTGCAGAAGCTTTATCATTTCCTCATGATATAGAGGGTCGTTTTGAAAGGTTCCATAAAAGATATTTATCTTATCCAATATTAGTTTTGCAATTAGCTATCCAGAGGAGAGGAAGGCATTGTTTTCAGTGTTTTCTGTTAGCGCCAGCAGAAATAGCCACCAATTCTGCTGGCTGTTTTCTAAATTGATTGATTTCTTAAGTAATTGCATTTTCAGGGCTAACCTCCTATTCTGAATAAACTGCCATCTTTGATTATTCCTATGAATAAAATTGTTTCTCAAAGCGGCTGGAATGAAATTGAGTTATAATGTATAGTGAAATAAATATGTAGAACATTCATAGTTGCTCTTGAAATAAGATTTGTTGTTGATTGTGTAAGAGTCAAGTTCTTTCAACGTAATAATTATTGGTTGTATAAAATCTTGTATCTTAGAATGTCACGAATACCTGTTCCATCAATGATGACTGAAATACTCATCCTTCAAATTGAGTGCTGACTGGCATAACTTTTCTAAGTGTGTATAAAAGTTGAAGAAGATGGATTTTTTTTATTTGCGGTTAGCACTGAAAATCTAGTCCTTGATCTACCAGTACCACTTGACTGTTGATGGCAGGGTCCAAGGCCTTGACAACATCTGCCCCACGGTGGTATTGTGTTTTAATTAGCAGTACTCTCTATGACTTCATCTCCACCTTCTGTGTAATATGTTTCTCTCTTTGCTGTTGAACAGGAATATTACAGTTGTTTAGCAAGTCGCAAAAACGTGCACTCCGGGTTAAATGAACTTATTACTGAGAAATTCTACACATTTTTCTTCCAGTGCAACCTCGCATATGATAAAGTGCCAAACCATAATTGAATTATTACACCATTTCCAACTTTCTATGTGCCTGGTTGTATTATTTTGTAGCACAGTCAAAAACTGTACAGCTTTCTTGTCAAATAATGTAAAAAACGTGAGAACGTTTTAAGGTGCCATGTTTTTCGGTGTCACTCTCTTCAAAAGGAGGTGAGAGTGTCAGACTGTGGTGAAGTACAAGTTGTTGCTACAAATGTGATCCAGGCTGATAAATTTGCTTGTCAGACTTCGTGCGTCACCTTTGATAACGTCTCTCCTCCTATCACAGCAAATGTATTGTTGATAAAAGTGGCTCATTATCAAAGCTTTTAAACAAAATACTTGTATTATAATACAACACATGCATAGCCATATCTTTACAAATAATTAAACCACCTGAAAATGGTTATCTACCCATTTTTTTTTTCAAGAATTTAATAGAAAAGGAAATGACTTTGCTGAAAAATGAATACATTAAAAAAAAAAAAAAACATTTTGAGGGTTTTGAATATAGGTTCATGATTATATCCAATAATCATATTTTTTTAATACACAGAGATGAAATATAAGTGCTATATTTCACGATAAGATTTATGAGAATTACCGATAAGAATGGTTAGAGATGTGAACGCGTCATGCTGTCCTGTGGTCGGGTAGTGGTAGTGCCTGTGGTTGGAATGATTAAGTCTGTATATGACTGTTTTAGAAATAATGGTTTGTTCCCATGTTCCTATGTAATAATGTCATACCATCAGGCTACTCTGACTTTAACTGAGTTTAATCAAGTTTATCATCAGGGTTAACCGTAACATCTTGTAGAAGGATGATGATTTGTTCATATGGAACTGGCTGTTTCTCCCCATCTGATCTGGGTCAACTCTGGTTATATAATGGCAGGTCTACTCCTGGATAGATACTGGATACATGGAATATTTATTTATCATCTTCATCCTCACCATCACCACCACAACTTTCATCATCATCATTATCAACATCATCATCATAACTACATTTATCATTCTCTTCCTTCTTTTTCCTCCTCCTCATCATCATAATCATTGTCTTCATCATAATCATCATCATCATCATCATCATCATCATTGTCTTCATTATCATCATCATCATCATCATCATCATCTTCATCATCATCATAATCATCATCATCATCATCATCATCAACATCATCATCTGTTTATAGAGATAAATTTCTATTCTTCGCAGGTGAATTGAAAGGTGCATTACAGTATATAACAGAAAACACACTGGCATCGTAATTGTTTTCAAAATCTTTACAAGAGAATTTCCAGATCATACAAAAAACCTAATCTTGAAACTGTATGCTACAGGTTGAAAATAAATTGTGCATTTCATGCAGATTTTGTGCTGCACATGCAGCAGTGTGCACGAGTTTTGCATGGCTTATATCAGTAGAGATAGCGGGACGTAAAGTGTGGGTAGCAGCGGGGGCAATCTGAGATCTATCCGTCTTGTGTAATTAGGCCAGATTATACTCGGCTCTCAGATATGAATGAAAAATAATAGGAGGAGGGGAAAATAAACAAGTGTGTGTGAAGCTGTATGATCTAATGTGGACAGAGATAAGATAATCTTCCAGGGGAGAGTGGATGTAGGTGGGGAAACAATAACTGTAAATGTAGTCCCCAGCCTGATGGGGGCTTATCAGCAATTATCATGGACGGCTTGGTGGGTGATAATGCAGTCAGTAGATAAGCTTGTACATTGAGTTGGAGTGGAGATACTTGATTTTGTTGAAACTTGATTGATTGATGGGAAAAGCTAAATGTTCACATGATGTTATTGAATTGTTTGTTGCAGCTGATGAATTAGTTAAAATACATGAAATATACTTACCATTGCATCCAAATTAAGCCACTGTTCATCCAGTATAATTATGTTAATAAGGGTGCAATTCATCCTATTATGACAAAAATGCCATTGTAAAATGTTCATAATATAATGGACATGATTTCATAAATTTGTTCATGGTGGTCATATCGTGACAATGCAGTCCAATATAATGGGGTATCTAGAAAATCAGATTTCAGTACATTGTAATGAAGCTCTCTGGCTGATAGGTTTTATGAAATTTAACACGATTGATGGGATATTCTTTTTCAATCCCTTATCAGCAACTACATCAGTGTCAATTTTTATTTCAGAATTTAAGTCACTTTCTTTTGAATTAGCTGTAGAAATATTGAATTTGGAAGGAATATTTAATGTAATTGTTATGCTCAACTAGTTTAAATAGTGAAGCCCAGAGCTACCATCAGACGCTGTAACCTTCCCCTGCACTGCAACAAAGCACTGAAAGCCCTGAACAATCACTTTATACTGGAACCCTGTCTGACTTTAATTAGAGCAAATCTTCCAAGGCACCCTCTGTACCAAGTTACCCATGTTTACTTTTGGCATGTCTTGCTAGATGCTAGCAATTTACAATGCTCTTCATATGCTAGGAATGTAAATTTCTTCAAAACTTTGGATGTTGCACTAGGGGTGTGCCAGTCAAAGTGACTAGACATTGCCTAGATAAAAAGTAGCCAGATAGATAATAGACAGATGAGTAGAGGTGATCATTTTTTTAAAAATATAAATCTAGTGGAGATTAAAGGTTAAGATTTTAATATCCTACATTCTGATGAAACCTATCCATATGTCTCAGACAGCAAATAGTTATATTTAATTAGTTATACAGTTTCTAGACATTGTACATTTTATTCCTGTCAGAGGAGAATCATGTCCCCCTAGCTGGTGACATGATGGAAGGGTTGTGCAGGTTATGTGGGTAGCTATGTAATGTAATATTGAGGAAATGCAGTTAATGTCAGAAGTTGCAGTTAAGAACTACAGACAGTCCAGTGAAATGGTCAGTGAGCTACCAAATCAGTAACCCCTGCTGGTCAAATGTAAAACAACATGCCAGATGAATTGGGTACTGTTATTCTGATTCAGGCTTGTTCCATAGACCATCACTGCATCTCCGATGTACAAGCACTGTGAAGCAAATCACATGACTGTTTTCTTTTGCTGTAGTGACCTTATCAAAGTTATCAGTCAATTATGGGAGACAAATAGAGTCCAGCAGAGCCCAGTGTTGTGATAACCCCATGTTTACTGAGCTACAGCAAGTCAAGTGATGTACTGGCATTCTCAGGTGCACAAGAACTCTGGTTTTGTTTGTGTCCATCTGGGAGAGATGTTGGATGTTTTAGAAAGGTTGTATTTAGATTGCAGTAATAGAAAAATATCTTCACTAATGGTGAATATTAATTTTCTGTACTTAAAAGAGAAATATATTAATATATAAAGAAAAAGTAAATTGACAGTAAATTGAATTTATTTTCCAAAGCAATGAATGAAAATATTTCTTTTCGAAGTATTATGAACATTTCAAAGTCTCATTGCCTACAGCACTTGTAGTTTCCAGTTCAGACATGTATGAACCTGAAATAGCCGGAAAGTCACTTTTATTTTGGATTTTTTTTTTTTAACAGCTCCATTTTCATTCTCAGTCCAGTTCTCCATATTATAAAGCTATAACTGGGGTCCAAGTCTAGGTACCATCTTCTCCTGGACCACAACTATATTGCCATTCATTTTAGATCAGCTGAACAAATAACAAAAATTAAAGAATCTGGACCACCTCATATTTTAACGAGAGTCATGCATGTAAAAGATGTGCACTTTTCTCAAAACTGTTTTAATGAAAAAATTAAGTCACATAAATTATTTTGTTCTGTCCTATTGCCTCTGGCCCTATACTGTATGAATCACCGTCTGGTTTATAAGTTCCTTCATGTTAAGACAGTGATACCCCCAGCTCTTTTTCAAATATACATCTTGGTTCTTTTATGTGTCCAATGTATAGCACTGATACATGGTAGACAAGTTCCTGGGTAGAACCAGTACTGAATTCCCATTGAAACCTCATTTTGCCGACTGCCAGGCAAGGGACCAGTCATCTGGTACCGATTTTATGTCTTCGGTTTAACATGGTCACCAGAGGAAAGTCCCCCAGCATCTGGTCCCCAGGCTTCCTGATCGCAAAGCTGGCACTCTACCACTTATGCACCAGTTTTATCAGAAAACATTATAAACAGTGAAAAACCTTTGATTTACTTACAGGCTGATCTGGGTTTATACAGTTTATAATCAGGTTTCTAAGCAAGTTATTGCAGTAAATATGGAATTTTCATCAGAAGTCTTGATACCCATGTACATCTCCATTGTGTTTTAAAGCTTTATAATGTTTCTTTTTCTTGCAAGTTACCTTTTCTTTAAGGAAAATGTTATGGCTCACAGATTTATTGATTTGATTACATCACAACTGTTCAAAACCAGCTGATAACAACTAGGCCATGGTGATGGGGATGGGAAGATTTCATTTGATCTTTGCAGAACAGATCCGGATTAGTGTGTTGAGAACCCATCCAACAAAGGGTAGCAAACATAGCCATAAAGTGATTTATTTGAACATCTTCTGCTGCATATTGTCAGCTGCTCTTTGAAGTTGGGTATGATATGGTAAACAGAATCCGTTGCCTCCAAGTTCTCCGGTATTCTAGAACAAATCCAGTCTTTGGTAGGGCTGGAAAAACCTTGATGCCTCCTGACACAAGGGCAAAGTAACAAGGGAATCATGAGTAGTAATGGCTGCCATATGATCCACTAATGCATTCTGGGAGTTGATGATGGCAGAGTTTTTTCTCTGGTTCATGTATGTGACAAAGTATCAGGTATATTAATTGGGTAAAGGGGAAGTTCCGTACATGTAAAATTTCATGACTCTTCAGTTCTATGTCACAAAATGCCAGAAAGCAATTTTTTAAAGCTCAGTTTTTCCGATGTTTAATTACAATCACAGGTGCCCTTCAAACTCCTTGGCTCCTGCAAAAAAACTTCTGGAATGGTTTAAAGTGTGTTTTCTTTACTTTTTCTAAACAATTATAAGACTTGCTGCCTTCATTTTTGAAGCACACCTTTCGTCACTTGTCAGGTTGAGAAGATCTCTCTAACTTGAGGAGGAGAGTTTGGTCCAGGTGTTGTATATACTGCTGGGATTTGTATGTATATTTTGACTCAAAGAGAAAAAATGTTTGTACATGATTTTGTTTACACTTCATCAGAAGGCTTGAGGGATGAAATCAGCAGGTAATTAAAGTTACATTTCATGATAATTTGTTCTGCAGGTGATATATCTGGAGCATGGGAGATCATATATACAAATATTGACTCCAAGCTTCAGAGAGAGGTTAAAGTTCTTACTGCAGACGTAATAGAATCCTTTGGAACTTCAGTCAAATGTTTTAGCTATGCACTTTCAATTCAGGGAAAGTAAACCTTGAGGAAGTAATTTGTTGATAATTTCTTTGGTATGACTGTCTAAATAAACATTTTGTAATCAAGCTAAAGGTTGTTTCAAGTTTGAATTATGAAAAAATGAAACAGCTGCAATAAATATGAGAGTCAGTGTAGCAATGGTTTTGAAACTTACAGACAGGAAGTGATATTGATTGTATTGAAACTGAGTTGAAATGAAATCCTACCCCAGGGGATCACTGAGTTTAAGATTATGTTTATCTGTTGCAGAATGTCTATAGTATTTTGTGTAAAATATAAAATGAACAATTTTTTTGTGTTGTTGTTTTGTTGACAGACAGGACCCAACTAAGTCAGAGGAGGAGGAAATATAAACAGATTAAAATGCAAATTCTCACTCCTCAAACAACTTGGAATTGCAACTCTGTGATCTAGAGAAGGTTGAAATATGACTATGATTTAATCAGTCACACCATAAAAATCTGAAATAATTGTTTGCACTGCCAAACCCATTCTTTTCAACATTGACCGCTAAATTGAATTACTTGTATAGTTGAATCTGACTAATTATTTTTGTGGTCGCCTAAAAAAAAAACCCTCTTCTGTAAAAGAGATGGCCCAGTCATCAGTGCCATTTGCATTACAAATTCTAGAAATTTAATTATGAAAAGAAAGTGTAAACAAACTCTTGCAAAAATTCTTTTAATTCTTTTGTTTTCTTTCTTTAATCAAAAAGTTTTCATTCATTTTTTTCGACCTCATTAAACGCTCCAACCTCTTAGACTCTTAGCCTTATTAAATCTTCTGTGGTCAGAGTATCAGAAATACATTGAAGTACTGTTATTGATAGGAAAGTAATCAATTAGTGGTAAAGGGGACCTTGTGGTTGACATATGTCATTAGTCTGAAACTTAATTGCATGGTTTGAAAGACGTCTAGGTTAATTCTGTTAAGGATGAAATTTCATGATCAAACTGTCAGACTGCATGTACGCTGATCAGGTTTTATACCGGAAGTGCCAATTTTGGGAAAAGGACCCTTAAGCCATCATGTTGGGATAAAATTGTCTACATATTTTACTGAATTTGGAATTTTAAAGAAGCAGAAAAAACAACTTAGTATGTGTAACAGAAGAAACAGTTTTTCTTATAATTTGCAGATTAAGTAACAAATCTCATTTCTTTTTTTTTTCTTTTTTTTTTTGCCATTTGGAAAATTATCCCCTTTTCTTAATTCGGAATTGAGCTTATATTCAAACCCTACAAATAGCTGGCAGGGGGAAAAAACTGGGAACAGACATGAAAAAAAAAAGAATAAATTTGTTAGATACAACACCAGATTATATGGTTTCCTAATTACTTAGAAATCAACATTTTCTTGAGAGTGAATTATATGTTCTTACACTTGCTGATATTGTAAAAATACACCTCGCAATGCTTCTTAATTGAATTGGATTTTTTTTTCTGCATACTAAAAAATGATGCATTTGTTTTTGTGTTCAAAAAAAATTAAATGTCACATTTAGATTTAATCTTCAGAAAACTGTCAGAGATCTGGGAGCAATTTGTCGAAGCATGTGGTGCAAGAACCCCAGCAATGTTGTCATACCAAGTGTATTGCTGCACTTATCTGTGCTCTTGGTGTTAACAACATACTGGTGATGTAGTGCTGCTGCCAGGGGTTACAGAGGGCCTTCTTAAGAGGGGGAGGGGCCCAGCGCAGTTGGAGCGGAATTAAAAGCATATTTAACCAGGCCTGGGTCCCCGTTATATGACGAAATGGCATAGTTCCTTAGGGTGTTTTATGGGGCCATAACAGGTGTTTTGGGTTTGGGGATTTGCTTGTGTAAACAAGCAATAAGGGAGTTTGTAAACTGGGTATTAGAAGAAATGTCAACTTTGTGTGCTGTTGTGCTTTGTTCATGCTGTTTATTTATCAACAAGATTAAGAGAAAATCTGTTATGATATTCTCAAAATTTAAGACTTACATTACTTAAAGGCATAAGTAATTTTTATGCCTCCGCATCAATAGATCGGGGGGGGGCATATTGCTTTTGGTCTGTCTGTCACAAAACTTGAACCTTGACCATAGCACGGAAGTCCTTCCACCTACAGCCTCCAAACTTTACAGTTGTATGTACCTTGATAAGCACAACCCACCAGGTGACCTTGACCTTCAAATGACCTTGACCCTAAGGTCAAAGGCCCCCTGCAGTGGCATGGCATTCAATGGTAGTAGTGCTTGTTTATAAATATATTTTATCTACCATAAATGGTTAGCCTAAAGTTAATATCCAGTTCTTAAGCTGTTGATTAATGGCTGCAGTCATTTTGGTGTTTGTTGTACAATCTTGCTTTGTGTTTTAGGATGAAAAAAAAATTGATTTAATGGAAGTCAAATCCCTACTGCTCCCCCAACCAGCCAAAATGAAAAAATAAAATGTATTTCAAGCATTAGAACAGGATCTAGGTGCATATTTTGAAAATTGAGAAGAACGGTTTCACACTTTTCCAACAAATAGAAACTTCTGATGTATATACATACATTGAATCAAATCAAATTCTGGAACTAGCTAACTAATTGATACATATTAATACACAATGTAGACTGAATGTAATCATCATTTAGCTGTTTTATTACTTCATTTGCAGTTGTGTGGAACATATGAATGACCAGCCTCTGCCAAATTATTGTATGAATGTTAATGACTTGAGTTAATTATGCTTTATTTGCTTGTAAGACATCAATTGCTTATGTATGTTTGCAGATCTATACGGACTGGGCAAATCACTATCTGGAGAAGGCACGCAGCAAGCGTTACATCTCGGACCTCCAGCAGGATGTCACCGACGGGGTCCTCCTGGCCGACGTCATCGAGGCTGTCAGTAAGTATATCCCTATATATAGCGGAGTCTTTGTGTGGTGGGGTTGGTAGTGATGTTACCGATGCTGCTGCTGCTGCTGCTGCTGCTGCTGCTGCTGATGATGATGATGATGATGATGATGATGATGATGATGATGATGATGATGATGATGATGATGATGTGGTGGTGGTGGTGTTTATCCCTAGAAATAATTACACTCAGATTCCTTAGTCAGTGAATACTTTTACAGCCTCAGTTTGAGGAAAAGAGATGATGAACTTCAATATTTACACAAGCCATGGTCCCACAAAGATAGTGATAATATATTTATAGACTATGAATCCAAAGGTTTTGAGTTCATTCCTCGGTAGGTTAACAATTTTTCAAAGTTATCCTTGGCACAAAGTACAGGTACAACCCAGGAGCCATCAAGAGAGATAAGTACACAGTTCTAAAAACTTGTCTCCCTATTTATGTAATAGAAGTACCTAAGTTAAAACTTCATTTCTGAAAAATGTATCGCTCCGTAAATTGTGTGAAAGTGAAGATAAAGGAAAGGTTTATATTGCAGACCAAGTTCCACACAGATGTGATATCCTGTCTTATGTATTGCACCACTATCCTTGGAAGTGGTTTTCTGTGTTATAAAATTGATCCATTGCTGGCTGGAAATCTCTCAACAAACAATGATAATTTGATAAAAAATATTGATGCTCCTCCAGTCCAGCCAATTGCAAATTCATAATAAGATTCAACGACAATATTTCAATATCTCTTTCCATGGAATGAATATGTGATGCAATAAATAGATTTCAAGGCAGATTAATATATTGGATTCGACTTTAATTTCTAGAAAATCAATTAATGAGTTTCTGTGTCTTACATATCAGTCTCCTGCTGGAAAGTTTACTGACATTCAAGAACAATCGCTCTCTGAAGCTTTCCTAATGCATTTGTTATTGTAGCCGTGAGAATTTTCTTCCAGTACAAGATTTTTATCGTATAAAACAGGGAATATATCACACACATATACGAGTCATATTGGCTTCTCTTTGCTATAGTCACAAAAATTTTGAGAGACATGCTCTGAATATGGTCGAGTTTGTGGCTTTTTCGTTCGTGGCAACTAGTACTTTCCTGTTTGTGGCACAAACTTTTTTTTTCACAACAATGAAAGTTGGCCGCATCACTGCTGTGAAGAGTGGATATTTTTTCCCCCTGATAATTATATTTGATAGCTATATACTCTTTGATATATTGTGTGGCAAGCTATAGCAATCTATACCAGTGATATAAATGCTGGTTGAGTTTCGGATTCTGTATTAAGCAGCCAGTCAAGGAAAAACTGAAAAAACTGTCCGTTTAGCCCAGGTGTCTGCTTATAATGAAAGTCAGGCATATGATAATAAATTTATGACATGAACAGACTTATGACATGATAGATATTTATTTACAGGACTTAAAATTGTATATGAAGCAATGGCTTTTCTTTGCCGTTCAAACTGTATAGAATTTTGTTTAACCCTTTCCCTCATATAGACTCATTTTGACGCACTCAATAGGTTCCACATAAAGCCTGATCTGCAGAAAACCACAGTTAAACCTTACCAAATTTAATTACAAAATCCTCATTTCTAGACCACTGAGGAGCAGCGAACAGCATAAAACCTGATCAGTCTGCGACTTACTCGCAGGCTGATCTGGTTTTATGCTGTTCGCATAGGTCTTTTCATGATTTCCTCTTTGAGGGAAAGGGTTAAAATATTGTCTGAGCAAACAGAGGAGACCCTTGTTAGGTAGGTCTTTTTAGTTTAGGAGCAGTTTGATCAGGGTCTGTCTGATCTGTTAGAATTTGCATCCAAAGGAGTTTGTATGAATTATAGGGTTAAATTAACAGTTAAGAAAAATTAGAGCTCCCCGCTAAAATCAGGCTGGCTTTTTAATGCAATTAACTGTCAGTACAGGTTCATCTGTAGTTAGAAGTCTGGCATGACTTGGTATTCTGATATGTTTACTTTGTATTTTTTCATTTTTATTTTTATGGATAAAATCATAAGATTTAGAGACTTACCCCATTGCAGCCAACCAATCAGTCTTTTTATAATCACTGTCAGCTATCTACTGCCATGATTGACCCCAAGACTTGCTAGCTTGTTGAAAGCCATTGCTATGGCAACAGTTCTTCATGCTCCCCTGCCCCTGGACTTGAATTTCAGCAAAGAAAATCTGGGAACCAGGTCCAGAATGTGACATGGATGGTATGTCAATAAATGTCAGGATTGGATACCCTCAAGTTGGAAGGCCTAGATTACTATCATTGACCTTTGGCCAATCTTGTCTGTCCCATGGACTGGGAAAGGGATTAACATTGACCCACTTGCAGATGGCTGTAGGTTCTTGCATTAAATGCAGCACCTCTGGCAAGGGCCAGCTTCACCAGTCTGATTTATATGTTTGGATCAAGCCTTTAGGCCATTTATAGTTTCCAGATTATACATATACACAAATGTATTTGGTTTTGTAACGATAATTAATAGTTTCAATAATTACATATTTCTGCCACTTAGCTAGCAATATCAGTAGACATTTGTTCCTGTAACCCCATGATATTGACCTGTTTTATTAAAGAGAAAACAATCTTTTTCACAATGGAGTTCAGTATAATAAGTTGACCATAAGAAATGAAGGGTTTGCAGAGGTTCAACATCTTGACTCTCCTTTGCTGTTCTCCTGCCTTTTTCCCCCCCTAAATTCAAACTTCATGGGAGAAAAGGTCTGACTTCTTTTATGGGTTTGAGGATAAAAGTATTCATTTCCAGGGATTGTAAAATTGTGTGATCAAATTTGACATAAAATTTTTTCTCCTGTATGCCGTCTGCTTTATCTTGGGTCATACATTACAGTTTTATCTGGCAGCAAGACTTTGATATGCACATAAATCAAGGATACTTGCAGCACTAGGATAGATTCATCATACATGGCAGCCATTGAAGACTGGGCCTGTCATGGATGTGTTTTGTGCGCCAGATGACGTCTGCATCATGCAGCTTGATATTTTATGGCGTTATGTTTGACAGATTTGTCAAAAAATGTCAAGGCTATCTGTTTCTGCATGCAGATTCTGTTTGATGGGATTCTGCAACCATTCTACAGAGAGTAAATCAGCCATTTTATACTGATTCTTGTGCCAATTATGTAAACTTTATAACATCTTAGAGTTCAATTTATTTTGTCAGTTTTTGGAAAACAGACAAAAAAAAATGGATTTGCATAAATTTTGGACATGTACAACAAGTACAGTCTCATATCTTGCTATAATATGTGGCTCAAAGCTTTTATCATTTGTTGAATGGAGAGTGAGTTATGGCCCAGATTTTGGGAGGTCGAAGGTTATTGACATGGCATGCAAGCTGAAAGTTGTTGTCCTGAACTCTTTCAACTGGCTTGTGATGGAATGCACCTGATGATTTTACTATTCTGTGTATCCACAAGTTTCTTGACCTTTTGGTTGTTGACCTTAGTAGTGCAGTGGTAGGGGGGCAGCAGGTCAGTTGCCTAGAGGTCTAGGATTTGAGACCAGCTATGGCCCCTGATTATTTTATAATCCCTGGGAGGAAGCTGTCAGATGCTTGCAGATGTTGGTCAAACTTTACAGATTTTTTTCCCCTTTTTTTCACTTATTTGCAATTTTCCATGATGCACAATATTGTCCATTTTGAGCCTCAGAATGTCTTAATAGCCCCCAAATATTATAAAATGCGTTTCTTTTTCCATATAACTCCAGACCCCTTTTAGAAAAATCAATTGAAAACTCAAAAGCAGGTAAAGGTTAAGTTGATTATGCAGTTCATTGTGCATGCACATGTGGTTTGTTTGCAAAATGATCAAATTGTGTACTTTTTTTCTCTAATTTTTAGTCATTGTAAAAACCTCCGAATCTTTTTTTCAGCCAATGAAAAACTCCAAGACATAAAGACCAAGCCAAAGAACACTGCACAAATGGTAAGTGACTCTCCCAATCACACACTTTCAACATTTGGCCAGACAAGAGTTACTGTGAAATGATGAAAAATGACTGTATAGTTCAATTTTATCATAAGTGATTGATTGATGATGGGATGACAAGGGAAATAACATTTTCAAAAAAGTTTTATCTTGATCAGGGAGGTATGCTCCCTTGAATTTCTTCTTCATACAAGGGAAATAACTCAGATATGGGGAAAAAAAGTAAAATGTATATTTACCTCCCTTCTATATAGCCAGAATAGAGATCTTGGAGATTTAAAGATAAAATCTTTTAAATTCAGTATACAGCAGGTGTATTAAGAATATATACAGATAACCCTTTTATCTTCAGAGAGTTGTATCAGCAGGACTGTAGTTAGTATATTCAATATCACTGTCACTTATTTTTAGTTCCGTCAGACCTGATTCTAGATAAACTGAAATGGCAGCATAATCTGTCTGCACATCATCTGCCATCACAGAAAATTTAATTCATGCACTATTAAAGTCTGGGGATTTATTGTTCAACTATAGTCTCACAAAAAAAAATGATTTTGTGTTTTTGATTTAGGATCAGTGGATGTAGAACCGTGATTCACCAGAGGGAGTGACTAACTCCGTCTGAGTTCTGTCCTCTCGTCATCTGCTGAATGGCATTCATATCAATACTGGTCGATATTCTATCCAAAATATTGTAGTAGCAAAAGTGCATGTCATAGCATCATCAACAAATGTTGCATACTGTACATGTATAAGGAAATTCCGTCACAGTTGAAAAATAATATTTTATACTTCTGTTTTGTTTGTGGGTGAGAAAAAATATTACTTCAGCTAGTGAAATTTCTTTCCGGAAGAAAAAAAAATGAAGAAAAGAAGGTATTAACTTTGCAAGAGAAATTTCTTTCAGAATGTATCATTATTATGAAAAATGTGTTATTATTATTATTATTAAAAAACAGTTTTCATTACTGCTGAATAACTTGATTCAGGGTTTGAGTAAAGAAGGGGAAAAAAAGAGAAAATTCATAAAAAGAGTATCTCCTTGAGTGCATGATTTTCTCATCTTGGTCTTGTTTTAACTTCCATCTGTAAGATGATATAGGTGTGAACAACATTGGAAACATTTTCTGTTACTCCACCTGAAATGTTGGGGAGAAAGAAAATGAATTAATTCCGTAGTTTCAGTTATTTGTGGGTTTTTTTTGCATAAAAACTGCTGCAGAGGTAGTCAGATTTTTGCTAGAAATAGCAAGTTATGATGAATGATTTAATTAATTAATATTATGGCACAGCATCATGGAGGAAGTTAGTTTTTGCTAGAAATAGCAAGTTACGATTATGACAGATTGAATTAATTAATAATTATGGAAGAGGATTAGCACCTTTATAGAGGTCTGTTTACCGATTTCATGAAAGTATGACTGTTTTACAACAGGTGCTTCCCATTCCACCATCTTTACGACTTTAACTCTTGCCATGCTAAGTTCCTTAATTTGGCTTGTCTTATTCTCATTTTTGATTGTACCGTTTATTGTTTATGGGGATGCTTGCTGAATTTTTTTGACTGAATAACGAACAGTGTGAACAGTGCAGACCATGATCAGACTGCACAGATGTGATAGAGCAGGTAAATCATTGGCTTACATTTTTCAGCCCTTCATCGTGGGTTCGAATCCTGGCAGTGTCATTCAGATTTTTTATGTGAGAAAGTTTGCCAGCTGGCTTGCAGTAGATCAGTGGTTCTGCTTGATACTGGTTTTCCACCGTCTTTAATGGACGTTACATTATGACTGGAATACTATTGCAGCAACAGTAAACTCCAAACACATCATCAACAACCTTACTATTGAGATTTTAGTAATACTTGAATACTCAGGAATGTGTTTCATCACTTTTGAAATTTCATTTTTCATCAAATTTTTTTTTGTCAGGTAACTCATATTCATAAACATTTTGTAAAAACAAAAGAATGCTGGGATGTACTCCTACCTTATATAGGAGTAAAGCATGACTTGTATTGTTTGTGAAATTTGAGCCTGTTCTGTATAAACAGGCCTTCAACCGTTCCTACTTTTTCCTACTTTTCCTACTTTTTCTACTTTTTCATCACCTTCCTACTTTTTCCTATTTTTCTACTAAAACCTCCTACTATTCCTACTTTTTGCATTTAAAAAAAATAAAAAAAATAATAATAATAAATCACTGAAAATTTTTTGTGTTAAGTATATTTGCAGATAAAATGGAAGTGCTGTCAAACTGGCAAGTTTCTGTTGATGAAAGGTGTGGCATGCTACTCCTCTGATGGCAGTCTTCATTTTGAAGGTCAGTATCTACATGTATTGATTAGTCTTGTAGATGTTGGGTAGAACTCCAGAAGCATGCATGTCATTTTGAAAGATAATATACCCAGTGATGCGCTGCTGAGGGGCATTTGGTTACTTTCAAATGTGCCTTTTTAAAACTTTTAAAAATAATGTGCTGAAATAAGTCTTTATTTCTTCTCATATTTCCAAATTAGTTTTTCCAAAAGATTGATGCTATATATGTGTTTTATCATTTGAAAGTAATCCATCTCATTTGCAAAGCTATGACCAGCTAAAGAACAAAGTTCATTAATATTGCTGCAGCTTTGCATTTTTTTTTTTTGCTGTCACAAATTTCCCAGGAATTTGAAATTCTATCAATAAAAAAAAGTCACAATTATTTTTTATTGAAAGAATTTCAAACTTCTGTGCTACTTTGTTATGTTACGTTATTGTGGCAAGTGACAATATAAATAATTGCATATTATGTTTGAACGGCCAAAATCTATATAAAACATTTTTTTTAATCAGCTTAAGTTTTAATTTGTGACAGTAAAAGAATAAAATATAAGCCGGTTGTGTTTAGTTGTTTTACTTTATGTGTATAATACCTAACCTATATAGTATCATTGCTTCTGGAGTTACCCAATTGCATTTTGTTTATCATGTAGAACATAAGCTAGTTTTTTGCCTTGGTTTAATCACCCTAACTGCTAGAATATAATTCATTTGATAGATGGATTGTGTTTCATTTGGCATAATGTTTGAAGTTTAAAGGTTAATAATATGGGTCATAAGCCAGTTATATGCTTTGTTGTAATCAACCCAACTGCTAATATATGAACATATTGCTAGATTGATTGTAATAACACTATTAACATTTTAATTGTTAATTTCTTCTTTGTAATTTCTTTTAGCATAACATATGTTGCTTGTCACTATTTTGAAACCTGTAACCATGCCATTGTTAGAATTAAGAATGGTAATATCAGTACATCAAATATGTTTTGTCCATTGTGAATTGATAAATAATAATAATAATAATAATAATAATATGAATAAAAAAATAAAAAAAAACATTTCAGGCTGACTGCAGCAGATGGCCACACATTTCAACTGCAGAAACTTGGCAAGTAACAGCAAGCAAGTAATTAAGACATTTATAAAGACTTATCTTTCAATGGTGAGAATAACCACTAGTCAAGGTAAGAGTTTGTTTTAATCTCTCTAAACATGATAAATCCATAGGTTATCTTGTAACATTTATATCAAACAAATCCTATTATTCCTACTTTTTTATTTAAAAACTTCCTACTTTTTCCTACTTTTTTCCCAGAAACCCTCCTACTTTTTTCCTATTTTTTGGATTGAGGCCAGTTGAAGGCCTGTATAAATGGCCCTAAAAATTAGATATAAAGAAAGAATTTGATGAGCATAAAAAGGATTACAATGGAGATGATACAAAGGAAGCCTCCAATACTGGAGATATCATTGGAGCTGTGAGGACTGACAAAGGACAGAGGTGTGGCATGATTGTCATGTCTGTGAACCATCACTCAGCTCGATGACTATTTATAAGTCAGTAGAGATAAGTTTAGGGGCCATTAATATGGATTTGCGCTGCCATTACGGCAACTTAAATTGATCCCGGTGTATCTTCTGAGGACCATAAGATAACGGCTGACATACGGCCTGGGTAGCCGAGCAGTGGCGCCACCTGTCAATATGTGTCAACTTGCTGTCAATTAGTGAGACCAGGTTCCAGACTGACGTATATATGAGGGTCTAGCTGCATGTGTTAACCCAGTCTTGATGTATGGTTTAAGACTGAAGGCAGAACCTTTTCTGGACAAATGAAAATGAATGTTTCTTATTAAGGAAGAAATGGCATTTTTGTCTCTGTGACCATATCTTCAGGGACTAATGAAAGTATTAGTTGGTAAAGCTAGAGTGTAGTTGTTGAAGCTGTATAGTCTCTTGATGTATCTTTCTGTGACTTATATATATATATTCTGTTCTGTTTTTGTAAGGATTTGATTACTGTTTGAAATGAAAAAAGGTTTGGTCATTTATTCTTTGGTGATTTTGATGTTATTCCTTCATGGATGAAATTTTGACCGTTATCCTAGATCATAGCTAAGAGTAAGATTGAAATTTTGGGTAAATTTTGAGCATGTAGGTATTTTGGGGGGAAAATAAAACAAAAACAGTTATGGTTACGCATATGGTTTCAAGTATTATGAAATAAATTTGTAATATAAAAAAGAATGTATATGTATATTTATGTGGAGTGAAATCTTAATTATAGAATAAAAAAAAATGCAAAAAACTGGAAATGTAGAAAGAAATCATTTTTGCCTTTTAGTTTTATGATATGGTCTTTATTTTTTCAAATGTTTTCTCACAGTATAAAGAAATATGAGAAATTCATTAATATACCATTGGCTGACTGTCATGTTGTATTTGCTGAAATTTGGTGTTTGAACAGTGAATCCAAAAATCAGAGATAATGAATAACAGAAAAACGATCCAAGAAAGAGATCTGGCACAGTACATGTCGACTTGGCTCTGACTTTCATCTCAAATATTCACCATTTATCTTATTAAGTCTTGATTTCCATATGGAAATATTCCCCCTTTTTCGGTAAATATAAAAATTTGATTACCAAAGTGATGCATATATCTTTCCTGACATTTCACATGTTCTTGTCGGAATTTCCGTTTTCTGATGTGGGAGCGGCGAGGGAATTCCGAACCTAATCTGAAGCTTCCTCAGATGACCGGTCATAAATGTTTTGACTGTGTTATGGATTATTAGAGCGATGCCTTGTGACATTTATTACCATTAACTCTATTGTGCCATTAGTGGTTGTTAAAAAACGGGGACATGAGGAGTTCCATGTATGTTTAATGGGTTGAGGTATCCGTGGTTATTGACGTCTGCAAAATAGGGATCTCTCTGTGAAAGAAATACTGTAAACTAATACAACACATGCTCTGGTGGTAGTTTTCATTGGCTGTGGGTTTGTAGGTTGTGAGTTTGATAACAGCCCTGGACAAAAAATTCAAGACCCTTCCTAGTCCAATTATACTGATGCAACCCAGATACCATTCAGAAAATGTGTTTCTCAATCAACATTCAGGAAATTAGTTCAAATGTACACATCAGTGGAAATTGATCCTTTTATATGCCTTTCTTTGGCTCATGATTTTTTTTTTTTTATCATGACGCTTGATTTTGCTTTTTTTAATTCAATGATGACCAAAAAATTTTTAAGAAGATCAAAAGATCACGCTCTTGATGTTTCACCACATTCCTTTCATCACTTTGTGCCGTGCCTTGGAGAAAAATTTGCTGGAATTATCCTTAATGTCATATTGATTCTGTATCTGAAGATTTAAGTTCTGTTTCTGCTGGAGGATTCTTAGTGTTGGTTCTATCGGGGTTTTGATCTTGAGACCAATTATTCTCCAGACATAAGTAATATGTATCCATCCCTTTCGAGGTATGATGCGCCTATATTTGGATCATCTGTAGTTATATGCAGCCTCATCATAATTACGTCTGCTGCCATGGTTTTTTCTGCAGCCATAATTCTCATACACAAACTATTTTCGATGGCTTTTGTTTGTGAAGTTTGAGATACATAATTATGAAGGGAATTGTTATGTGCCTTTGATTATCATTATGTTAATGCTGTACATGTACCGTGTGTCATATTTTACTGCAGCCTTCACATTGCATTGTGCCACTGTTCCTTTTTACTATGATCTAGTGTGTGTGTGTTGGGGTGGGGGGGTATTTATCACTTATATTTATATCTGATATATCAGATCACTTTAAAGATTATTCATTTGCTTCATTTTCATTTTATTTTGAAGGTCTTAATGCCCTTTAATTTAGAATCAGATAAATGTTTTTTCACTGCAGTAAACTGAAAACATAATCTTTCAAACTTGAGAACACTTTACCGTATTTCCATAGTAGATGCAAGATAGGATGGTATGTTAGTCTTGAACTGGAAGTCTTTAGTTCTCTTCAGTTGGAGCTTGGTTTTATTGTTATAAGTTTTATCTGTATACTGGTATGTAAAATTGTGAACATATTCAAAGTGGATTGGATTTTATTTGGAAGGAAATGTATCCAATGAAAATAATGATTTATTATAAAAGATATAGTAACATACCATTAAAACAAGAACTGATAGGGAAAAAAAATGTTTTGATAAGCATATGACTCTGGAAACCGAGGCTCTTTTCCTTGTTTAGCTTGATATTTCTCCTCTCATGGAATTGAAGTATACCCAGAGTTATACATGATACTCAGATAATAGCGCCTCAGAATATTCGCAGTTTTACTGTAAATCATAAAATGTCTATGTCATATTATCTGCCTTGTATGAAACAACCATTTGTCTTGCTTGTAATGTAACATGCATCATTTGACCACGTTGAGAATATTTCTGCATTATTTTTTCATGATTCACAAGAAACTTCAGAAATCAATGATTGTAAAGTGAAGCATTTATATTTGGTAACAAATATGGCCGCCTACTGTTTGGTTCCATGGTGTTCATAACAGCAGGAAGAAATTAACACTGGTGACAGACATCATAAAACAGTAATTGCTGGTCCCTGAATATCTCCAAGTACAAAAAAATGGTGTCTGCTGGTTGTGTCTGCTGCCTGGTATTTGTCTGCTGCTAAGATGAAAATTTCAGAAGAATCCATGAGAAAGGTCAAATCTTCCGTCTGTGTGATTGAAACAAGTGGCTTAAATCATTTAGATAAAAATCTTTTGATTTTTTTGTTGTTTTTTTAAATAGATTATGGTTCTTCTGGACAAGCTTCTTTGTGATAATTCAAACCCAAAAATTGTCAATTTTGTGCAGGAAAAACACACAATGCTGTTGAATTTTAAGCGCAAAATAAGCTTCTAAACATCACACACTGTTTCCAAAACCATTCGAAATTGACAGAAACACAAAAAGCAGACGATCTTGTTTCCTGGTATTTGTTACAAATGAAGATTTATCGCCTCAGTTCTGGAATATTTTTGTGATTTCAAACATGCATCTGTTTCTAAATAAGTATTTTGTTTCCATTTGTACCACATCTGAGCTGATACAAATGTTGTGTTTCCTTCCATAGTTAACATTCTACTGTCTCACTGTAAATTTCAGAAAATTAGAATTTATTGCCAATTATTGTATTGGTACCGTCCCACATGTATGTAAGGTAAAGTTTGATGTTTTCCTGAAGAAAATGTCAAGCAGCAAACATTATTAAATATAACTTGTATACTGTAAAACGTAATTTTGACAGAAATATCACACAAGTTTGATACATTGTGTCTTTAATTTGGATTATTATAATAAAATATATTATTGGTGAGAATAGGTGTCAGAAACAGTGTGTGTTTAAGCTCACTTTAGACATATATTAACCCTTTCCCTCATATAGACTCATTTTGACGCACTCAGTAGGTACCACATAAAGCCTGATCTGCAGAAAACCACAGTTAAACCTTACCAAACTTAATTATAAAGTCCTCATTTCCAGACCACTGAGGAGCAGCGAACAGCAAAAACCTGATCAGCCTGCGAGTTACTCACAGGCTGATCTGGTTTTATGCTGTTCGCATAGGTCTTTTCATGGTGTCCTCTATGAGGGAAAGGGTTAAATTATTCTTCTTAGATATTGGATACAGAATTTATTTCATTTGGCTGAAATGATTACCAATTTAGTCATTTGAAAAGTTATGTTTTCCCAAGGGGTTTGGCATATTTAAAAACTTCATAAAAATCTACTGTTATATCTGGGATTAGAGTTTAATTTTCATTTGGCACAAATGACCACCTCATGGGTCTTCACCATAATTGCTAAAATCAAGACAATCTTTGCTAAAAGAGGTCTTTAGTGGTTAGGGTTGATATGATAACATTATCCTGTTTCCATCTAATCTTAATTAGGTAGTCAGTATAGAACACTTTTACTTCATGAATATTCATGTACAAATTTATGCCTTGATGAATTTTAATTTTAATGGATTTTCCATTTCTGAGTAAACTGTGTTGAATCAGAGGTACAGTAATGTAATCTGGGTCTGCTGTTTATTTCACTTGACCAAAATGATCACCTCTTGCATGATTCTGATTTATTGCTGAAATTAAGTTGAAAATTTGGCTCCCTGTGGAGGTGGTTTCTTCCAGTAACACTCTTTATTCCATCTTTCAGTTTATCAAGTTTTTATAAGACAAAGCTTCTATTAGACATCTACCTTCACAACTTAAATACAAGCATCAATACTTCCTTTAATATGCCTAACCGTTTGCACTGGCATCTAGCCATCGAAGTGAGGTCTGATGCTTGCTCCTAAGGCCACTAATCTGTGTCTGTCTTACGTAGACAAAGCAAAAAAATCTGAAATTTTGTCAGTGGTAGATAAATCAAAGAAACTAACAAATATATGAAATCTGTCAGTCTTATGCTCAGAATGTTTCTTGATTACTCTGCAGAAAGTTGAGTGGAAGGCAGAAGATTATGTCATGTGGATTGTGAGATTATAAATAAATCAGGCAGGACAGATTGCCTCGAGTGCTAAGATTTTTGGTCTGGGGTCCATCCAATATTCGCAAGGGTGTGAGCGCCATCTATCATATAAGAACCGTGTTCTATGTAAGAAAGACTGAAATTTTTCAGTTTCTGTAAAGTCATTATTTTTGGTGGGAAGTTTATTTTTGCTGATTTCATAATTGGCATTTTTCATGAATATGAATTCCTCAAAATCAATGCATATATCATGGACTGGATGTTTTCACTGACACAAATCACTGCATATCTTGCGTTACACCCATGGATAGAATTATATTTCAATTTCTGTTGGTCGTCTATCTGTTGGTTTTGTCCAATCAGGAACTCATGAACTGGTCCACAGATTTATTTCATTTCTTGTACTCTTGTTTATTCTAATAAAACAAAGCCCAAGTTTGACTTAGAGCAAAATCTGTAAATGTTTGACACAGTTATGGCCTCTTCTTTACTTTAAAATTGCCATAAATACATAAAACTTCTTATTCAGTGTCAAAATGCTGTATGGGGATACTGTTAGTGGTTAGTTGTATTGTGGTTCAAATCATTCTCCATATATGCCTTGGTCAGTAGCACAAAATAAACAGACATGCTATTAACCATTGATCACATGATATATCCCAGCATAGCCATTGGTTAATCTAGTCATTACATTTGAATAGATTTGTAAACATTAATAAGTTGCAATAACTGGAAAGCCGTGTGCAGTATAGAACATTTTTGAAATTAAAGATTCTGGAATACAATTCTGCATGGAAGAATTGATTTTATTGATTAAAAGCTTAATGTGAGATTATCAGGGAAGTTTCAATGGGTATGATTCATCGAAGGAGCTACCTTCACCCATTCATGTGACTACAAGTGCACAAGGCTGAAAATGAACCAACATTTCATCTCCCTGCATGCTGTTGAAGGAC
This sequence comes from Solen grandis, assembly GCA_021229015.1. Lineage (NCBI taxonomy): Eukaryota > Metazoa > Mollusca > Bivalvia > Adapedonta > Solenidae > Solen > Solen grandis. Next base: position 44,481,877 of record CM037779.1, on the reverse strand, counting down.
TGCAAGCATTCAAATAACTAGGATGAGCACTCCGACTCCCCTGGCCCCATCCAGGTGATTTGTGATCCCCAAACCAAAACCAGACATGGCAACATTAAAACCTGGTTGATGAACATGTGTACACCCAGTGGGATGCACTGCAAACAGCCTTAACTGCAATTAAAAAAGGCAGAGAATAATAGGCAGAAAATTGAGAAAAATGCAAGACTTGTGAGGGAGTAGAAAAACCTTAGGGTTCCGAGGCATTTTTGTACTCTCCAGAGGCTTTGGGAAATGTTTTGAGGAGAGCTTAGGTCTGTAATTGTCAAATGTGGTCGAATGTGTGGAGAAGTTGAAATATCTGCTCTCTGTTACAATTAATGAAGAAGTACATTAGTTGCCGCTCTGTAGTATAATTAGGTCACAGGGAGTCACAATGTCAATGGGTGGTAATGGTAGGTGTTTAAATTAGTGAAATGGATGCTGAAATTTATTTGAAATTGCTGCTCTTAGGAAGTGTTAAAAAATTGTTCCATAGAAAAAAAATTGGTTCAACTTTCTATTTACATTGAACATCCTGTTTCTTGAAAAAACATTAAATTTTTTCTGCCTTTTTGAAATTTTCAAAGATTTCAGGAGAGACTATTAAGTGTTGCTTTGTTGATTTCATAGAAGGAAAAATAAATAATAAGGCAAGAAAATGTCATGTGCAAGTTTTAGTCAATATTTGTTATAATGAGTGAGGGGTATTATTGATGAGGCACTGTCCTGGGTACCAGCCAGAGTGGAGGAAGCTTATAATGTAGCTTGAGGATCTTCAGGAAGGGAACCAGACCTTGAACATCTGGCTTCCTGTTGGAGGGGACATGTGATTGATTGCCTTGGAATAATGTTGAAATGCCTGGCTGCCTTCTGATTTTTCATGTATTGATCAAATAATAACTAGCGATTTTTTTTTTTTTTTAGGAAATAGTGAAGGGCAAGGCAATAAGATTTGCTTTGTATTTTTGTTGATGGGTGTGTTAATTTTTGAATGGCAGCATTTTTTGTTTGAAATCACATTTTGGATATGAATCAAGCTTTTACTGTTGAGATATGTGTCATTTCAGCTCCTCTTTTTGTCAAACTTTACTCTATAGCATCTGACTAGACATTATAAGCTGTAAGAAAGAAGTAGTAAATTTGAAATTGAAAATTTAAAACTGATCTTAAAATGGAACTATTTTTGCAGAAGATTTTGTTGCTTCTAAAGATAGGTTTTGATTGGTGTTTATCGTGAAGCAAGTTTGGCAGATGTGACGTATGAGTATAATATATAGATTTTAGTGTCTTTCATCCGTAGTCCAAGGAAATTATCAACTTTAATTACCATTTCCCCCCTGCTCCTTTTCTTATCAAGATGGTATTAAAGAAAGGCATTAAATTCTTAATTGTGTTGATTAATTCTGAACTAACGCTATGTTATTTACCTTGAGATATAAAAAGCAATAAAGGGCAAATAAAGTTGGAAAATAGGTAAAATTACTGGGAGTGGAGATGCTTCATTCTTCTAAAAGCTGGTTATAGCTGTTTAATTCACAAATGTCTTCAATTTTCTCGGTTTCCGTGAATTCAATTATGAAATCTAACCAAATTAAGTGTATCAGATATGTATTTTAGACTTAAGTAATTGATTTTAGGTGTAACTTT